>QEPC01000493.1:4415427-4427967 GCA_003113815.1 Sphenodon punctatus | reverse complement strand
GGTGGTAGGGCCGCGGCTGTGGAACTCCCTTCCGGAGGAAGCTCGCCTGGCCCCAAGCCTTTTGACATTTCGGCGGAACTGTAAGACCTGGCTGTTTGCCCAGGCCTTTGGGAGGGAGGGTGGGGGGGGTGATTTTTAATCCCCCACCGTTGTATTTATTTATTTATTATTCTACTCTGCCCTGTTTTATTGGTTTATTTTATATTTGTATTTTAAATTGTTTTAATGGTTTTATTGTTGTTAGCCGCCCCGAGCTGCATTGCAGGATGGGGCGGGATAAAAATCCATAAAATAAATAAAAATTAAAAATAAAACAAGTGAATAAATTAGGCTAATTCTATTTCATTGTTTGCTGAAAATCAGTTCTCTAATTCTGCTTAGTCATTGGCAGACCATCATACCAGCCACTTTGCTATTAATTCTTTCAAAAACTGGAGAACACCATCTATTTCTCATAGCATGGATTAGCAAGTTTTTACTGTACATCATTACTAATTAACTGGCACTGAACTACTTAAAGACGTATCAGATTTGCTTTAGTGGCACCTGCGAGACCCAACCGCATCTTTTTGTTTACCTTAAAGAGAGCACCGTGCGCTCATTCCAAAACTGTACGACCTGGAATCTGATTGGCTGAACTTTAAAAGGGCTTCACAATCTTTATTTTCCTTCTGGAGATACATTTTATGTGGTTTGTTTTCCACGCACATTTTTTTTGCCCTTTCAGTTATTGCTCGTGAATGATAATCTATATTCATTGGATTGAAAATCAGGACAACTTAACGAAATAAGTGGCAAAAGGCAAGGATGTAATATTCTACCCGAAAAGTTCAGATGTGGCTGTCGGATGAAAGCACCACCAGAGAGGCATGCTTTCATACAGAGCAGTTTTAAATAATGCCTAAAAAAAGACCATTTCCCCCAAGCTGAGGTAGAAGATGATTTTTTGTTCCAAATCCATTTCCTCTACTGATAAAGTCCCCACTTACTCACACAAACCAAGGGAAGGGCTGAAAGGGGTACTTCATTTAGTACCCACAGGTAATACCTGCATTTTGGGGAACCACATTGGGTACCCAAAGGGTTGTACAGGTACTGATTGGGTAACGATACCAAAAAAATCAGTAATTTTTACCAATGACTGTTACCGATTTTCTGATTACCAATCAGTATATCAGATAGGAAATTTTTTTAAAAACTGGACCAGAAATTTTTAAAAACGGGACCAGAAGCTGATTTTCCAGGAGTGGAAATCCATTTTCAAGGACATTAAACAAATAAATAGGTGACCAAAGTTGGTAAATTGACAAAAAAAGTTTTAAAAAACTGGTACCAGAAATTGACATTCTGGAACATCAGGCACCCGAATTGGGTTGCAGTCGGGTACCAATCAGTAACCAATGTTGTCGGGTCAATTTGGGTACCAGAAATTCCACAGGTATACCTGTTTTGCATGTACCCACTTTCATCTCTAGCCAGGAGATACAGATGGCAAAGGTTTTGTACCAGTCCATGCAATAGCCAACTCAATGGAAATCTCGCCTGTTTACGTTAAACATGGATGCACTCCCGTTGGAAAACTGTTTCACTTTCCAATGCGAGATGGGCACTTATTTTTTGGATATGCAAGAAGTGGCATCTGGTATTTGCCAATGGTTCTGAGTTCCTGCAGGATGCATACCCCAGGAAGTAAGCAAAGGGAGTAAATGTCCATCTCTGCTGAAAATGGAGGCTACTATGGGACCCTTGGAAGTAGAGAAAATAGCAGGGCTTGGAGCCTTACCACAGAGTGACCGCTCCAGGCCCCGCTATTTTCTCTACTTTCAGGGGTTTCACAGTAGCCTCCCTTTTCACCAGAGCAGGGTGAGGTCCTTCCCAGCAGAGCCCCAAACATGACCACCTCTAGGGCGCCACAGAGGTTTTAGGTTCATAGGGAGGGAATGGGACCAGGACCCCCTCTTTTTATCTTCACCCTGTACCTTGAAAATTCTACTGTCAGTCCACCTTTAGTAGACAAAGGTGCAGTAAGGGAGATGGCTGCCTCCAGTGGCCATGCCCCCTTCTTGGAATATAAAGCAGAAAGTTGTGGGACCTACTGAGTCAGTTTGTGGGCTGAGCCAGGAAGGAGCTCTGCTGCAGAGGCTAGAAGCTGATCCAAGTCTATGGGAAGAGGAGCTGGCTGGTGGAGGTTGAAATACAGCAGCCCCAAAGGAAATGGAAACCTCACACAGGTACTTGAGGACTGGCAACTCATCAAAGGGCATGCTAAAACAAGAAAGGAAGCTTGACTGGAAGCTCATTGAGTTAGCAGTTGGCTATTTGTTCCAAATCCATTTCCTCTACTGATAACGTCCTCCGTTACGCACATAAACCAGGGGCAGGGCTGAAAGGGGTACTTAATTTAGTACTCACAGGTAATACCCACATTTTTGGGTACCACATTGGGTACCCAAAAATTGGTATTTTTTACAAATGACTATTACTGAATTACTGAGCGATCGGTGTATCGGGTAGCAAAACTGGTCAAGAAATACGTTGTATTTTTATAGAAGGAAGGCGTTTTTAAATTAGCGCTGTTTCTCCCAGACTGCAGAGTCTGGGAAAAACAAAGTTGCATGAAGGGGTTAGGGTTACACACACACACACCATCATTCTTGATGTAACCAAGCCAAGCACGTGCACCTGGGACCTCACATCCTCGTGAATGTTACACTCCTTGTCTCTCCCTCTGTCCCCCTTCCTTCATATTCCACCCCACCCACCCTCCCCATTTCTCAGAGTGTAAGCCCTAGGGCAGGGACCATGTCTATTCAATTACTTTGTAAAGCACCAGGTACATTGCTTGTGCTATATAAATGATTGCTAATAATAATAAAATAATAATAATTCCAGAAGTCAGTCAGCACCATTGAAAATCATGTACTCACACATGGACGGAGATCCGGACTTACAAAACCTCAGAATCGGGAGTTTCATAAGTCCAGATCTCCGTCCATACGTGCGTGTGCTGTTTTCAATTATGCCAGCTGACTTTTGGAATTGAGGGGAGGATGTCTAACACACACACAACTTTGTTTCTCCCGGACTTTGCAGTCCATGAGAAACAGCACTCATCTAAAATGGCCCTGAGACTCCATTTGTGCTTAGAACTGGGAGTCAGAAGAAAATCACTACCAACAAGCATATGGGAAGCAGTTTGTAAATAATTTGTCAGGCTAATCCTGACAAATACTTATGGTCAGAGACCCCCCTCTGTTACAGCTGCCAATAATCATTGCCAATTGGTTAAACTTTAAATTTTTAACATTCTCCAATGCTTCTACTCTGTTTTGGGTAAAAGGCAATGCTTATAGGGCACTGGTTATGGGCAATCTTCAAGACCACAGCTGAGGCACGGCAGGATTGGGATCACAACATAGTGCCAATAGTCGTGCCAATAGAACAAAGCAGGGGGACTGACCAGAGTGCAGGAGGATTCAGAATGGAGTTTCAAGCCAGAAGACAAGTTGAAGGAAGAAGTCAGAGGAACAAACCAAGAGGGTCAAGAAACAAGTTAAATCAGTTCAAAGAAGATTACTGTTGTGAGCTGGGTGAATGGATCATTCCATTATGACCTGTTGTGCACTAAACTTGTCTGAAGCAACCCAAATTGGCCACTGTAAGACTGCTCGACTAGAAGGATCATTGGTCTAAAGCTGAAGTGGGTGGTACATTTGCTAGCTGTGAGTAATACCTGTCATTTTGGGTAGTCAGGTGCCTAGTTGATGCCCCAAAACAAGTTAAGCACCTGATTACATGAAATACCAGGTATTACCATTACCAATTTTCCGTTTTGCTGACTGATTTCGGTAATGGAAAACTGGCAAACTGACATAGGAAATCATTAAAGCAGTGCATCAGACAGCCCATTGCTTCTAAACCAGTCGGCGCATTATTGTATGCCGATGATTTGGTCCTCCTGTCTCAGACTAGGGTGGGTTTGCTCAGACAATTGGAGGCCTTTAAAAACTATTGTTCCTCCAACTACCTCATTATTAATCACTTGAAATCCAATGTTCTGGTTTTCTCGAGGGGCAGGCAGTTTTATAGGTGGCCTATAGGTGACATGCAGTTGCAGCAGCAGAAATCATATAAATATTTAGGGCTGCATTTTGCTGCTACTGGACTGTGGGGAGACCATATAGGGAAAGCGGAGGTGATGGTAAGAAGTCAAATGCTGACCATCCTCCGCTTTTTCTCGGGGGCAGGAAGGAAGAACTTAGAGGCTGCAGTTAAGGTCTGTAAGTCAAAGGTCAGAGCGTCCCTCTTATATGGTGCTGAACTATGGGCTCCTCTGTCAAATAGAAATCTTAATGCAATTCATACGCGATTCCTGACTATACTAACTAAAATACCCAATGGCACGCGAGCGGCTGCCGTGAGGTTGGAGGTAGGAATGAGATCTTGGTCAGCGGTAGCTTGGGAGCAAGTCTCCGTGTACTGGCTAAAGCGAAGCAGGGTTGTGCAGGACTCGCTGATTGGGTATGTTTCCCAGGATACGTTTGTTAGCCCATGGCACGAGGCGGTTAAGGAGCATTTGGCTCGCCTGGGTTTTTCTCAGGCTTATCTGGAATCTAAGAATCCTCTAGCTGCGAGACGGGAGGTTATTCAGAGGTCCAGAGATATTAGCCATCAAGAGGAACTTGCTCTAGTTGAGGGATCTCAACACATGGTGGGGTTTCGCTTACTGGCCCTGCAGTTGGGCTTTATGGCTCACTATCTATCTTCTAATGCTGCTTTTAGAGAGAAGTATCTCTTTTGCTGTGCAAGGGCCAATGCGCTACCCACAAAAGTTCTCGAGGGACGCTTTTTAGGGATCCCGTTTGGAGATTGTGTGTGCCCCTATGACTCTTTGTCTGTAGAGTCTACTTACCATGTACTCTTTGAGTGCAGGCTGTATGATTCTGTACATTCAAGATTTCTGCAGTCTCTTATAAATAAATTCCCGAGTGGGACCTATCAGTTTCTCACTCATGTGGCCCTTTGTGATACTCATCCAAAGGTTACATCTGATGTTATGAAGTTTTTGGCTGCGGCAATGGAGACGAGGAAAAAGTTCCTTTCATTTGGGCTTTTGGATAATTCTCTCTGTGCTTAATGTCCCAATGTTGCCTGGTTTTTGTCTTATTCCGGTTTATTTTGATTCTTATTTTTATATTTTTTTAGAGCAATATATTATATTTTATGTAAGTCTGTTTGCACCATAGATTTATGGTTTGTTTTGCGTGTTTATAATTGTATTTTGTGTGTAATCTGACAATGGACAATGGCCCCGTCAAATAAATTTGAATTTGACAGCCCATTGGGCACCAGTTGGGTACCAATTAGTACCCAATGTCACTGGATCAAATCGGATACTGTAATTCCAATAGATAGACCTGGGTCAGCCCCCAGCCTCTGCAGCAGAGCTCCTTTCTGGCTCAGTTCTTCAAACAGACTCAGTAGGTCCCAGAACTTGTTGCTTTTATAGTCCAAGAATGGGGGCTGCAGCTCTAGGTTTGACCCAGCATGGGAGTTCTTAGGTTCTTAAGCTGGAACAAGAGCTGGAGCACGGGATGGAGGAAGGCAGCTCTCAAAGGCTCGTGTGTTGGCAGGTGACAGACCAGAGGTGAGAGTTGGGGGCAGGCAGAAAAAGCAAGCAACTCTAAAAACTAATCTTTTCATTCTTCTCCCCGCCAACTTCCCATTTTTGTAGGATCATCTAAATAGTGGACAGGAGCCAATCAATTGAGCTGGCAGTGTGTCATTCACAATGGAGAGAACCACCTAAAAGGTTAATGGCCTGGGGTCAGTGTAATGCAATGGTGCTGTAGGGGCTGGGAATGCCTTAGCCTCACCCCTTTCCTGATGCGACCCCCCCACCCCTGACAAGTACCGTGAAGTCCTAGCACCTAGTGTGGGAGATGGGGAGCGGGCAGGGCCACCCCGTTACATATCAGGACTCGGCTCAGGCCAGTTCTGGTGCATTTGGACTTGTGTCAGGCTCATGTTGAACCTGAATCCCAGAGCTCATGTTTACAGGTCTGATTGTGTCCCTTTCACAGTACAATTAAATCAAGAGACGTTGTTGTTAATTGCCAAAGACCACACAGGAAGAAAAATGGCAAAGTGTGGAAGAGGACTCCAGTGTCATGACTTCTGACCACTAGTATATCTTTCCTTTCAGGTTTATTGGCCAGGTCGATCTCCTTATTCCAATGCACTAAGCATAAGTGCCAAGCCAGAAGCAAGCAAAAGATTAAGAGGCACAAGAAGCCTAATGAAAAAGCCCATTTACAGCTTCAAAGCTAGCCAGTCAGCCTTGGCTTCCAATGCACTTTGTTTTATTGCTTTGTGTACTAGCACTTAACCACCACATCACTCAGCTGGAAGGGGGAGTCTGGGATCCATTCAGCATGGTGAATTTCCCCCAATGCCTTGCAATTACAGAAACACCTGGTCTGAATAATTTTGGTGTGACTCGGAAAACTCACTGTTCAGCAGACCTCAAAATTGCACATCAGGCTGGAGTGTAAATAATGCATGGAGAGCAGTTGCCCATTTCTTAAAGGGCCAGGAGACTGTGCCTTGTGCCTCTTTTGTTGGGAATCAGAGTCATTACAGCACTTATGAAAAGAGGAAAGGAGTTTGAAAAGAAAACATCTGAAAGGCACCATGGATGGATCCACACCAGCGTGGTCTGGAAATCAAGCTGTATTTTACTATTTTGGCACACCACTCTCATAGCGCGTGCTGGGAGTAATGGGAACTTTGGTAGTAGCTGAAGTTCAGGAGAAGGTGGGCCAAATCAGAGTCACCACCTTCCCAAAAGATTGGATTCAGTTGGTTTGGCAAAGGGACTCTGCCACCCCATCCCAATATGGTTCTCTTTGGCACATTCTGATATCTCGACATTCTGAAGGGGGGTGAGGCCATGTCAAAATGGGGGGGGGGGCAGCAAAGAGCTCCTGCTCTTCTCTGACATATAAGAATGGGAGAACGTGGTTCAGGAGTTCGGCTCAAACTCGGCCTGTTCGGACGACCAAACCCGAACCTGAATCCGAACACGAACTGACCAAACCGAACTCAATTCCGAACATCGAAATGACCGAACAGTTCGGTCAGTTCAGATCATGTTCGGGTGAGTTTGGGTGGCAAAAAAAGTGTCACTGGAAGGCCAAACGTGACAGGGAGGGGTAGTCAGCTGAGGAGCAGACTTCCAGGCACCAGGGGAGAAGAGGCTTGGAGTAGCAGCCAGCCTGCCCAATCACCATCCCTTTTTGCCTCAGACCACTGGCTTTGCAGTCTGCGATTGGCCATGGGCTAGGCTGCATGGAGTCAATGAAGTCGCTGTTTTTGCGATTTTGGCCGATCAGGCAAGACAAAGATGGGTGGGAGGCAGTGATAGGATCCGTGGGGAAAAAAATGAGTGGGGTGGAGGACCGGGTATTGGAGTAGGAGGGTTTTATGGAGACGGAGTGATTTGTATTTCCCCTAGAAAAGAGGAAAGAGTTCCTCTGCCGGTAAGGATAAATGGGTGAACTTTGCTTATAGTTGTTCAAGGATATGGCTGCCTTGACCCTTGGTGTCCTCAGGGTGGACTGGTGGCTATTTACTCAATGTTTTAGTATGCTCTATTGAGGCTCTTATTAGATTCTAATAATAATGAATAACATTACCTTCGACAGTAGTGGAGGAGGGAAAGCGGGTTAAAGTTTGGATCAATAAGATGTAATTTTATTCCATTATTTTTATTTGAAAGTGTGCTATTTTGTATAAATTAGTAAGTTTGACAGATGTTTATAATGTTCATTTATAGTATGTGTATATTATATTATTTTGTTATAACTGATGGTTAAACAATTAATAAACAATAACTAACTCCCCATTGTACCCTGGAGGTGCCCCACTGTCTGTCACCAGTTGCACCTGATGCAAGGCAGCTTTCTGCTCAAGAAGCCGCTTGAGCATCAGGAACGTCAAATTCCACTGGGTGGACTCATCCTGCACCAGCTGGTGCACTGGGGACCCTTGTTCGGCCTGCTTTGCCCAAAGGAGGTCGCTGCCCTTCACACTGCGGTTAAAGAAAACAGCCAGCTTCCTCTCCCACTCGATCAGGGAGCTAAGGGTGCCGGCCGCAATTCCCTTCTCCCCCAAGCCCAGAGCATCACTGGCCACAAGGTGAAGGGTGTGTGCTGCAGAAGGGATGCTAGTGAAGCCCCCCTCGCGGACGCCTCAAGATGTTTTCCATGTTATTGGTGACCAAACACCCTGTGGTGAAGGGCATGCCTGGCATGATCCACTCCCTTACCATGGCAGTCAGGGCTGCCTCGATGTTCCGGGACGTGTGGGGGCTGCCCCCACCCCAGTTCCTCAATGGTGCACTGATGCTGCTGTTGCTGCTGCTCCTGCTGCTCCTCCCTAGCAGCGATACTGCTCCTGCTGCTAGAGGCAGCTGTTGGAGCAGAACTCTTGCCCGCTGATGGAGGTGGACAACTGGCCGCTGTAGTTGGGAACCTGCTTGCATCCACTGCCCCTGCCTGCCCGCTTAGCAGCACAGCGCTGTGGCATCCCTTCAGGTGCCTCGCCATGGCAGTTGTGCCAAGGTTGGTGAGCACCTGCCCACGCTTCACCACCTTCTGACACAAAGTGCACTGCACCTCTCTGGGATCATCCGCCCGCACCAACTTAAAATGCGCCCATACAGATGATTTTTTTCCCCTTCCTGCCTTCTGGCCTGCACTGGGTGACACACCGCTGACAGCGCTGCTGGGAGGGGCAGAACATGGTGGTGATACAGCTCTCAGAGGGACAGCCATCGCCTCAGCACCAGACATCTCCTCCGCGGGACTAGTGTCTGTCTCGCTGTCCCCAATCACAGTGATGTCCTGCGAAGGGGAGTACTGGGACCCTGAGGCTGCTGGACTGTCCACCATGCTGCTGTCACTCTCCCTGTGCCCCCTATAGATGCTGCTGCTGCTGCTGCACTCCCTGCTGCCATTGCCTGGGCATCAGGTCCTGCCTCTAGCAGCTGGGGTGGGATCCACCAGCCCTGGACTACTGGGGATCACCTCAGCAATGTGGGACAATGGTAGCCCATGGTGAACAACATCTGACCCTGGCCCTGAAGCACCTGTACCTACTCCTGCAGCCACAGCCTCCTGGAGTTCAGGCCTTCCAGTGCCCTGCGTGGCAGTGGAGGACACTGGCAGGAGGCGCCGTTGAACCACCCCCCACCCCCCGGCTAGTGCCACTGCTGGAGCCTTGGAAGCCTGTTGCCCAAAATCAGGCCTGTGGAGTTTAGGGCATGGTGATGGGATCTGACTGCGGCCTGCTGCCACTCCGCTGGCATGTCCCCTACCCCCTCTGCCACGTGCCCCATTGCCTGCCTTACGGGCAGCAGACTGGCCTCTCCTGCTTCCCTTCTCCATGTCTTCCAACCCATGGAATGCACTTGTAATTTTTAATATATATATATATATATATATATTATATATAAATTTATTCAAATTTTTAATCTATTATATATATCTACACTAACCCTAACTACTATTAATTATTCTAAAATCTATGGAACTAAATGGACTATTGGCCTAGTCCTAGAAACACAATCTAAATATTAAAACTGAATCACTACTACAAACTAACACTATCTCTATCTATCTCTATAACTAAGCTAACTCCTACAACTATGTATCTATCTATTAGGGGCGGGACACCGGACCCATTACCGGGTACCGGATTTACCGGTTACCGGTTTCACAAAAACCGGTTTCCCGGATTAAATCCGGTATACCGGTGCCGGATTTATTGCATTGGTTTCAATGGGGCGCTGTGTCCCCATTGAAACCAATGCAATTAATTAAAATAAATTCCCTCCCCCTCCCAGGCTGCGCGGGTGGAAGGGGGGACACCCCCCACCCACCCTGCCCAGCCTGGCTTTTTGTTGTAAAAAAGATAGAACTCAGAGTGAGACCCCGAGGCGAGCCCCCCCCCCCCCCCAGCGGCCGCGGCGTCCCCGCAGCCGCAGGTAAGTCTGACCCGATCCCTGGGGGGGGGGGGGTTTTAACACCCCCACCCCCCCCAGGGATCACCCCTACAGCGCCCTTGCCGCTTACCTTGGGGAGCTCCGGCGGCGGCGGGCGGCCCGGCGGCTTCAGCGCCGGCTGTGGCTGCCGGCTTCAGGACGCTCTAGGCCTTCCGGTGCACTTCCGGGTTTCACCGGAAGGCCTAGAACGTCCTGAAGCCGGCAGCCACAGCCGGCGCTGAAGCCGCCGGGCCGCCCGCCGCCGCCGGAGCTCCCCAAGGTAAGCGGCAAGGGCGCTGTAGGGGTGATCCCTGGGGGGGGTGGGGGTGTTAAACACCCCCCCCCCCCCCAGGGATCGGGTCAGACTTACCTGCGGCTGCGGGGACGCCGCGGCCGCTGGTGCGGGGGGGGGGGCGCCTCGGGGTCTCACTCTGAGTCTGTTCTATTTTTTACAACAAAAAGCCAGGCTGGGCAGGGTGGGTGGGGGGTGTCCCCCCTTCCACCCGCGCAGCCTGGACTCGGGGAGGGTTTTTTTGTTTTAAAACAGTTTGGCTGGGGCTTTAAATTTTTTTACATTGCAGCCATTTTTAAATGGCTGCAATGTAAAAAACCGGCACACCGAAATCCGGTACCGGGGGCCGGATTACCGGACCGAATCCGATAATGCCGGTACGCCCGATACCGGCATTATCGGATACCGGTAGATCCGGAATTCCCATCCCTACTATCTATAGTAACTCTCTAATATCTATCTATCTATCTCTATATACAATATTACACAGGGATTGGGGGAGGGGACACAGACAACTCATAAAAAGCAACACAGGGAGGGGTACAAAACTGAAATGAAACCTAAATCAATCTAATCCTACTCTAAATAAATCCAAAAACAGGGGAAGGGAATCAGGGAGGAAATATATAGTGGGAGGAGGGGAGGATTCAATGGAGGGTAGGGAGAAAGAACACAGGGAGGGTTAAAAAATAAAAATAACACCTAAATCTAGCTAATCAAATCTAAATAAATGAAACTAGGCAGGTAAATGTGTGGGATGGGTGAAATAGGAGGAGGATGGCAATGGATTAGGAATAGGAAGGAACAGAAACTCCTGGGAGAGGGAGACTTCTGAAAATGCCTCTGTCAAGAACAGTGGCTAGCTCAGAAGGTGGGAGGGCAATGACTTTTGTTACTTGCTGCGCCTGCCTTACCACAAGCCCCATTGGCTCTGTGCAGCCTAGCCCCATGTCCCCCATGTCCAATTGCAGACTGCAAAGCCAGTGGTCTGAGTAAAAAAGGGATGGTGATTGGGCAGGCTGGCTGCTATTCCAAGACTTTCCACTCCTGGTGCCAAGAAGTCTGCTCCTCAGCTGCGCCCCCCCCGGTCACGTTTTGCTGCCCGAACTCATCCAAACTCACCCGAATGATACCGAACTGTTCAGTCGTTTCCAAGTTCAGATCGAGTTCGGTTCGGCCGTTCGGTTCGGTCGTCCGAACAGACTGAGTTCAGTCCGAACTCCAAACTCCCGAACTGCATTCACACGTCCCTAAGATTCAGGCTCTTTTGAGAAAAATGTTGCATGAGACCAAGAGGTCTCTTCTGCCTCCTACATTTTGTAATGGCCGGATCCCAATCCCCTAAGTAGCAAGGTGTACCAATGCCAGATCTTGATCCAAATATTTTGGCTGAAGCTCCTCTCTCACTAACCATCCAAAGGGAAGATGATGACAGAACCCAGCTGCCTCTGTTATTGTTATCGCTACAGACTCTTTTTAAAGGAGAGATCCTGCTGCCAATGAAATCAATAGGAACAGGCACTGTGTGTCCTGACTGTAGCCCTAACACAAGGAACACAATAGAGTTTTCATCTCAAGCCCCAGGAGGGATTCAGTTGCTGGCTCGATTGCGTGGCACAGCTAAGAGAAAAGCTGAAGCATCTCCAAACTGGAGACTGGTTTTTAACCTACTAGGGAGCTGGAACACAGGTGGTTGGCACCAGCTCACCCCAGAAAATTCTGAATGGAAAAAGAGTGGAGTTATTCAAGACTAGAGCAGAAGTGGGTAGAGGGCTTATTATTCACAGGTATCATTGACTTTTTTTGGTTAACCCTTCTTCAAGTACTGGAATGATGTCTGGTTTTATTCCAGTAAAACAAGATGGGTCCATGGCATAGAGCAGGGGTGGACAAAATTCCAAGCCCCGAGAACTACGTTCCAAAATTTTCATACAGCCATGAGCCGCAAGACGCACATGTGACCCTTTGAAGCATCTCCTGGGCTGAGATTCTCCTACTTCATGATTGGCTGGCAGAGTCAGGGTTCTGAGAGACTTGGGTACAGTGCCCCAAGACACAGTGTGGGGACTAGGACTGGCCCTGGACAAGAAATGCACTTGAGCTGCCCAATAGGGATGGGCGAACGCGGTTCGGTAGTTCGGTGTTCGGCCCGAACTCGGCCTGTTCGGACAACCGAACACGAACACGAACACGAACGCACCGA
>QEPC01000493.1:4389944-4401625 GCA_003113815.1 Sphenodon punctatus | reverse complement strand
TTTCAGTTTAAGGTTTAAGTTTCATTTCAGTACAAAACTGAAATGAAACTTAAAGCAATCTAAAAATCCTACTCAACGCCTGCTGTTCAGGAACAGTGACTAGCTCAGAAGGTGTTGGGAAGGGGGGGAGGCAGATAATTAGTTTAGTTTCTTGCAAGCCTCTCCACCCCTGGTGCCTGGAAGTCTGCTCCTCAGTGACTGACTATGACTACACCTCCCTGTCATGTTTGACCTTCCAGTGAACCTTTTTTGCCACCTGAACTCACCTGAACACGATCCGAACTGACCGAACTGTTCGGCCATTTTGCCGTTCGGTGTTTGGTTTGTTCGGTATGTTCGCATTCGGGTTCGGGTTCGAGTTCGGAAGTCCGAACAGGCCGAGTTCGGGCCGAACTCCGAACTTCCGAACTGCGTTCGCCCATCCCTAATTGCTACAGGTCACGCCTTTGCCCCACACGGTTTGCTGTGTGCACAGTGCACGTGCACACCTGAGGGTCCACTGCCTGGCTAAACACTGCACCTGTGGGTGGCTTACTCTGGCCATAGGATGGTACCCCTTACGTAACAAATCTGATTACTCAGATAGACCTTTGGTATCTCTCATACATGGATGCTGCCTTCAAAAGTTGCTGACAGGTGAAAAATGGGGAGGGAGGAAAACTAAGCAGGAAAACAATTAAGGCACCAATGTTGTTTGATTACAGAGGGAGCTGGAGACTGCATTACATGCTTCGTGTTCTGTCACCAGAGCCCCCTGGGATAACAGATTTGCACCAAGAATAGGTCCTTGTTGCTTGCTACTGGCTCACACATGAGTTTTTAATTATTATTTCGCAAGCCCAGTGTGCGACACCACATGCAGTCACCATGGCTGTCATCATTCATTAATGTGGGATCACCTGTCTGGTGAAATATGTTCAATCAATCTCCTTGCCTTTCTGTGCAATAGAGACCCCAGTTGTCTGACACAGGCGGTGAGAAGACAATCTAAAAGTATGCTGCTCAACTGGTGGGTTCTGCGACCCACTGGCGGGTGTTAAGTGGGTCACAGAGGCAGCAGTAAAGCCAGTGATGTAATGTTCCCCTGAACTTTGGGGGGGACAGCAGCAAACAACTAGAGGGATGAGTGGGGCAAGAGGCTGAGGGAGTTGTGGGGGGTGTCCTCCTTGCTCACCAAGTTCCAGTTGGAGGGACCCGCAACTCAGGTGGAAGTGGAGAGACATGGGTTGAAGGCTCTTTTCACAATGAGGGTGGCAGCTCAGAACAGGAAGCACAGCTGCGAGGCAGCATTTGCACACTCACCTCCCCAACCTTTTATAAGTACAAGCATCCCTATGAGGTAGAATTTTATTATTCCCATTTTACAGATTGGGAAGCAAGGCTGAGAGAGAGTGACTTGACCAAGGCCATTGTGACAAGTTCACCCCACCTCGTTTGCAGCACAGGCTTTGTGCCTCAGTTTCCCCCTGAAGCAGCACTAACACACAGTTCATACAAGCAGAAGACAGTTCATTTATTCTTTGTCGCAACACCCCCTTTCCCACAGGGTTCCTTTGGGATCCCAGTGGATTTAAACATCTTAGCAAACTCTCAAAAACGTAGACATAAAACAGGTCTCCAACATAAGCCGTGCTCCAAGGATTCCCCTCCCAGCTTCTTTTCCCACAGCCTGGAGACCCTACTCCTCTTTTGTCTCCCTCCCAACTTCTCTGGTGATATCCCCCCCTTCAGCTAGCTCACGGCTTATGTGCTTCTGGCTTCTGGTCACCTGATCATCTCACAACCAGTCACATGCCCCAATTAGATCTAGCAGCTCCCACCTGGAGCTGCTCAAGCCCTTCAACAGAGCCTCAGAGAACCAGAGGTTTTCTGCAGCAAGAACAGCCGAGGTGCTACAGCCAAACAGTCAGTTTATGACTCAGGCTGCTTCAATGTGTTCAAACGAGACATTAATTGTGGGATTGTAATTTCCTACTGTATGTGTGAGTGCACTATTCCACGATCATCCCACAAGTTATGCCGTGAGTGCTCAGGCATTACTGGGCTCAGAAATCCTGTGGGATCCTCTGAGATCCCACAATTAGTGACATCAATGTAAAACACGCAAAGAAAAAAAATTGCGGGAGAAACATCTCATGAGAAGGATGCCCAGAAAATAAATTGAGTGATTTTAAGATTTCGGGAAGATCATGGGAACAAGAAAATCATGGGAGACACTGTCTTGTGTGAAAGCAGCCTAAGGTGAGTTTGGAATCGGTCCAAACGTAATTTATTTTATTTTATTCAGCTTTTATGCCACAGGCAGCTTGGGGCAGCGTACAACAATAAAACGCATAAAACATCTATAAATAATTTAAAACAGTAATACATAAAAGCAACAATAATACCCTATCTAACAGCCCACCCCCCACCCTCCCCTTCCCCCTCCCCAAAGGCCAGGCGGAACAGTCAGATCTTACATTGTCTATGAAAAGGGGGGAGGTCTGCAGACAGATGGACCTCTGACGGGAGGGCATTCCACAGCTGTGCTGAGACCACCGAGAACGCTCTCCGAATAGTCGACACCCGAGGGACCTGCAGGAGGGCACTCCCCGATGACCGCCTGGGCTGATCCAGAACCCGGGGGTTGAGGTGGTTTCTGAGGTATGTCAGGCCAAGGCCATTTAGGGCTTTAAAGGTAAGCACCAACATCTTGAATTGGGCCCGGTAAGTCACTGGCAGCCAGTACAGAGAATGGAGCACAGGTGTTATGTGCTCGCGCCGGCCTATCCCAGTCAGGAGATGGGCCGCCACATTCTGCGCTAGCTGCAACCTCTGAGCTGTCACCAAGGGTAGCCCCACATAGAGCATGTTGCAGTAATCTAGTCTCGATGTCTTCAACACTAGGCTACAATGGCTCTCTTCACACTTTCTGCATATGCAAAATGCAGAGGGTTCTTGCCTTTTTTCACGGTATGTTCTTTGCATGCAATTAGCTAATGTTAAATAGAACTCTGAGTGTATTAAATGCTAAGAATGCTATTAAAAGCCTCTCACATCATGAAGGCAGAATTATCCATGAGGGGGTTTAATAGAAGGGCAACGTACAGCCTCAGTTCAGTCTGCATTAGGGCTGAAACTTGATTTTCGGTTTCTTGTGTTTCTCGATGAGAATCACAATTCTCGACTTGTTCTTCCAAACAAGAATGAGATGAGAATCATCTGGATTCTCAATGAGAAACATGAGAATTTTGAGAAACAAAATATCCAGTGCTGATGGGCGGGGGAGGGAGGAGGAGGGAGGAGGAAGCCACACTCTCCCCTCCGCAGCTCTCTTACCTTGTCTTGGGATGGCAGCTTGGAGTACAGATCCCGGGGTCATGAGCAGTCTCTGTGCGGAGCTCCCGATTCCCAAAAGAGAATTATCAGGAATAGGAAGGGGGGAGAACAGGAGGGAGGGGGCAGACTCAGCAGACATCTTCAGCATTCTGTTGGCTAGCAGGAGTCACCAGCCAACAGAATGCTGAAGAGCTGTGCTGAGCCCGCCTCTTCCCTTCAGCTCTTCCCCCTCCCATCTGGAGAGATGGGAGTGGGGAGTTATTTCATATGGTACCTGAAAAGTCACATTTTGACAATGGCAATTGGAGCAATTGGAACAAATGGCAATTGGAGCATTCAGCTGGATTTTTCTCAGTTTGGAGGGGGCTGCTACTGACCAATCCCAAGCCCCATGTGTGCCCGGTGAAGTCCCATGTGTGCCCTCCCAGGGGCTGTGGAGATTAAAACATGATGGCTAAGCATTTAGGGAGTGCAGGAAATTGCCATAAAAATGCTGTAAAACTGTTGTTAAAGTCCCGGAAAGCAACAAAAAGTCCCGGAAAGTGACAAAAAGTACACAAAAGTGGAAGACACAGGGAATCACCAGAAACGGATGAAGTACTGACAGACACTCACAGGCACTCCCAAAATTTTGATATTTACCTTTGGAATGGGAACACTTCCTCTCATCTCAGCCCACAGGGAGTCTTTGACCTTTCCAGGCAACTTGTTCCCCAATAGTTCTTATTGTTGGGATCCACCCCCCTAACTATTCAACTAAAATCTACCTTCTTGTAATTTGAGCCCATTATTTCTAGTCTTTCCCTCTGCATCCATGAAGAAGAGTTCCTTGTCATCTTCTTTGTGGTAGCCCTTTAGATATTTGAAGGCTATTAGGTACTACATATTTAAGTTGTGGAATTGTTGCCTGAAGATGTGGTCAAGGCCAGTAGTATCACTGGGTTTTAGAAAGGATTGGACAAGTTTCTGGAGGATAGATCCATTAGCAGCTATTAGCCGCCGGGAGGGTTTGGGGAATGTAATCTTTTGCTGTCAGGAACTGGAAACGAACAACAGGGAACAGACCACTCCATCGTGACTTGTTGGGGGACTTCTTCCATTGATCATGATTGGCCACTGTCAGAGAGAGGTGCTGGACTGGATGGATCATTGGTCTGACACAGTAGGGCACTACTTATGTTCTTAAGGCTTCTACCATGTCTCCCTCTCCAAGCTAAAAATATCCAGTTCCTTCAGTCTTTTCTCACAAGACTTGCTTTCCAGACCCTTTCTCATCTTTGTCATCCTCCTCTGAACCTACTTCTGTTTGTCAATGTCCTTCTTAAAACATACTTCCTAAAGGCCCCAGATTTCACGGGGTTGTCCCGTTCTCTGACCCCCATCCCCACTGTCCTGGTTGACACCAACCACACTCCTGTACTGTGGAACCAAAGCACAAATGCTGCAAAAGGGGACAGCAGATAGTGGGGCTGCGGTTCCTGGACCACCTTGGGGAAGACTGTGCAGGTGACACCACACTGCCATCGCTCTCCCTTATATTCTTGTGACTTCCTCCCAGGATCCACTTCAGCCCCAAGGCCAGTGCGTGGAGCAGGAAATCAACTTCCTTTGGCAAGAGAGACTCTGTCCCCCTCAACTACAGCCCCCAAAATACACATTCAATTCTCCAGCAAGACAGACCATTGTTTACTTCAGACATTTAATCTCAGTTTGCAGCCCATGTATGCATCTAGCCTGCTGGCCTAGGCTGCCAGTTACCTAGAAGGCCTCTGTCCCCTGGACTGTGGCCACGGTCTCAGCACTGCTGCTGCATCCTCTTCCTCAACCTGGGGCCTCAGGTAAGCAAAACCTGTTCAGTACTATTCAGCAGGTGAAACATGTGGTCCTGTCTCAGCTCTAGTGTGCATAGCTGTGTCCTACACTCACAAAGCACCACATTAAAAGTCTGATATTCACCTATGAAAGTCAACGAGAGCCAAGCCACTGATTTCAATGAAGAAACAATTGCACCCTAATTTAGGGCTAATAGGGACAGACAGGGTGCTAAAGGGGCAATTTGCCTCCAGCCTCACAAGGGCAGGCTAATGGACTAAGGGGAGCCCTACATAGCATTTTGACCCAGACCTCCAGGAACCTGGGGCAGTCCTATGGTAGAAAACGGGACTGAAACGGACACCAAAATAATTATCCGTGGATAATATCTGGTATTTTGGTTAGTTTGGTGGTTATCCGGTACCTTACCTGAGAACATAAGAAAAGCCATAGTGGAAAAGTTCCATGGTCCATGAAGCCTCCAACAGTGGCCAATCTCGGTTGCTTCGGAGAAGTACCCAATGGGAGATCATGGGGCAATCCATTCCCTGTTGTTCACTGCCAGCTCCTTACAATCAAAGGTTACATCCCCCAACCTACTTGCCTAATAGCCATTATTGGACCTATCCTCCAATAACTTATCCAATCCTTTTTAAAACCCACTGATAACCTTGGAGGTTAACCGCCAAACTAGAATACCGGATATTACCATTTACTGCATTACCTAACTAGGTACAGAGAGAGGGAGGGAGGGAGGAATAATTTTTTTAAAAAAATATGGTCAAATGGTAATGTGGTCAATGGTAATGTGTTTAACCAGATATCCAGCAAATGCTAACTGGATACTGGCAGATTTCGTGATATCTGGCCGGATGCCAAACAGTAGCAGATACTCCTCTCAGCTTTAGTACACATTTACGCCCAATGGAAAACAACCCTTGGGCTCCATGCTGAATGCACATTCCTACTACTGAGCCTTGTTTGGCTTCAGAAATAATTTAAAACCCACCATCCTCTCCAGCAACATTGAGGGGACACACGCTGTCAATCAGCCTGCTTTCACAACAGGGAGCTGTGGCAAGCAAAAAATCCTCTCGTGATCTCCAATTTGTTCCTTGCAACACTGCGATTTATCAGTCCTACCCTTCAATTATTTCCTGCTTCCAGAATCGCACATCATTGCACGTCTCTTTTTCTAAACAGACTGGCTAATTTAATTAAGCTGTAAATTATATTTAGGTAAAGAGGGGAAAAAACACACCAGCAAACAACAGATCTCAGCAAGAAAGAACAGATTAGAACAGCTCCTTAAATACAATGTAATTGTTTTTTTATCATGGTTTATCTGTCTGCCTATTTTAATGGATCATCACTTTATGAATACTCTTAATATAAATTAAGCAAGGTTCTGAATCAATGTACCATTCATTATGAATCAGTATGGAAGCTCTCAGCCATAATTAGCAAGCAGATTGAGATTTCTGTAGGAAGGAACACAATATTTAAAAGTTACAAGCCTGCACTTGTGTTCAGTTGGTTTGATGTACTTGTTAATTTCACCAGGTATCGCAGCCATTAGAGGATTGTTATTTTCCTGTTTACTGTGTTTAAATGAGTTTTCTCATGATTCATGTTCAGTTTGTATAAATTAAAAGGCTGGATTGTCTCCCCAACCGAGACTCTGAACCCTTCCCTGTAAGGAACTTGGAGGAGCTCTTACATCTTGATCTCAGGACAGCTGGATCCAGAAACAGGAACTAGTGATGAAACAGATTATGTGGTCAAATTCGGTCTCCAATGGATTTGCCCAGTCAATTTCCAAACCAGCGGTATGAAAATCCACTACAAGTCGGTCTCTGTTCCACTTGAGGTCCATTTTGGTTGCTTTCTCCATTTCCTACAAGTTATTAAGCTTGCAATCCCTGTGACACTCCACAGAGTTCCTAGACTGTCCCCTCAGTGCACTCCATCAGCAGCTTGGTTGCTCCTGGACCTGCTGTGCTGGGCAGGTTAGGACCTATTGGGACTGCTGCTAACTGCTGCTGTAATACAAATAGTAAATCAGAACAACATCAATGTTTGTGGGATTATGGACCAAGCGGAGACCTCAGAGTCATTAAGATAAGACCTGTCAGGTTTGGTCTATTTATTATTTATTTATTTATTTTAAAAAAAAATTACCCTGCCCCTCTTGCCAGGCAGCCCGGGGTGTCTAACAAAATCAGTTAATAAGTAAAATATATAAAAATATTAAATAACAAATGCAACTCAAAAATGGGGAGAACAAAAGATCCACCCCACCCTCACCCCCGCCAAATGCCTGACAGAACAGTCAGGTCTTACAATTCCTATGGAACCCCGGGAGGTCTGGGGCCAGACGGGCCCCCACCAGGAGGGAGTTTCAAAGGTGTGGCGCGACCACCGAGAACGCCCTGTCCTGCGTGGCCCCCCAGGAAACCCAGGGGACCTTCAACAGGGCACCCCCAGATGACCGCAGGGGCCGGTCCAGAACCCGAGGAGTGAGACGATCTTGCAAATAGGCAGGGCCCAGACTGTGTAAGGCTTTATAGGTCAGAACCAACATTTTGAATCGGGCCCAGAAAACTACTGGCAACCAGTGCAGAGATCGGAGCACTGGTGTAATGTGCTCTCAGCGGCCCAGCCAAGAGCACATTCCATAGATTCCAATAGAAAAGAAAGGGTCTCGTACTTCGCTGTTGTGTTTCTATAGGCCAAGTGAGGAAGCTTAATTTTCAGTAGGGATGGGACTCTTGGTATTGCCGAGAACCAACAATGGCTTGGTTGTTTCTCAGTTCTTGGTTGTATCGGATCTTTTACATTTTTATTTTTTTTTAAATCGGACTTTTAACATTGCAGTTTTCCCTATTGAACTCAATGGAGAAAGCCGCAATGTTACAAATCTGATACCGAGAGAACCAAGAACCAGTAGAAAACCGATAGATATAGAACCGAGAAAACCAAGAACCGAGATTTTGCCAATAGTCCCACCTCTAATTTCCAGTCATTCTCCTGACCCATGCAGCCCCACTTAACACCTGCCACTCAGGGCCAGATCCAGAGTAGCACAGACTGTGTGACTGTACAGGGTCCCCTGCGTTGGGAGGCCCACCATGCAGTCCCTCACCAGGAGCTTCGACTTCCTTACCTATCCTGGGACACACCCATGCAAACCCAACCTTATATTCAAGCTGGCCAAGCAATCCCTGATCACAACCCCATATCCTCTCAGACACGTTATCCCTTCACCGCTATTACTTTAGCCCTACAGCTGAAATGAGGACCCAGTTTGGTACCCATGAGTAATACCTGCATTTTAGAGTACAATTTCAGGTATTTCCTGGGCTACCTGATCGCTGATTGGGTACCTGAATACCTAAAAAATTGGTAATTTCCAGTTCAAATTTACCGGTTACCCATCAAAAAAATTGGTACAGAAAACTGAAAACCAGGACCAGAAGTCAATATTCTAGGACTGATATTCAATATTCCAGGACATTTTGGGATGTCAGGTACCTGAATTAGGTCTAAATTGGGTACTGACTCAAATCTGAGATTTTTTAGTCAGTTCAGGTACCTGAAATTTGACAGGTATACCCACTTTTTCAGTTACTCATTTCAACTCTATCCAGACCCCATCCTCAATGCCTCCCTCAAAGCCCCTCTAATTTCTCTGACACGGTCCCATCCCCTCTAGGTTTCCTCTGAAGTAGCAAGGTATCCCCTCAATTCTTCCCCAAATTGCTGTCTCCAACACATCAGCACACGTACCACTTTGCCTTCCATCCGCCACATAAACTTGTGCCTCCTCTTCCCCATCACTGATTATTGGTCCAGTTTATTCCTCTCACAAGCGTGTCTATTCCAGTGTCAGAGGTAAGGGCAACTATCCTCACCCTTTCTTCTGTTGCTAATTTGCTAATACCCTTTGTATCCTCACCCCTCTGTTGCTAATTTGTGTGCCACAATTTACTTGGTTGTAATTTATTAGAGAAAACAAGTCAGAGAAGGCAGGTATGTGAAGAGTTCTCCTGGTTATTTGCACACCGGTGTCACCATTTGAGATTTTACAACATACATTAAAGTCAAAAGGGTTTTGCCGACGCACTGAAGGGAGACAGGACACAAGGCTTGGGTTTTAAACAGTCACACTCTTTATTAGGTCAGATCATAATTAAAATTAGGTGGGGGAAATCGCCTACTGCAATACGGGTTCAATACTTGAACTTTGTCAAACATACAGCAACTCAGGGGTGGTTTCGATGTACCTTCGATTACCACCCCACTCATGAACACAACATCTCCCCCTCTGTGGCCCCTGCCACGGGCAAGGGGGATCAAAGTCCTTCTGGACCGAGTAAGGATGACGCCGCCTGCCAATGGGGGACCATACCTGTCCCTACCGCCCTCGATGGCAACCCCTCCCAGGGAAGCTACCCCACCGCTTGCCATACCCTGATTTTCCGGTGGGTGGGTCTCCTCATCGCTTAAGGAGATGACTCATACTTATGGTCATTCTAATCTACTCTAACCTGCAGTACTGGACCCCTGCCACTAAGGGGTCGCTGGGACTACCCGGACGAGTCCAACCCCCACCTCCTACATCTCATCTAATACAAATACCAGCATTTCCTTTAGGGCTGCCAAGTAGCAATCGTTACCCTCAGCTGACAGGTGAACCCCGTCACGGCGATACAACTCGGGGTACTTATGCGACAAGGCTTAGTTGCCTATGGCCACTCCACCCAGGCCTGTGAGCCACCTGCCCTCGTCCTTACTGATGGGTCTCCTGGTCCTATCGATCTTTCTAAGGTGCACACCCTTGCCCCATGTCATATGCTCGACCAAGTTTGTCCATATGATGAGAGCAGACGGGAAACGTTTCTTGATCTCCACACATCCCTCTTGATGCTCCTGATCAGTTGGACACCTGTGAGGTGGGGTATATCATTCTCGCCCAGAATGAGGACATCAGGCGGGGGAACCCCTTGATGCTCCTGGAGGGCTGGCAAGAGTTGGTGCCACCTCATACTGCTACGGCCTTTCCAGCGTATCTCTGCTTGCGCCGACAACCCCAGCTGTGTTCCCCCGGTCTGGCCTGCCACTTTGTCCACCCAGTACACCAGACTGGCTGAAAATCCAGACCTGCTTCCAGTGACATGGGGGAACAGCTGAGGGAGCAAGATGAGAATTAGGACTGCTCATGGGAGGGGGCGTGCCAAACATAAGCCCAGAAAGCCTCAGAATGCCAGTGACCCAGTGCCCATATGCCCTGTTCTGACATGCCGGTCACTTCTGCAAAACTGGTGGCTCCTATGCAGAATGAATGGGTTCCATATGCCACTGCCGGCAGACCCAGGCAAGACAACGCAGTCCTAAGGACCGCTGTAAAGTCGTATCTCATGATGTTTCCACCCCCAGCATGCCTGAAGAGGAGACCGGGTGTCAAGGACCATGCCGAGAGTTATGCCTTGATTGCCTGCACTGGGCATAACCCAGGCATAGTGGCCCTGTTCAGCCTGACCACTTGCCCTCTTCCTCTCTGGTCAGTTTTTGAGCGGAGAATGCGCAAGGCTGTGGCAGCCAGCCCGATGTTGACGTCGCTGAGTAGAAGTGTCCTGCCTGTGGTGTCCCTGGCTGATTCGGCTATGAGTTCGCTCACACAAAAAGCCCTGAAGAATACTAGTTTATACAATGAGTTGAACAATGCAACCTCATAACTATCAAAACAAATGTGGGGAAGAATCCCGCACATGTCCAGCAGCAAAGTCAGGGTAATGGTGGTCCTCTGGTCTGGGGTGCAGCCTTGCTCCCTGAGGCATGGGAGAAGCCTGAGGACTTTTAAGAACTAAGCAGGAGAAGCTTGAACAAGGAAAGGTCTGTGTGAGTTAGCTAATAAACTGTGTTTCATTAGCCAGAGGCTTGGCTTGTGACCTGACCTAGAAAGAAAGAGACTGTGATATGCATAAATAAAGATGTTATGCTAATTCCCAAGCTAGGTGAGTTATCTGGTACTGTTCCTGTGAGCACTTACTCCTGGAAAGTCCACACCTGCTACAACTTGGTGGAGAATGCAGGAAAACCCCAGCACTGGCTGTCATGCCATCGTTGAGAAAAGGGGGTTCTAACCGAAAGCAGGGAACCTGACAGAGGGAGGGAGGATTGTGCCCAAGAGAGTGTGCTTGAGTGAAGGAAGGATAAGGAGTAATGGAAGGAGTGATAAAGACTAGGGATGTGCGAACAGAGTGCAGTTCGGATATTCGGCCGTTTGGTTTGAAAACCAAGTTCGGGTTCAGTTGTTTGGTTCAAAAGAGTTCAGTCTCTCCAAAATTTCAGCGGAGTTTGGACCTGTCGCGAGGCTTGGGGTGCTCCAGGGACCCCCCAGGGGGGCACATGGAAGCATGGTAGGCCATCAGGGACCCAGAAGCAGCAGCAGCAGAGACCAGGAAGACTTGACGCTTGGCACCCTGGCTTGCCCGGGCAGGCAGGCTCGGCGCTTGGCCCCTGGGGATGCCCATGGTATCAGGGCTGGC
>QEPC01000493.1:4357145-4380354 GCA_003113815.1 Sphenodon punctatus | reverse complement strand
GGGGGGGGGGGGGGTAAAGGAATAGGGGGTGGGATTTTTAGCCAGAGGATCTTATTTATTTTTATTGTACTTATTTATTTATTTACAATTTATATCTCGCCCCTCCTGCCCTTAGGGCAGCCCAGGGTAGTGAACAACATTCAATAAAAATATAAAAAAAATTAAACAATTTTAAATTACAATATGTGGGGGGAAAACCCACCCCCACCCCCCGCCTACCCCTCGCCAAAAGCCTGATGGAACAGCCAGGTCTTACATACATCCTGAAACAGCAGGAGAGTGGGAGCCAACTGAGCCTCCTCCGGGAGCAAATTCCACAGCACAGGGGCGGCCACTGAAAAAGTTCTAACACCGGTGGCCACTCGCCTCGCCCAGGGAACCTCCAAAAAGGCTCCCATGGATGATCTCAAGGGTCACACGGGCACATGGGGAGTGAGGCAGATAAGCAGGGGCCAGGCCGTGAAGGGCTTTAAAGGTTAAAACCAGCACCTTGAACCTGGCCCGGTACTTTATAGGCAGCCAGTGCAGAGCCCGGCGCACCATGTCATGTGCTCCCTGTGACCTGCCCCCGTAAGGAGACAGACCGCAGCATTCTGCACCAGCTGCAGCCTCCGGACCAGCTTCTCAGGCAGCCCCACGTAGAGTGCGTTGCAGTAATCCAGTCTCAAGATGATGAAGGCATGGATGTATTTATTGTCTTTGTAATCCCCCACCCCTTTTTGTATATTTTTATCTGTTTTAAATTATGTAAACTGTTCCGAGTTGCCATGAGACTGGATGGAGCAGGGTAGAAATTATTAAATAAATAAATAAATAGCACCTGAGATCCTGGAATTAGAGGAGGCTCATTGCTGCTCCTGATGGAGAGAACGACTGAAGGCTGCCACGGATTGGAAGAGCTAGCAAAAGACTGTTTAATAAAAGCCAGTCAATAGACTGTGACTTTACTAGGCTTGGGGATAGAATGGCTAAGAGGGCCGGAGGAGTTGCATGCTTGGCATAGTTAGTTAAGGTGAAGAACTGTATACAAATAAACTGGTGGAATAGCTAATTCCCGAGTCATTGCTAATTACCAAGTGATTGTGATTTGAGGAGACTGATCCTGACAACACTCACTGTTACAGCAACCCTTGGCAGCAAATCTGTTACAGAACCCTTGGGGAAAAAAAAAGGACTAAGCTTCAAAAAGGTGTAGGCAGTGTTTAATTTGTTTAAAAAAACAGAGGTGCCACGGTTCAAGGCTGCCCTGGAAAGAAGTCCCACCACTTGACCTTGGAGCTGGGTAGGCCACGGACTTGAGCTGGGAAGCACCAAGGATGAAGACACAGGTGAACAGGCCTTCACTAGCAGTAGAACTATTGGCATTATAAATAAAGTCACAAACTTGTGAATAGACAAGCAAGTCAATCCTGTTTTGTGGCTGGACGTGGCACACCTCCCAACATTTCCAAGCGGAGCAAGTCCTCACCCGTTGGTCAATAAGATCCATCCCTCAGTGAATATTCTCCACCGGCACCAGCCCCTTCTCACTCTTTCTCTCTACCTCACTCACACACCCACACCTCCTGACTTTCCAAGCTCATAAAGGGGGAACAGACGCTCTCTTGCTTATCATTCTACTTTTGTCATGCCATCATCTCCGCATTGTTTTCTCAAGCACTGTTTTCTGGGAGGCAACCAGGAAAGAGGTGCCTGAGGCATATGTATTGTGTGCTCTCTCTCTCTCTCTCTCTCTCTCTCTCTCTCTCTCTCTCACACACACATACACACACACACACACACACTCACTCACTCACTCACTCCTCCCCCAAAAGAAGGACTTTGTCCCCTGAAAGAGGGACAGTGGAATTCAGCATCCACTGAGGGATAGGGCTGTAGCGGAATATCGCAGTGGTAGCTATTTCCGGTGGAAACAGTGTTTCCGCAATTAGTGGAACGGCATGGCAGAGGCTTTCATTCCACTAGTTTCATTCCGTGTTTCCGCGGTTCCGCTTATTTAATTCCGCTACTTAGTGGAATCGTGGAAACATGACCTTTTCGCTACTTCTGCAATTCTGCCAGCGCCACAAAATAGCGGAATAGCGGTTTTCCGCAATTTCCCCGCAATTTTTCTGCAATTCCATGATTTGCAGAATTCCAGCAGAATTAGCGGAATGTCCGCAGAAAAGTCACGGTGTGGCACGGGCAATTCCGAAATTGCGGAATGGAATCGCGGCGCGGTAACAGCTGCTGCCGCATCAGCCCTACTGAGGGCCTGTCCCTCTTAAATAGGGACTGTTGGGAGGCATGGTATGGTGCATCTTTCAGTATTTTTAGATGTGACAGCACATGGCACCATCACGCTTTGATCCTGCCCGGGGTGAGGGCCCTCACCCTGAGCAGGATCTGGCCTGGCTGCTGAATAAACGTGCCAGTGGCCCAGGGCGGGGGCGGGGAGAGGGCAGGTGCAACGTGTGGACATGGTCCACATGACCCAGAACCCTGCACTGCTGAGTGCAGCCCACCCACCTCCCTGATGGACAGGTGCAGCAGCCTATGAAGTCAGCTGCATCCACCCGGAAAAGCTCTGGCCCCAGATTGGAGTCAGGTAGAGCAAGCCATCAAACGTGATGGCCCACTCTACTCTGGGTCCAGGCATGACTTCCCCAGGCTGCAGCAGTGCTTATCCCACACTGTGCCTCAGCGAGGAGCCCAAGGAACAGCACGGGCTAAAAACTGCCATGGCCCAGGAACAGCCTTGATCCCACCCAGGGTAACAGTGGGTGGGCAGGATCAGACATGATGGCACCATGGTTGGCCTCACGGGTTAAAGCGTGGCAATCCGTGCTTCCATCATGTCTAAAAATACCCTTTGTTTCAAGGCTGCAGAAACTTACTATGGTAGTTCTTTTTCACCCAGAGGATTTTAATTTTATGGTGGGTGTGAAAGTTGCCTTATCTTAGTATTTGGCTGAAAAACAATCATCTAATGTTTTTCTAGCTCAGGCAGAATAAATGAAAACAACTAGTCTCAACTCAGATAAGATAACACTTTTTGGGGAAAGCTGATAGCCATAAATAGGTTTCTACGGCCCATAGATCATGGACCAAAGTTTACAGTGTGTCTAACTTGTGTGTTACTCAAAGCGAAGGAAAACCAATAGAAAACGATAGCAAGTCCGTATGAAGAATGTCATCCAGAAAAATATCTTTCCCAGTAAGGTTCTGACATTTTTTACAGCCCATCCAGCACCCAGGATGATTTCATAGTTTGATACTGCTCTGAAATATCTACAAAACAGCTATAAAAATGGAAATGCTGGATGAGAAAGAGCCACATCAAACTCTTTAAATCAAAACCTTGGCAGACTCTAGTAAGAGGCTTTGAGGAGAGAGATTAAACATTAGGGATTGAACTCTGCAAAATGTTGGTTTCGGTTTCTATCAGTTTCAGTTCTCATGTATTTTGTTTCTTCTATCAATTTCAGTTTTATCAGTTTTGATTTTTTTTCCCCATTGAAACCAATGGGGAACAAACTGAAAATCCCTGCAATAAAAGACTATTTCTGTTTTCCTATTGAACAAAATTTTTGTTTTCTGTTTCTGTCCCCCCCCCCATTGAACGGTTTCTGTTTTTCCATTGAAACCAATGGGGAACTAACCAAAAATTCCTGTAATAAAAGACTGTTTCTGTTTTTTAAAAACACTTCAGTCAAGTCGTTACAACCAGGAGCCATTGAGCTGTGACCTTTAGTAAACTTAGCCAGTGGCACCAGCTTTCTGTTGATGCTGATCAACAGACCTGGGTGGAACTCTTCTTCCCAACGGGTAGAACTCTTCTAGGGGGCAAGGGGTGGGTGAAAAATATAAAGATTGCACAGCACACAAAAGTCGGGGGGGGGGGGGGATTTGAGGTGTGGGGCCACCAGACCCCTTTAAGAGGCCAGCAGTATGCACTGTAAATCTTCTCAGTGTGGGCAGAAGGACAGTTTAAAAAGTGAGGGGAAATTTTAAGAGGAAGGAAGTAGTACCATCATGTACAACCTTTCCCTGGTGTAGTGGTTCGACTGGGACAATTTTTGCCAACAAGCTGCAGTTCTGGGCCAAACCAAGGGCTGGTTCTGCTACCTCGTCACCTGCCACCGCTGACAGAGTTGCATGGCTAGCTCAGCCTAGCTGGCGCAGCTGGCAACTGCACTTGCCTGCATCTCATCAGGATGGACAGGGGTGCAGGGGATATAAGACAGCCTGAGTCGCTATTCAGGGGCTGGTTTTCATTATCAGTCTCCCCCCACGTCAATGGTCTCATCCTCCATGAACCCCAGGAAGGGAAGGTTGGTCTTGAGGAAGACCAACTGCTCCACTGTCTGTGGGTCCATGCAAGAGTGATGGGGGCTGACTGAATATGCGCTTTGATGGTACGCTCGTGGGAAGACATGAGACATACCACATGGCCACCTTTGCAAGTGGAAGCCACACCTGCATCTTCTAAGCCTTGGGGTCAGAGCCATCAGGGGAGGGAAGCTCTGCCAGATAGTGTGACACATAAGTGTTGGTCATTTTTTGGCTTTGAATGGCCTGCCTTCTGTTGACTCCTCCACCAAGGCCTCTAGGTCAGAAGACCAAAGACTGTAAGAGGGACCATTTGTATCCCCTGTAGAAACAGAAGCTGCCCCTGGCAGCAGGGGCATCTTCTCTGGACACTTCTGTCACACCTCTACAATGAGGCTGTCCCTGAAGGTTTCGAAGGATATGGTGTCTGTGGGAATGGTGCTTTTGGTGTGTGGGTCTAGCAGTGTGGCAAGGACGAAATGATGATCCTCCGCAAGGCCACCAAACTGGATACAAAGATCTTCATCCATCGTCCTCACCAGTGCCTGCACTCTCCCAACCAGGCTAGAGTGGGCCAACATCCCTCTGACATCACAGCAGCATCTTGTACAGTGGGATCACCTGGCTCAGAGTGGAGAGCTCTCCACTCAGATCGACAGTGGCCAGGTGAAAGGGCTCAAGAACCTGTGTGAGCTGCTCCATTACTGACCAGTCCTCCACAGACAGTGGTGTTGCTCCAATGCTGACCGAGAAGCAAAGAGCATGCAGCAGTTCCTTCTGCTCCATGAGTCGTTGCAGCATCAGACAGGTGGAGTTCCACCTTGTGGACACATCCTGTACCAGCTGGTGAAGTTGGGAGCCCAACTCCTCCTGCTTCTCTTGCAGCACCCAGCTGGCCGTCATGGACTAATAGAAGTGTTCAACGATCTTCCTGGCCGCTTCGAGGAGGCCCGCCAAGCCCTCAGCTCCAGCCAATGCACCAGGGTGTGCACACTGCAGCAAATATAGATGTAGCCACCATGTCTGATGGCTGCCATCATAATCGGACCATTATTGGTTACAAAGTAACTGACCTCCATGCTTGACCCTGGTCGCTGGACCCATCCATCCAGCATGCCATTCACTGCATGGAGGATGTTGTCTCTCATCAAGCACCTGGGCATGCAACAATGCCCATTAGGGATGGACGAACGCAGTTGGGAAGTTCGGAGTTCGGACCGAACTCGGTCTGTTCGGTCGACCGAACCAAAGTTCCAGACTGAACTCGAATTTCAAACCGAACCGAACGGAATTTCTGAGCTCCGTTCTGTTCGCCCATCCCTAGTGGCAACACACACCAAAAAACCTGGTTTTAAATGGCCGAACTTGGTTCGGAAGTTCGGAATTTGACCAAACTTGGTCTGTTTGGTCGACCGAACTGAACTTCCGAACTGAACTCGAATTTCAAACCGAAGCGAAGCGAATGTCCGAACTCGAATTTCAAACCAAACTGAAATGAACCGAATTTCCAAACTCCGTTCTGTTTGCCCATCCCTAATGCCCATTGATGCTCTCCGCGAGACACTGCTCACCCACCCCCAGTGCAACTGCTGCTGTTCACCACTGTGCACGAGACAGGAACTAGTGGCAACTGCCACCAGTGCGTGATCAACAACAGATAGGCATGGACCACACTTGTGCTGGTCCACAGGTCTGTGTTAAAGTGTACCACAGACCCCTCTGCCCTAGAGAACTCTGCAAAGAGCTGGGACCGCACCCTCCTGAACAGCATAGGGATAACCTTCAAGCGGAAGGTTTTGAAGCATGGGATCCTGTACCTTGGCTCCAGTAAACAAATCAGCCATTTGAAACCAACAACTTCTACAAGATTGAATGGCCTCTCATCCAGGGCAATCACCTCCCCAAGTTGTTGCCTGGATCCTTGAGTTAATAGGTTCAGGCTTTTGAAGCCCAGATAATAGTTCACATATTATCAAGTATTTACTTATATATTTACTCATATATTCATTTTGAGTGTATGGTAGTTTGATTGGAAGTAGTGTGTTTAATGTAGGAGTTTTTAGTTTGATTAAATAGGATTTTAAGTATTTTAAAGTTTAAAGTTTAAAGTGTTAGATTTTAAGTGAGCTAGAAACAAAGCAAGGTTACTTCAGAATGAATTGTGTGGTGAAGATTAGAACCATTGTAGAAATTAAGGAACTAATGTGTAACCTTAAAATAATAGGAAAAGGTGTTGGAACTTTGATATCGAAATATGAACAGTAGCTCACCGCAGGTTTATTAATATATGACAACTTTTCTATTACGTTAGAAGGCTAGCTCATTGCAGAATTTGGACATGTTTTAGAAATTTTCCATTTACATTAGTAGACTTGTCGCTTTTTAATTGGTCAAGGTTATTGGAATACGTAAGTTTCCTGGGTGGACATGGGAGGAGAATTAAGGTAATAAAAGTTGTGGATTAAGTGGCAGAGAGCACTTCTTCTTCTCTTCTCTACACTTCAATTCCATCTTTCCACTTCTTACTTTGGGTCCGGACCTGTTGACTTCCCATATCCACTTCAGAAGCTGGCCTACTGAATGGAGGGTAACTATATTTAGCTTGATAAGGAATGCATAAGAAAGCAAGTTTAGTTTATAGACCAGAAACTGATAATATTCAAGAATACTTTGGGCAGTTGTATGAGAAATATTGGGCATTGAGACTGTACGTTCTTTTTGCATGTGTTTCTATAATCCTTGTATTAGCATATGCAATAGTGGAATATTCTTTGGGACTGTATTTGATGCTTACTTTCAATAAAACAGTTGATTATTCAAACAAATCTGACTCATTCAATGTCTCTGAATTAAATTAGTTGTTAACCAACAGGGGAACCCAGTAATAATAATTTAGGAATAAATTCCCAATAACACAACATAATTAGAGCCTCCATAAATAGCAAATAATAATTAATCAATAGTCCTGTTGGTAACAAAGTGCCCTGGTGTGGTTGGGTGCAAATGGCATTTTGCAGCCCGGGGGTGGGTGGGTGCAAATGGCATTTTCATCTGCTAGACCTCAGTTACAGTGTGCTGGGACAAGTTCTGGGATCAACGTGGTGGAGAGGGGCCAGAGGAGTGACTAGCGCTCCTCTGCTGGGTCCGTGTGATTGGGTAGAGCCATCACGAGATGGCCCCAAGGTGGCAGTTGCAGCAGGAGAAGAAGAGGGTTGCTCCTCCAAACCCTCATTCATACCCTCTGCAACTGGCTCCTCCCCATGCTGCCACTTGTCCCGGCACACCATAGGATCCAATATGTTCCCGTGGTGCCAACGCAAGTGGTAGTTTAGGCCAGTGGTGGACATGTTACTGGAACTTTTCCCACCCCCATTGCAGTGCACACACATTACCTTTGTGTTATTGTCCTCTCTAACATCAAAGTGGGACCACACCCAAGATGTTATCTTCTTGGTGGCCTTTCTGGGGAGTGCAGAATGAGCACGATGACTGGGAGGTGATGTCACAATGCCAGTGGTTATGACACTGGGGGCTGGGGGGTAGCTGACGCAGCCGTGTGCGTGGGTGTGGTGGTGGGGGACCAATCAGGCATGCTAGGATGCATGTCGGCAGAGGGAGAGGATGGGGAAGCAGGCCCTGACTCATGCATGCTGGTAGAGGAAGGGGCTGGGGTAGCAGGTGCATTATGGTGCATGAGGGAGAGAGCATGCACAAAGGAGAGCTGGGCACTAGCAGCAGAAGCAGAGGAGGTAGTCGACAGATGGGCTGCTCTGGCAGAGAAAGAAGGAAGCTCCTTCTTTTTGTGAGAAGTCAGCACCGGAGGGGAGGAAACATCCTCCTTCGATCCCAGTCTCTTCTTTGGCCTCACCACACATCCAGATCTAGTAGGCTTGGGCGCAGATGAGTCTGTGTGTGGGAGGTGGAGGGCACAGGTGGCCCGACCTCAGGTCTCTCTGAGCTGGACAGAGTGGGCTGCCAAGAAAGTGGCTTGCTTCTCCCAGGACTCCCACTCATGGCTGTTCTCTTCTTTTCACGGCCACTCATACTTATATGAGTTTAAAATGACAGGGGGAAAAAAGAGAAGTCCACTGGCAACAGAGGGTGTGTGTACTGGGGTATTGTGTGCAGTGGGTGGGGTGCTGTGCGGGGGTCGGGTGCGCTGGGTGCGCTGGGGTGATGGGTGGGGTGCTGTATGGAGGTGAAGGGTGTGCTGGGGCAGTGAGGGGTGCACTGTGGTGGGTTGCTGTGCTAGGGGAGTGGAAATCTGTGGGGTGGGGTCTGAAGGCTGTGGGGTGGTGTCAGGGGACAGGATTCTTGGGAGTGGGGAGTAGTGGGAGTCGGGGAGGAGTGGGATAGTGGGGAATGAGCTGTTGGGGGAGTGAGGAAGAGGAATTCTGCGTGGTGGACTCTGAAGGCTGTGGGGTGGTGTCAGGGGACTGGATTAGTGGGAGTGGAGAGTAGTGAGGGGAGTAGAGAGTAATGGGGGAGTGGAGAGTAGTGGGGGCAGGAATGGGAGAGGGGAATGGAAGTCTGTGGGGTGGGGTCTGAAGGCTGTGGGGTGGTGTCGTGGGACTGGATTAGTGGGAGTGGAGAGTAGTGAGGGGAGTGGAGAGTAGTGGGGGGAGGAATGGAGGAGGATTGGGAGAGTGGGGGGGTTGGGGAGTGGAAGTCTGTGGGGTTGGGTCTGAAGGCTGTGGGGTGGTGTTGGAGGACTGGGGTTGTCAGTGGGGTCCATGGGTGTCTTCTCTTCTTTCCCAAAAGATTTAGAAGAACACTTACACGGGGTGAGTTGAGAACCGGAGGTCAAGATTTTACTCTAAGTTCTGTCGCTCGCCGCCAACAAAAAAGATGCTGTTGGCTGCATAAATTTAAGATATTAGAACAGAAGAAAATTTAAAATAGAAATGTGACCCTACCCCCCCCAAAAAAAACCCACAGCCTTGGGGACCCTGAACCCCAGTCTTGGACCCACACCACAGCCCTGTGCAGGCCAACTTCCAAGAGAACACCAGAAAAGAAAAACACTACACTGTGACCCACCCAGAGAAACAAACCCCACAGCCTTGGGGACCTGAACCCGAGTCTAGAACCCACACCGCAGTCCTACGAGGGGTCATAGGACTGACCTCCACAGCAACCGAATGCAATATTTCCCCCAAACACCCCCAGAACCCCAGCCAGAACCCCAAACTCTTGGGGTGCGCCCCAAAATAGGATGCCAGTGGACACCCATATCACATAACCCCAGATTGCTGCCAACTAGAAAATGCCGGGGGGGGAACCGTGTGACACCCCCCAACCACCACCACCCACATCCTTGGGGACCCTGAGCCCCGACCTGCCCCCCGCAACATCCCAAGTCCCGACCTGACCCCCCAACACCTGGCCCCTAGCTCCTGCCCCCCCCGTAACATCCCAAGCCCCAACCTGCCCCCCAACCCCGACTCCTACTTCCTACTCACCCTAAACTAACCCCCCTAACCCTCTCTTCTCCTGCCACAGCAAAACATCTCCAACCCCCCACTTAGTCCCATCTCCCACTCCTACCTGTGATCCTCCACTGCCCCAAATTGATCCCCTACCCCCTACCCCTACCTGTCACCTTGTCTCCATGACCCCAGACCTCCCTCCTCTTCCTATCATCCCTAGTGCTATTCAGTTAAAATAATTCCACAACTCACTTAAAAGTTGTGCAGCAACTAATATATTAATGTCCTCATATCATATCCCACAAAACCAAGAAATTAACCAAAACAAAAACTTAACCGTTTAAAAAATCTTAAATGCACATGAGTTTTCTTAAAATACAACACCCCCCCAATTCACTACAATTACAACTCAAAAAAACTCCACTCCATACATTGCAACCAAACATAAATGCCAAAAAACATAGAAATTATTTCATAATTTGAGCAATATTCAATATTTTATCCTCATCAACATACATGTAGTATATGTACTTAATTCCTTACCATACATATTTTCATTCATTTTTATCAACAACTAAACTTTCACATTTTTCCAGTATTAAACTTTAATTTATTATCATAATGCAACAGGAACAATCTTTTAAGAGTGCATTAAGTCTGTTATTTACATGTATACAAATTGTATACAGCTCATACAATTAACTTAAGAATGTGAGTGTAGACAACATTATGCAATTTGTTGTACAGAATTAAGTTCTGTAGAAACAGACTTAATGCACTCTGAAAAAAATGGTCCTTATGGTGCTTATGCTTAGTCATGAACTCACTGAGTGGCCTTGAGGAAGTCATTGTCCCGCAATCTCCGTTCCCTATCTATAACACGGGGATGTAGGTGTCCCTGTTAGGCCCTTTTTACATGAGATGGGTCCAGTCATGTCCACACAGGTCCACTGCGTGGGCATGGGTGGATGCTTCCCGTGTGACTTCTGTAGCAGGAAGGTGGGCATGCGTGTGCCCTCCCACGGAACACACCTGCCACCCATTGCCCAGTCACAGAGCAATTGGCCAAAATGGTGATTGCTCTGTTAGTGGGGATGCATTGGGATGGGGGGGGGGGTTGGTGTGTGCCCGTGTAAACGCCCCCCAGCACCATCCACGCTGCCACGAGCACACCCATCTCCCCCTCAGCCGCGAACCATTTAAAAGGGCCCTAGAGCTAAAACTGGTAGTAACAGTCACATTTTCAGGTACCATTTTGAGTATCCAGATCAGTACCCAAACAGTGCTTGGGTACCTGAATACTCAGAATGTTCCTATAGATAGACAAGCCTATAATAGTAGTACCCTGAATTAGTCCCTTTAAGAGCACATTTGCAGTTAGTTACACTCTTCCGTCACTACTATCAGTGCAGAGAAACACAGTCTGAAATACACTCATTATGGTTTTATCTAAACCAATTGTTCTATAATTTATTGCTATTTCAGGTTTACAGCAGAATGACTCACAGGCTCAACACTCGGAACAAAACAAGAATCTATTCCAACTCCATGAGTTCTTAAGCTCTTCGTCATGTTCAGTTTCAGCTTCCCATTTGGAGGGTCTCTTTACATTTAAGCCAAACAACTTCTTATTGAAGCTAACAGGTGAGCGATGAATGATTTTCGGTTTTGTGCAGCAGGCAGGCTGCCATTACAAAGGAAATCCAAGAAGCTTCATAGACTGATTTGCACTGGAAAGCTACAACAGTCAACCTCCAAAAGCAAAAGATAAAGTTTAGCCTTAGGCGTTCTGTAGGATGTTGATATCCTTAGATGCAGGGGCCAAATGTGGCCCGCAACTAGTTTTTATTTAGCCCCTTTCCAGTGCCTGGATCTGAAATCTGGAACTTCTCTTCCAGAGCACACTCCTTAATCATTCCCACCCTGACGTCTATGTGACCCTCAGAGCTGGTATTCATCTTCAAAGTGGCCCCATGGAGGGAAAGAGTTTTCCACCTCTAGTCTAGGCAATATATACAATCCCAAGACGTAATAGTCATTGGGGCAAATCCTAAGGCTATGCACGTGTCTATACATGCGGAAATTGCATGTGGTTTATGCATGCTGGTGCATATCGTATTCCCCATGAAGGGGATGCACACGGGCTTTATGCACGCTCTGCAAGTTGTGTATGTGCGGGGCATGTGCACAACATGCAGGGCTTAGGATCAGCCCGAAAGTATTTACTTATGAAAGTTTCTGCACTAGACCTGAGGTTGTCCAAATCGTTTGGGTAACCATGTACACAGATAAACAGAAGTGCATTATTACACATAAGGTAACCTACATGGCTACATGGAGATGCATTGGGATTTAAACAACTTGAATTTGGGAATAAGGGGACTTTAGAGAGCTGGACTTAGACTGTAGTTCCAGAGAGCTGGGAATCAGAACTTGTAGGTCCAATTCTACGCTCTGGTCCTTGTCTTGTGGGAAATAAAATTTGCATGGCTTCATTCCCACTTAAATCATCAAAATACAGAGCTTAAGTAACTCATCCTTCTTACACTGGTCCTCGCCACAAGTATGAACATCACTCAGTGTGACCATAAGCCAGCTTCCTCACCATGGTCCTGTTTTATACCCATGTGTAAAATGGAGATAAGACTTTTTCATCTCGCAGGGGTGTTAAAGATTAATTAATGTTTATAAAGCCCCTTAGGGCCATTGAACATGCTCTATAATGAGTTTACATCCAGAAGTAATGCAATAACATTCATTCAGGCAAAGAAGAAAACCCTAGACAGGGGTGGAGGGGGGAGAGACAAGCAAATTATACTAATGCTGAGACCACCAAGGCTGTGGGTGAGCTGAGCATGGGATAATCTCTTAATGGAAAGAGCAGAAGTTTCACCACCAAAGACACTGAAAGCTTAAACCAGACAAATCAATAGAAAAACACAGTGTGTCAGAAACCCAGCAGGCAGTAGAGCTAAAATGGGTAACACATTTCCTACTCGCAGGTAACACCTGCAATTTTGGGCAGCCTCTTGTGTGTCCAATCAGTAGGTGAGTACTGAGTTGGGCACCCCATTACCTGACACACCAGGTATTGCTCTAACAGGGTGTGTAGTAGTGCCAGAAAACCAAGTGCAGGTGCAGATAATAGATAAAGGATCGCATCACAAACCAGTGCTAAAAATTTTAATTTTTATTTATGTAAAATTTATATCCCGTCCCTCCTGCCCACAGGGCTGCCTGGGGCAGCGAACAAAAATAATCAATAAAACAATAAAAAACATTAAAACAATTTTAAAATATCCTACCACCACCACCACCCTCGCCCCTACCCCTCGCCAAAAGCCTGACAGAACAGCCAGGTCTTACATACATGCCAAAATAGCAGGAGAGTGGGGTCAAGTGATTACAAAATGTGCAGGTGCACCCTCAATAAAGGACAGCACACAAAAAAAAAATCAGACCCTAGAGCCCTACAGGACTTATGAATATTCACTTTGTCAGGGTGGATGGTGGAGTGAGGAGCTCCACGATTAGGCTTTCCACAAGAAGCTGGAAGCAGGAGCCTAGCCTCAGTGCTGGATACTACAGGGTTACTCAAAATGAAACCTTGACAAACAACCTACGGCTGTAAGGAAGAATGGGGATTCAGGTACCACTGCAGGGCAAGGCTGACAGCCCAGGATTCACAGGTGGTAGCTACTCTTATTTTAGCCCAAAAGGGAATTTTTGGATAAGACTTTATGAACAACGACTTGATCCCTGCATGAGGGAGACAGGTTTTAACACACCATTGGTAGAATGAGCTGACTGTAGGGGAGGTGGAGGCCAGATTTATAGGCACCAGAGGCACACATATACTTACCCCAGGATCAGGGCCTGACTCTGGAATTAAGGAACTAAGACTTTTTGGTGTTGCATGGCATTCAAGCTAGATTCCCCAAACCACCTTTAGGCCATGCCAAGGAGGAGTGGTGCCCCACTGCTACAATTACCATTTTTCTGTTTTATCGACCAATTTGGGTAAAAGAAAATCAATTAGCACCCGATGTTACCAGGTTAGATAACATAATTTTGATGGCTATACTTGTTTTTGTGGGTACTCATTTTAGCTCTAGTCTCTAGCCAGAGTCTTCACTCTGTCCAAAGTCAAGAGATCAAGATCATCTTATGAGCCATGAGACAAATAGCTGAGCACCAAAAGAAAAGAACAGCAAAACACTGAGGAGTTGAGCTGAACCCTAGGACCACCATCCACAAACCATTTGTTCCAGAGAGGGCTTCAATGGGGCTACTTACTGGGGGAGTAAGTGGAATGTGGCGTTGGTCAGGAGGTGGCAACAAGTTGACAGGCAAAGAGTCAAAGCTGAGGCAGGAATAAAGCACACACTGAGGTAGAGGCTCAACATTCTAGCTAGGAAGCAGTCACACTGTCCAGTTATTTCCTGCCTGGGCTTGATGTCGCTGCGGGTAGCGAATCAGGAGAGCAGGCTAGCTAGACAACCAGAGCTCTGCCACTGCTAAAGAACTTCAGTTTTCATAACACCATTGCAGTGGGCCTACGTTTGAAGACTTCTCCGAAGCAGAGGAGTAGCTGAGACAACCTCCCAAGATCCCTTGGGTTCAGGTTTTGTGGACTCTCACACTGTAAGGAATAATTTGACAGGAGAATGGACCAAATGTGACTTCATTGTTCCTTATCATATGGGGTTACCACTGGGCCACATCGGAAAGGAGGCAGAGCAATACCCTTGTCTGACATAAGCATAGAAGTAGTGATGCTCCATAGGGATGTGCGAACGCAGTTCAGATGTTTGGAATTCGAACCGAACTCGGTCTGTTCGGACGTCCGAACTGAATGTCTGAACCGAACTCGAAAAAGACCAAAGAGTTCGGTCATGTTCAGGTGAGTTCGGATGAGTTTGGGGGCCGGAAAAACGTGACTTTGGGTGGGAAAAATGTGACTGGAAGGGGGAGGCAGTTGAGGAGCAGACTTCCTGGCACCAGGGGTGGAGACCAGGGGTTGTTTCAGGGCCAAATGATACCGATACCAAAACAAATCTTCAAGTTTGGTATCGGTAGCACTATTTTCAAATGTTCAGCCAAGTTCGGCCGAACCGAACTCCACCAAACCAAACAACCGAACGACTGAACGTCCGAACAGCCAAACCACATTCTGTTCACACATCCCTAATGCTCCATAGGGGTCATGTCAGAAAAATCTCCTCTTTAATCCAAGGACGCTTATGAAATATATATGGTGTAGGGTTGCACTGGACAGCCAACCCTAGAAAAGGGATGTGTGTGATGCCCTGCCCCCCGGGTGGGGCTCTAGTGGGGGGCTCTCCCTGGCTGGAGCCCTGGGGGCCTAGGGCACAAGGGGCTGTGGCCTGCTAGCCCAAGTACTCACAAACCACGAGCTTCTTCAACACTCTTTATTCACCCAGCGAGGTATCAGCAATACACAGTGGGTGTATCCCTCAAGTCCTTATCCCCGCTGAGGGGTTCAGTCTCTGGGCCTCCGGTCAGGCCCTCTGGCTCAGTTCTGCTGCGTAGGCCCTCCTACGCAGTTAGCTCGACTGGAGAGAAAACAGGTGCGTCTGCCTCCTAGCCGATCATGCCCCCAACTGCCCGTGCGCCTCGCGCACGCTTTTCCTGGCTCCGCCCACCAAGTCCCGTGCGGGGCTCTGCTGCGCAGGCGCCACCACAATGTGGAAGTTCCTTTCTCGCATGTCTACCCTCTGCCACGTCCCAGAAGCCACCGTTTCTTCAAGTTCCTGAGGGTACCCCAGGTTGCCCAGAGAAAATGGGGCTCCTCCCGGGTTCTGAAGACTCCATGTCAAAAAGCAGAGTACCCAAGTGAAATCCACAGAGGTGGCAACCCTATTGTCTGCCCCCTGCCCCCCTCCCTTCAACTGCTATGATTCCACAATATTTTATGGCAATGAACTGTGGTAACCATCTCTATTTAGAGGATCCCTTTAAAGATGTTAACATAATGCAGCCAGTTCCCATGTTAAAATATCCTATTAAATGAATGAAGCCAAAAATGCTGGCTAAAGAGGCAACTTTTAAAAAAGAGAGAGCTTTTTCTTCACTGGTCGATATCCTTGAAATTCGTTCTAAAAATGCATCCAAATAGGGAGGTTTTTGCTTTACCTTATCAACTCTGCCTAGTAACAGCAAATCAATGTTTATCTCAATTATTATTGACAGCCTGTAGAATAGGAATCTAAAGGAGCTGTGCTGGAATTCATACAGTGAGAACCAAATAGGATAATCTCTGTAGTTGCTTTTTTAAAAACCCAGATATGATACTTTTATCTGTAAATATGGCTCATCAGTGTAATTACAGGTGGGGGAAGATTTTATTTATCTCAGCTGTCTCATGAATCAGAAAAAAAAGGAGGAAATTATTTATCTTCTAGAAGACTTGAACTGGGTGCAAATTGAAAATATACCTGATGGGGTAAGCAGTCCAGTTTTTATTCACGAAGATTAACAGGGGAGTGGTAAGCAAGAAGCACATGCTACACCAAAAAGAACCAGGCAGATGAAGTGTATTTTGTTAAAAAAAAACTACCTCCTGTTTTGTTGGTTTATTCTCGTCTTCTTACAAAAGAAACATATATTCTGATAGGAGCCTACTGCATACTTAATGCTTAATATACAGCTGACACTAAGTAGGGCTGAAATGGGTACTTAATTTAGTACCCCCAGATAACACCCATATTTTTGGGTACCACATTGATCACCTGGGTATTGATTGGGCACCCAGATACCCCCAAAATGGTAATTTTTAACCAGTTACCAAAACCTATTTTGTTATTTTCCAATTACCAATTGGTAAAGTGGGTCATAAAACCAAAAAATGGGACAATTTATTTTTAAATTGGGATCAAACGTTGACTTTCCAGGACCAGAAGTTGGTTTTCTGGGAGGGAAAACTGATAAATAGGTGTCAGAAGTCAGAAAACTGTCAAAAATGTCAAAAGGTCAATATTCCAGGACATTGGGTGCCTGAATCAGGTCACAATTGGGTACCAATTGGAACCCATTGTCCGGTCGATTTGAGTACCAGAAATTCTAAACAGGTATCTCTTTTTTGTGTGTACCCACTTTCAACTCTAATCTTGATCTGTCAGTTATAGAAACAGTGCTGGTTGTAGCTGCTTTGCTGTACTGGAGAACTTTAGTTTTGCAGCCTGCTCTTTAATTTTAAAAAATAGTGATTGACAATAAGGGTTTAATCAGGGAGGCAAGGATGAAGCCATTTTGGAAAGGGGCAGGTCACAGAAACTCTCCCATGTCTTTTCTGATGTGCCCCAGCCTTATGTGGAGCATTGTGAAGTCATCTGCTCTGGAAGGATTAGGGATAGGACAAGGGGTAAATTTTGGCTTCAGTTCTCCGAGAATTTCAGTTCTCGATTTGGTTTTGGGTTCTTTTATTTATTTATTTTTTGCATTGATTTTTTCCCCCCAGGTTTTTTTGCATTGAAATAAAAAATAAAAATCAATGCAAAAAAACTCAATGCAAAACTGAATTGCCTGAAACCAAACCGAGAACCAAAATTTCAGGAGAAGCAAATTGGCCATTTTGAGGGTGATTCGGTTCTAACCGAATCCAAAATTCCCATCCCTAGAAAGGGATGGGAACTGCCCTTTCTGATGGCCACCATCAAAAAGGGCAGTAGAATCCCTTTTCTCACCTCTTTCTGACATGATCTCATCCCTTTTGGATGTGGTCACTCCCCTTTTAAAGCATTGTGGGGTTACGGCACTCTGGAGGGGCGAGGAAAGGAAAAATCCAGGAGGGGATATATACCTCCTCCTTGCCTCTGGTACCCAATTCCCTCTGTCCCTTCTTCCCCTAAATCACTTGCCACCAAATAGTTTATCCCTCCCCCCTTCCCTACTAAATCAAATGCCATCAGTTGCCCAAGATAACACTCCACCACATGCCCAAACACAAAGACATGCCTCCTTATCTACCAACACAGTTAATAATGCACATGAACGGAATGTGGGAAAGTTGCAGCCTATGCATGCACTTGGAGCCATCTGTAGCAGTGATGGGAAGCGCCATGAATTTGGGCTTAGGTATGACCTGAATGTGTATGTGCTGACCATGGCCCCAACTACTAACAAATACGTGCATTACAGATAGGGATGGCCGAACGTGGTTTGGAAGTTCAGAGTTCGGACCGAACTCGGTCTGTTCAGTTGACCGAACCGAACTTCCAAACCGAACTCAAATTTCAAACCGAACCGAATTTCTGAACTCCATTCTGTTCACCCATCCCTAGTGGCAACACATGTCAAAAAACCTGGTTTTGAATGGCCGAACTTGGTTTGGAAGTTCGGAATTCGACTGAACTCAGTCAGTTCAGTCGACCGAACCGAACTTCCAAACCAAGCTCGAATTTCAAACTGAACCAAATTTCCGAACTCAAATTTCAAACCAAGCTGAACCGAACCGAATTTCCAAACTCCGTTCTGTTCGCCCATACCTAATTACAGACGTTTCCCAATCTGGCATTCTTGGAGTGGAAACAAGGAGTCTGCAAGACTCATAGAGTCCTTTTAAACAAGCACCTCCTCACCCACTACCCACCCATCTCCCACCAATTATACATGTTGCAGGACATTCATAGGGCACCACTGCAGCTCTGCAACATGTGAGTAGATGGTGGGTGGGGAGGTGCTTGTCCAAAAGCACTCTTAATGTCCCTGGGCACTATGGCTTCCAACTTGTGCCCTGAGAATCTCCAAACATTACTTGGACCCTTGATGCCACCTCCAGAAACCTCTGGTCTGGACAAGCTAACCAACTTTTCCAGAAGATGTTGTAGACCAGTCCTGGTCAGAAAGATTTAATCAAACACAATATCCTAAACCTGTCAGAGTGAACTGCAGCTATGTTATGAAGGCAGTGGGCTGGACATGTCTCTTATCTCCCACAAAATGGCTATGGCCAACCATCAGCAAGCTTCTTTTTGTAAAGGTGTGTCTCATCTCTGCTGGGTCCTTTCCCTTCAACTCATTGCCCGACTCAACACATAGCCTATCAATGGGCCACCTCAAATCTAAGACCATCCTTACTTGATAATTGTCTCCTTCTCCAATGGAGACAACTTAGTTCAGGTGGTATCTTTTATTGGACCAACAGAAGTTGAGAGAATAAGTTTTGGGGGCCACACAGGACCCTTCCTCAGACATCTTTCTCTGATGACCAGTTAATAACGTTGCAGATGCCGATGCATTTTCTATGCATCATTTTCCCTGCTTTTCCCAAGTATTCTTTGTGGAGACAAGTTTTGTGGTAATTAATAATGCCTGACTCTGCAATCCTTATTCAGGCAAAATTCCAACCAACTTCTAATGGTTTTCCCTGAACAATGATTTTGAATATTAATTTCACATACTCAGTTCTGCTCACTAGGTTGTACATTATTTGCATCTCTCTCCCTCTCATAAATGCTTGAAACGATATCTTATAATTTAATTAGGAAATTTTCTCTTGTTACCAAACCAAGCACTATCAGATAATCAGATATTGGCTGTGTAATCTAGGCAGAAGAGGGGGGGGAAACCTCTAACAGGGAAAGTGTAACATGCTTAAGAAGATAGTCTTAATCCTTTTTGCTCGTGGCAATGTATACCTGCTAGGATTTCACATAGCAAATACCAAGCCAGATTCTATATTGAGAAGGGAAATGTAATATTAGTCATCACTTATATACAGCTTTCAGAATCCAAAGTCCATTACAATCCTTATCTAGTTCACCTTCATAACAGTCTTGTGAGGTAGGTCATTATTATTCCCATTTTACAAGTGGAGAAACTGAGACTAAGAGAGCGTAACTTGCTTAAGAACACCTAGTGAATTCAGGACTAAAATGGGATTTGAGTCCTGGTCCAAGTCCAACATATTAACCAATAGACTACATTGTCTCTCATTGATCTGAGAATGAGCGTCTTGAAAATTGCTGAGGAAATCACATTTGCAAACCAGCCCTACCATTCTCCAGAAGGTTCAGTGATGAATAACAGAATGTCCCTTGTGAATGGACTATTCTACCAACCATCGATCAATGATTTCAGAGAATGCCCAGTCATTATTCACACCTACCTACTCACCCATGAATTATAAAGGGATTGCCTTGGTGTTTCACATGCTCCTTTTAATAATGTATATGACACTTTTTATTTATAGGCTAACTTCATAAACCTTAGTATTATTCAGGCAAACTACTAAGAAAGTTTCAAAGAGCATTTAGAGAGCGGCATTCCAATACAGAAGCTCCACAAACCAGCAGCAGTCCTGCATAAATCCTTCTGACTTTTATCTGCTTATGCCGAAAGAATCATTTAATGCCCTGCAGGTTGACCGAGATATTGTGGCATGCTGTAAAACCTCAGGGCATAAGGAGTGTATTTGTTTACCTAAGAAGCCATTCATTTCAAAGGTCCCCCTGCTATTACGTGCTTCATCATTTCATTTGGAAATGCATTTAATAATCAGCTTACAACAACAAAAGCTTTATGGAAAAAATTTGCTATATTGAGCGGCTGTATTTCTTCGCAAGCTGTTCATTTAAGAACCCCACCTATTTTTAAGGGAACAACTTTCAATCAAAGTCCAAAGAATTGGGGTATTTTCAGAAGTGACGCTACCATGCTTACTTAGACCCATCCAGCATAACAGCCGCCACCCCACTCCGTGGTTGGCCGGTACCCAGAACAGACATGACAGTGCGTCTTACCACACTTTGCCCCCAAACCGTGGTAACGCATACCACCAACTGTTCCCCACAATTTTCCAAGATCACAACTGGTGGTAACTGCTACGACAGTTCGGGGCAAAGCGTGGTGAACTTCTGGTGGCTGTCGAACAGAAGTGATGGTGGTTGTGACCCCAGAGTGAGGTTAAGTATGATTGTGGGTGTTTTCAGACGTTACGGGGCCACTTGGCCCCGTACCGAAAACAACCCATTCATCCCCCGCCGGGGTGACCCCATCACGCCATATCAGAAGTGCCGGGGAATCCCGGTGGGGAATCTGGGAGGGGGCGGGGCCGCGCGGTGCAATGTGCGGCCGCATGGCCCCGCCCCCCTCCACGCTCCCCGCCGCCCGCCCTCTGGGGAGACGGGCGGGCGGCGGGGCCAATGCGGCTGCAGTGTCCGGCCAAATTCGCCATGGCCCGGGATCCCGCCGGTGATCCCGGGCTGTGGCGCCTGGCCAGACGTTATTTTTTTTTTGTCCCCGCTGGGGATCTCTTTGACCATGTTTCCTGGGACATTCCCCCGGCTAGCCCAGGAAGCGTGGTTCAAAATGACCCCGTGTGGGTATTGACCGTGGTGAACATCTGGCGGCCGCCAAACAGACGTTCGGGACACAGTGACCACAGGTGCGTATTCACCATGGTTCACTGTGATCTCGTAATGTCTGAAAACACCCAAAGTGTGGCTAAGCAATAGCATGGTAGAGTTACTTCTGAAAATACGCTTGCTACTGAATGATGTAGCTTGGAGCTTGCAAGAACATATTAGAGCTGAAATGGGTAGTAGTTTTACTATCTGTGAGTAACGCTCACAATTTCAAACACCTTATCAGGTACATGATCAACAACAAATTATCAAGCTGGGCAACCAAGAAACTCAAATTCTATGTAATATTATTATTGTGTTCCTGACTTTCTTATTTACTGTAATGGGGTTACCGTTTCCAGTTTACCATCCATTGCCTGTGTAACCCCATTCTCCCCACCGATTTTACCTCCTTGCCAGGAGGGGGAGCTATGGGACCTGGGTTCTCTTGCCTATAGTTAAGGTTTCTAGAGCAGGGGGGAAACCATTTTAAGCTCAACACACGCAGGGCCCCTTTTGGTGAAGCCTGAAGGCTTGCATAAAAAGGGGATGGCATGATTCTCCAACAACAAAAATAAAGTTTGTGGTAAAACAGTAACACCCAAAGCCAGACCCCCTGACAATCCTAGTAAGGAGATACGCACACCAGTAAGTAAATGGGAGGGGGGTAAGGGTGCAGCACAAATACAAAAGAATGAAGGGGATAAAGAGAAAAGGAATAGAAGAAGTCAAGCGAATTGGGAAAAGGAATGGAAGGCAAGGGAAATGGCATTAGGGGCCTGGGTTCTAGACCCCTGGTGGATGACACTTTCACTGACTGTATTTCTCAGATACCTTGCCCCTTTTTCCTTTCAGTCAACACCCTGATCTACTAAAACAAGAATTATCTGCTGCCACTTACTATAGCTGCAAACAGGTACCCAGAAAGTCGGACACCCCATCGAATTTGAGGTGTGCAACTCGCCCCGGTCATGTTTGGACACGAACTGGTACCCAAATGTGACCTGATGGGTACCCAGTTCCCAAGGCCCTAAGCTGATTCACCTCACCAGCCGGGGTGCTGATCCTCTGCTCCAGACTCCTTTTTGCTCCTGGCTTCTTCCCGGCCCCCGCGCCACTCAGCTGAAAGCGGGGAACTTCCCCACTCTGATTTTTCTGAGCAGAGGTGGGGAGAGAGGAGGCCTCTTCTTATTTGCATGCACCACTTAATGGGTCCCATGTTCCCAGGGGGGGGGCCATATCAGAGGAGTGCAGCACACGCCCATTTTGGGTCCCCCTGGGAACACAGGGGACCCATTCAGGGAAGGCATACGCAGATGAGAAGACGTCTCCTCTGTCCCCCACCTCCGCTCAGAAAAAGGCAAGCCAAGTGGGGAAGTTTCCCATTCAGCTGAGCATGTGTATGGGCCAGGGAGAAGGAGGGAACAGTAGGGATGGGCAAACGCGTTTCGGAAGTTCAGAGTTCGGCCCGAACTTGGCCTGTTTAGATGACCAAACCCGAACCCAAACCCGAATGAACCAAACTGAACCCAATTCCAAACTCTGAAATGACTGAACAGTTTGGTCAGTTCAGATCGCATTCAGATGAGTTCGGGTGGCAAAAACATGTCACTGGAAGATAAAACATGACAGGGAGGGGGAGTCAGCTGAGGAGCGGACTTTCAGGCACCAAGGGTTGAAAGGCTTGGAGTAGCAGCCAGTCTGCCCAATCACCATCCCTTTTCTCTTCGGACCAATGGCTTCACATTCTGTGATTGGCCACAGGCTAGGCTGCATGGAGCCAATGGGGCTTGCGGTGAGGCGGGCGCAGCAAGTAACAAAACTCATTGCCCTCCCCCCTGGCAACACCTTCTGAACTAGTCACTGTTCCTGAACAGCAGGTGTTTCAGAAGGCTCCCTCTCCCAGTTTTGTTCTCCACAATCCTTTGCAATTTCACCCATCCAACCCATCTACCTCCATATTATCATTTATTTAGTTTAGATTAGATAGATTTAGGTGTTATTTTTTGTTTTTACCCCTCCCTGTGTTCCCTGTGTTCAATCTTCCTTCCTCCCTCCCCCCTCCATTGAATCCTTTCCCTCTCCCTCTTTATATATTCCATC
>QEPC01000493.1:4326710-4350136 GCA_003113815.1 Sphenodon punctatus | reverse complement strand
GGGATTGCAACTAGAAAGGCCCTGGCTGGCACGTGCAAATCCTGCCCTTATTTGGGGGTGTGTAGGGAATGGGATGGCAACTGGAGAGTGGAGACCCTTGCTAGCCTGGCACATGTTTGGGTGGGGTGCTGCTTTTGCTCATGCCTGACTGCTGGAAGAGCCCCCCACACTACAGTACCCTCTCTTTCTGTGGCAGACATCCGCTGCTACCCGCTGATGCCCACTGTTTGTGCCTGACTGTTGCTGACCACCAACGCACCCACCCGCATGCCAGTGAGCTCGCTCTAACTGATAGAGCCTTTCTTGTCCTCAAAGTAAAAAAAAAGTTTACAAACCTGGCAGCACCTCCTGTGCCCACCACTTGCTCCTCATTCGAGGAGCCGGCCACCACCACCAAAGGTCCAGGGGCAATGACCTCCTCCTCCTCCTCCTCCTCCTCCTCCGAGAGCACCACGTTGGCCCCCAGCCGTGACATCAGCACAACAGCGTTCTTCTTTTTTTTTTTAAACACACAGCTAACCAAAACACACAGTCAGTCAACCACCACACACCAACACTCACCAACCAGTCAAACAACACAGCTAAATCAAACACAAGCCAAACACACACTCTCTCACCACACAGCTCCGCACGCACTCGAATTTCCGGTTTCCGGCACGATCACACACTCTCGCAATACTTTTTCCAAACGCCCAAACCGAACCGAACATGACCAAACCGAACGGCCGAACCCGAACCACAACCTGTTCACACATCCATAGGGAACAGCCAGGAGTCCAGAGGAGGAGCAGCCCAGCCAGTGAGGTGAGTAAGCCATGGGGCTGAAGAGTTGGGTAGCCTGTAAGGTTACATTGGGGTACCAGTTCGTGCCCGAACATGACCAGGGTAAGTCACACACCCTACATTTGATGGGGTGCCCAACTGGGGAGCCACAGGTGCTGAGATTAGCATCCTGGGGTGTCCCAGGGCTGGATATGCCATCAGGTGGTATACCCATGGTTAGCTAAAGTGCTAACCAATGCAGATCTCTCACTTATTTACAAATGAGCTAATACAAGGCCAGAGTGAGAAATAGAATCCATGTCTCTAGCCACCCAGCCACTCTTTTAACATGGCTGCAGAGTGTTCAAACAGCTATTTCACTGTAGTTCTAAAGACAATGCTTTGGAGAGATTTGAAATTCAAAAGATTCAAGTCTGGCTTAAATGAAATAATATTTATATGCATGATTTGGTTTTATGAATTTTCTTTTTTAAAAAAATGGGCTAGGCAATGGGCTATTTTAAATTTGTATATGTTTTAACACATCAATGACTATGAAACACCAGGACAGAGCAGTCTCATCCCATGTTTTGTAGGAGCTGCTGACTTACTCCACTGAAGGACTTCAAGTATTTCTAGAGTCCCATAAGGATCTCTGCCCAAGGTGGCACAATGGCAGGATCCTCGAACAGCAGGGACTTGAAGTGATTTGAATACTGAAAGTGCTATAGAAATTATTAATAGTAATAAAATAATGATGACCTTGTTCCGGCTGGGTACTCTGTGCAGCATCAGCCATGGCTAGTGGGACAGGGGGTCAGTATAGCCATGACTTTTAGAGATGAGTGGGCCGTACGGAGATATCCAGTGCGGACTCTGTCCAGTATGGAAGGCCTTCAACCTTGTAGTCGATTTGGCGTGTGGAGACAAATTAGGGGTGCTGCTTGTTTACCGTGCACCTGCCTGCACAGCAGCATCCCTGCCTGCTTTAGCTGATCTGATGTCGGACGTGGTGCTGCATTCTCCATGACTGCTTGTCCTGGGGGACTTCAACATTCACGCTGACACCAGTGTTAGGAGCGCAGAGCAGGAGCTCATAACCACCATGGCAACCATGGACTTGTTCCAGCAGGTATTTGGCCAGACTAACGAGGGGGGGCACACTCTGAACTTGGTATTCTGCACTGGCCTTGAGGCGGGAGATCTGGTAGTGGGGGAGGTGTCATCTATGCCCTTTTCATGAACAGATCATTATCTCCTGCGGGCCATCCTCCCAGAACATGTCTGCCCCTGGCAGGGTGTGGAACCTATTCATTGGGTTTGCCCCCAGAGACTTATGGAACTGGATTGGTTCCGGAATGCTCTGGGGGATGTGTCTTCTGACCTTGATGGCCGTACACTCAATGACCTTGTGGCACTTTGGAGCACCTTGTTGACCGAGGCCATTGACCGGACGGCTCCCAAGCGCCTGCTTCCTACGCATAGGAGGCACAGGGTCCCGTGGTTTATGGACGACCTGTGCCTGCTGAAGCAGTTAGAGCGGTTAGAACGACGGTCACATCGGACCCGTGCTGAAGCTGACCGATTACGACATAGAGTTGTTTTGAGAACCTATGTCGTGGCTATACAGGCAGCAAAGAAGGTTTTCTTTGCTACCCTCATATTGTCCACAAAGTCTTTTCCAGTTGAGTTTTTTTGGGTTGTGAAGGGGTTGGTCAGTCTGACCTATCTCCGCCTGGAATTGGAGGCATCCAGTGCTTGCTGGGACCATTGTATAGTCTTTTTTTCTGACAAAATCGCTCGCATTCACCACTGTTTTGATGCCGCATTTGAGGCAGGGAGTGTACCTGAGACTATGAATACCCTGCCTTGTCCTGTTTTGTGGGATCAGTTTGGGTTGGTATCATTGTCCAATGCGGTGGAGATGCTGGGGGCTATGCAGGCCATGATTTGCGGACCTGATCCATGTCCATCCTGGTTGGTCAAGGCCGGTCGGGAGATTTTGGTAGCGTTGCTAGCTCGGGTGGTCAATGCCTCCCTTGTGGAGGGCAGGGTCGTGAAGTGCCTGAAGGATGCTGTGGTACAATCCTTGCTCAAGAAACCATCTCTTGACATAGACACCCTTGCAAGCTATCGACCTGTCTCTGACCTTCCGTTTAGGAAAGGTTATTCAATGGACAGTGGCCAAGCAGCTCCAGGGGCATCTGGACCGGATCAGTTTCCTTGATCCTTTGCAGTCAGGATTTTGTCCGGGATACGGTACAGAGACTGCACTTGTGGCTTTGGTCAATGATCTGCGCTGAGAGATGGACTGAGGTAGGTCCACTCTCTTGATTTTGTTAGATCTTTCAGCAGCATTTGATAACAGTTGAACACAAGTTGTTGGTGACACGTCTGTGGAATCGTGCTGGGATGGGGGGAGGACTGTTCTCAAATGGTTCTGCTCATTCCTGGCTGGTAGAACTCAGTGTATGGTTCTGGGGGAGTGTTTGTCTTCTCCCTGGGATCTTATATGTGGAGTCCTGCCGGGTATTCTGTCCCCTCTTCTGTTCAATGTACATATGCAGCCGTAAGGTGAGATCGTGAGAGAATTTGGAGTTGGGTGTCATCAATATGCTGATGACACAACCACTATACCTGTCGTTTTCATCTGACCCAGACCCTACAGTCTCTGTGTTTTGCTGCAGTGGGGGATTGGATGAGGATGAGCTGCCTTAAGCTGAACCGACAAGATGGAGGTGATGCTGGTGGGTAAGGGTGCATGTGTGGAGGCTCCCATCATTGATGGGATGCATCCAACTCTGGTCCCTCAAGTTCAGAGTCTGGGGATTCTCCTCGATTCTCAGTTCCACCTGGATGCCCAGGCGACGACTGTTGTGATTTTAGTAAATTACATCTGGTCCGTTGTCTTTGACCATATATCTCAGGATCCGATCTTGCCACCATCATCCATGCGTTTACCACCTCACGGCTTGACTACTACAATGCGCTCTACGTGGGGCTACCCTGATAACAATCCAAAGACTTCCGCTGGTGCAAATGCGGCGGCCCACCTTCTAACAGGGATGGGATGCCGGGAGCACTTGACACCGGTGCTCCATTCTCTGCACTGCTGCCTATAGTCTTCTGGGTTTGCTTCAAGGTTATAACCTTTAAAGCCCTATATGGCTTGGGCCCTGTCTACCTGCGGGACCGCCTCACCCCCCGTGTTCTCAATTGACCCCTGCGGTCCTCCAGGGTTGCCCTGTTAAAGGTGCCCTGGGTTTCTTTTGGGGGGGGGCACATTTGAAAGGGCGTTCTTGGTGGCTGCGTCGTGACTCTGGAACTCCCTCACAGCAGAGATTCAACCCTCCTGGGATTTCTCCTTATTTCGCAGTCGATGCAAGACCTGGCTGTTTCACCAGGCATTTGGTGAGGGGGATGGAGGAAGGGTTTAAGTTGGTTGTTTTAACTGACTTTTTAATGATTATTTTTATCCTGGACTTTATAGTTTGGTTAGTTATGTTTGTTGTACACCGCCCTGAGTCGCTGTATAGCGAATAGGGTGGTCTAGAAATACTGAAAGATAAATAAATAAATAACTTTTGTAATAAATAGTAATAAATAATGATATTTAGGACTGGAGAATATGGCTCTAAATATATATGGTAACAGTGGTGAGAGAAAATCGGGGAAAGAGACTGTTGAACTGAAACAAATTCCCACAAAAATGGGCCTACCCATTAAAATACCAGTACTCGACCTGACCTGATAACATTGGGTACTAATTGGAACAATTGGTACCTAATGTTCGGTACTAATATACCCAACATTCGTGGTACCAATATACCCAACACTGGGTAATGACAACATTGGGTACCAATCGGAATTCGATTAGTATACCCAATGTACCAATGTACCCGTTTCCCAACTTCAGGTACCAATTTTCCGACTTCTGGTACCAATTCTTGTATTGATTTACCAATCCATAAAAAGGTAACTCAGTAACACCCAGTATTTTTCAGGTAATCAGGTGAGCGACTCAGTAATTGGAGAACCTGATAGACTACTCAAAACTGTGGGTATTATGTACAGGTAGCAAACGCACTACCCATTTCAGCTCGGAGAGAGAGAGAGAGAGAGAGAGAGAGAAAGAGAAAGAGCAATCAACAGACAAATGAGACATTCTAATCATAGTGCCCACTAGTATTCACTAAGTCCTAGACTAATCACCTTAGAAGACCTGCTTGTATCACTTTAAACATAGTAGAACAAGCCATGCCTCCACGGGATCTGTCTTTTTTTCCCCGTCAGAAGGAATTATGCGCTGTTCAAGCAGGGCTATCCACCCATCATTGGTTTTTATATCCCTCCTTCACACTGACTACATCATTCCTGCTGTATAGATTTCCAGTGCCTCTCAGTCACTACCCTGGCACTTAAGGATTTTTATTCGGTTTCTTATTGTCATGTTTAATTCCATGCTGTCAGGTTTATTTCGTCTTAATTGCAGAGAATTTCCACGCGGACAACTCAGTTGTTTCCTTCGGTTTGCAGCTGTGCAACTTTAAAACGGATTTCTTTGTGCAAGGGACTTAAAAAAACTACTGTATATCAAAACCACTGTGGAATGTGCTTTTTAAAGAGGGAGTAAAGCTTTGCGCCAACAGAGAGGTTGCTATGGATATCCCCCTCTGTGCTGCTGCACCAGACGAGATAGGGAGTAAAATTACAAGTAAAAATTGGAGCAGAGACATTTTCGCCCACATATAAATTCACACCCACAGGCACAAAGAGTATTTGAAGGTAATTTGACTATTGGTATCTGCTGCAAAAAGTTTGGGGGAATTTCACTACAGTCAAAAGGTGTTAACAAATGGCACAGTAACCATGCTGTGTGTGTGTTGCACTGTCACCTTCATGCTGTGAGTGTCAAACCTAACAAATGAATGGGGCTGGGGGAGAGGAATGGTGTAAGGTGCCACAGGGGAACCAGTCTCTCTCACTTTCCTCCCCTCAGACACTCTAGCAACTAAAGAAGCTGGAGCTCTCTCTCTTGTGAGCCCTGTGCAGCTACTTCAAGGAGGAGAGGGAGGGGCAGGGTGTGAAATGCTGCAGCAAGAGAGAGAGATCCCAAGTAGGGCTGAACAAGAAGACATTTTTTTTTCTCTCGCAAGAAAACTCAAAGCGATTGTCACAGCTTAAAGGCCTGCCAGTGGTAAGTCCACGCAGGATCAGGGACCAGGCAACACTCTGAGTCAGGGAATTAGTCCAAATGCTCACTTTATTCAATACAGCTGCATACTGTCTCTTATATCCAGGCCAAGCCAAGCACCCCCTGTCTGTTGGCCTCTTTTAAGCCTTGCCCCTATATACCAGCTCCTCAGGATAAGCCAAACAGCCCTTGTCTGCTGCTTCTAAGGCTTCCAACCCCTTTCATCTGCTTCCTCCGCAGACTCCCCTAAGTTCACCTCCTTACATCAGGAGTATTCCCAAGCCTTTAGCTGGGCTTCACACAGGGCTCTTACTCTGGCTTCTGTCCCACTTTGCAGCCTTCCCGGAATGACTGCACTCTCTGACACTCACTCACAACTGGTAACACTCACAACACTGACTTCACAACTGTCTTCCCTCCTGGCTCAGCCACTTCCACCCCAAACACACTGACTTCCTGCTAACAGCCATCTTGAGAAATGCCGGCAGCCATTTTGTCTCCTTTCCCAGGGCACAGCGGACCCTTGCGGCACTTCCTCACACACACACACGCACCCCTTGGAGGAGACAGCTGGGACAAGGAAGGGCCTACACTACAGGAAAGCATTCCAGACTGAGCCAGGTGAGGTAACAATGGCACTGCTGAACTGGTGAAGCCCTGGGGATGTGGACTCAAGATCTGAGTCCTGACTAGAGCAGAAATGTGTGGTGAATTAATTCCCTGTGGGCAATACCTGAATTTTGGCGGTAGCCCTGTGAGTACCCTACCTATACCTGTGATGGGAAATGGGTACTTTAGTACTCATTTGAGATTTAAAATGTGAGAAAAGAGAGTGTGAGTGAAAACACCCACTTAGTTTAGAAGCCAGTCGACAGAAAGTAACTTGGACAGACAGAGGATGGCATAGAACCTAGGACCCTGGGTACAGCTGTCCCAAAGCAGAGTTTTGGGGCCACCCCAAAAGGGCCCTTTTAAGATTCTAGCTGAAAGCTCTGTATATGACCAATATGCAATGCCCGTTTCCATGAACAAAGTAGATAGGGGGAGCTGAGCAGTTGCTCAGATGGCTCTGGACAGAAGATAGGAAAGTTGGGGTAGAGCTGAAATGGGTTCCAAATTTGGTACCTTTGCATGATACCCACATATTTTTTTTTACTGTTTGGGGTATTTGATGGGCTATCCAATCGGAATACCCCAAAATTAGTAATTTCAAGTACTGATGTATTGATTTTTCTGGTTACCAACTGAAAAATCGGTAATGGTATAAAAAAGCAAAAAAACAGACATCAATTTTCCGGGACTAAACATCGATATTGTGGGACATCGGGTACCCAAATTGGGTTGAAATCAGGTACTGATTCTTAACTGAAATTTTCAAGTCAATTCAGGTACTGGAAACTAGGGGTGTGCATGTCTTTTTTGTTATTACAATAACTATAATGAAAATTATCGTTTTCATTTTCGTTATTGCAATAATGAAAATGACAACCGACAATAACGACGATAACGAAAACGACAACCAAGAATACCAAAAATGACAACCGAGAATACCGATAATGGTAATGATATCGATAACAGTAATGATATCGATAATGATAATGATATCGATATCAAAAATTATATAAAAAATTATTCCAACAACAGTACCAAAAACAATACCAAAAATGATAACAAAAACGATAACAGGAAACAAAAATGACAATGTCGTTATCATTGTCATTATTATTAGTGCTGTGGCAGTTGGATTTTGGAGGGGAAATGTAGAGAGGGGAGGAGGGAGCAGACATCTCTGAGTCTTAACAGGGTTGAACTCTTGAACTGCTCTTGAACTGTGCCTGTGTTGGAAGGGGAGAGCAGCTCAGCAGTATCTGATGGATGTATCCCTGGCCAATGAGCAGCGCAAGCAGGCCCCAGCAGTCTCATGGGACTCTGCCTCCCACAACCAATCAGAGGGGCTCTAGGGGAGGGCACTGCAACCCTTTATAATGGTAGGGCCAGGTTTTTTCTTTCCGTTCTGTGAGAGCTCTGCTTGTCAGGTTGCGTTTACAGAACTGTAGTGCTGGCACATAAAAAATCCTCCCTAGCCCTCATTGTATTATTTATTTATTTGGTATTCCCACCAATACCTTTCTTCCTCACACCCTACATTTTACCTTCTCCCTTTCCTGGCCCTTCTCCCCCCTGTACATTATATAGATATAGGTAGCATAGATTAGATATAGATATATATTATAGACATATAGATTAGATTAGAATAGTTATATAGATAATTGATTAGATAATAGATAGTTTTCCTTTCCCCTTCCCCTGTTTCCCTTAGATTTAGATAAATATTAGTTATGCACAGGAATCAATAATGATACTGATACCAAAAATAAAATCTTTGTTTTAAATGGTACCGATATCAATAAAGATATTAGCAATGATAATGAATATCAATACCGATATCGACATATCTATACCAATAATTAAAATGATTTCAAAAACGATACAAAAAATGATAACAAAAACAATAACGAAAACGAAAATGACATTGTCATTAATAACAATAACGAAAATGACATTTTTGAATAACGAAAACAAAAATGAAAAACAAAATGACATGGGGGCCTGGTGCACACCCCTACTGGAAACTCAATGGATATACCGTTTTTTGCACATATTCTTTCAGTTCTAGTTGGGGGCTGAAGGCAAGCCTGGCTGCGGAAGACATGGCTTTGCTACAGACATATTTTTCTTTCATTCATGTAAGGTGAAACTTGGCAGCCCTAATTCAGCTGGAGTAGCTTTTACTCCAGCAAGTAACTTCCTCTCATGAGTAAGGGCAATTCGAAGTATATGTCACTAGAGAATTGAGTAACTGCTGGCTATCAGGTTTCATTGCTTCCCGACTTTTTGGCAAAGTTTCCTAATGATTGCAAACAGCCTCTGGCATTATTTATTATTGGACTATTACAATTATTTCAACTGGCAACGCATGTCAGCGTAGTCAAGCAGGCAACACAATCATTATAAAACTGGATCATATATTCCTTCACAGCATTATTTAACTATTATTTGAGTTGCCAGCTGTTTCACTGCATCATTTGTTGATATTAATGGGACTTGTGCTACAAGAAAAGACTAAGTACTGAATATTTTATAACCATCTAATACTAAAGAAATCAAACAAAAGTATGTAGTTGACATAGTGGAAAAGTCAGTTACTTCCTCTACATTGTTAAAAACTCCTATATATGATTAAGAACTGATTTCCATAATTAAAGTACAGGATGTACTTAGTTAAATACTTAATTGAGCAAAAATATCCTAAATCTCAATTCAAGTAGTACTCATGGTTTTTGGTCACCTATAGCTAGCTGCATGTCTTGTATCAGCACCAGCTCACACGCAGTGCGTACCACATCAGAGGAGGTATCCTCTAGGGATGGGTGAACGTGGGTCGGAATTTCGGAGTTCGGACCGAACTCAGTCTGTTCGAACAACCGAACTGAACTTCCGAACCGAACTCGAATTTCAAATCGAACCAAACCAAACCAAATTTCTGAACTCCGTTCTGTTTGCCTATCCCTAGTGGCAACACACACAAAAAAACCTGGTTTTTAATGGCCGAACTTGGTTCGGAAGTTTGGAATTCGACCGAACTCAGTCTGTTTGGTCGACCGAACCGAACTTCCGAACCAAACTCGAATTTCAAACCGAACTGAACCGAACCGAATTTCCAAACTCTGTTCTGTTCGCCCATTCCTAGTATCCTCTGACCAGAACAGCACTAACCCACAGATAGCACCTGCCACATCAGAGGAGCCATCCTCCGACCAGAACAGCACCAGCCCACAGGTAGCACCAGCCCCTTTACCACAGAGAAAGCTATGGCTATGGCCAATCAAAGCCAACTCCAGGAGCCATTGGGTAGGACAGAATGTACTTAGCACTTCCTCTTCTTCTCCCATATAAGAAAAATGTCACAAACACTCAGTGGCTTACCAAAACACTCCTCAGCATAGCCTCCCTGTATTCCTCCCTCCCTCCCTCCTCTGTCTCCACGCATCCCTACCCACCTTCCGCCTCCTCCCTGAGTGTGCTTTACCTTGGTCGCCAGCTTGCTACTGTCCGCAGTAACTGCCTGCCTGGATTGACCTATGCTCTGTCTAGACCACGCCTTGGCTGATACCAGTGATAATTGCCTGCCTGGACTGACCTACGCTTTGTCGAGACTATGCTTGCTCTCCAGCCACAGCCCTTACAGTTTGCTAATGAACAGACTGATGAAATCTAATTAAATTTATTTATTTATTTATTTATTTATTTTGCTATATTTATGGCATCTTGGTGCGGCTTACAGCATAAAAGCAACAATCTAAAATGACAATTTAATACAAAAATTTAAAACAAAATCTACATAAAAAACCCCACCCTTCCCACATTTTTTATCCCACCTCCCCTCCCCTCCTCCGAAGGCCTTGGAGAACAGCCAGGTCTTGCAAGCCCAGCAGATGGCCAACAGACTTGGGGCCAGATGGGCTTCCTCCGGGAGGGAGTTCCATAAATGCGGCCTGGCCATCGAGAACACCCTCTCCATTGTGGCCCCTCACTTTACATGGGGGACCTCCAAGAAGGTGCCCCTGACGGACTGAAGGGGCCACCCTGGGCGTGGAGGGTGAGGCGGTCCCTGAGATATCCTGGTCCAAGACCATGTAGGGCTTTATAGGCCAAGACCAACACCTTGAATCTGGCTTGGTACGTTATCATTACCTTCCCACTTTGATCAACCAGCTTCTGATCTCCTCTCAAGAAGAGTCAATTTGAAGAAATCATTGACATTTACTGTAAAAAAACAAAACAACGAAAAATCCCTATTGAAAATGCAGTACCTAATTACTGGCTTCATCAAGAGAAAAGGAATAGGACAAAACGTTTGTCCACCATTCAAAACTATTGGGTAATTTAGAGCTGAACTGGGTAGCACATTTACTGCCCATGAACTAATACTTGCAACTTCAGGTCATCTGCCAGGTGCCCAATTGGTACCCAAGTATAAAGCTGGACTCCCAGTTACCCAAAATATGAGGTATTACCATAACCACATAATAATTTCCTATTACTGACCAATTTTAGGAACAAAAAAACAGAAAAATCATACAGGAAACCAGAAAAATCATACAGGAAACCAGAAAATTGGTACATGAAACCAGAAATTCAGTATGCAAGTCAGTAAATCAATTTGTTTTCATTTTTTTCCCAATTACTTTCATTTACTTTCATGTTTTTATTTAAAAATTTAAATTTTTTTTAAAATAAATAAATCCCTGCACTGCCACTGTCATTTGGAAAAGGTCACACATGTGCAGAATGGTCCAGTGGCCATTTTGTGCATTAGTGATGATTTTATTTATTTATTATTTTTAATAGTTCTAAAACAAAAGAGTTAATAAAAACAAATGCGTGTTTTATAAAAACTGGAGAACGAATGGCTTTTTAAAGCAGAAAACTAAAACTAAAACAAAGATGACTGAAGTAAGTTCTGCACACCCCTAGTAACCCAGGAGGCACTAACCAGGTTATTATCACTAACTGTGATTATTACCCAGTGTTACCAGGTCAGGTCAGGTACCATAATTTTGACAGGTGTACTCATTTTTGCCAGTACTCACTTCAGCTCTAGGATGGTATTAACATATCAGTAAGTTTATATTACAATGCATCACATGAAAAATGCATGCAAACAAATTCTCTGCTGTAGTTTGCAGTCAGAGAAGAAAAAGCCCATTGAACTAGAATCGTAGGGAGAAGATAACTCAAGAGGTCATTTAATTCAACTTTCTGTATAGAGACAGAATAGTCATACCCAGAGACCCATGTTCATTGTTTTCTTCATTGGTGGAAATGGGGGAAACCCAGTGAACATGAGTCCCTCTTTATACTTAACCATCATGGATGGTTAAGTATAAAGTATGAATGGAACATCTACTCAATTGATTTTTTTTAAAAAAACTCTCTCAATGATCAAGTGTCTACTACAACCTCCCTTGGTGCTTTGTTCCACAATCCAACTATCCTTGGACTTACGTTTCCTCATTTTAACCAAAGGGTAAAAACAAACGTGCAGCTGGCAGGACCAGTTCTCTGGCTGTCCTGGGGTGGAAAATCCCGGGTGACATGTCCCGGGTCAGGTCAGGTCACCAACCTGATGTGACCGCAGACGGGGAGCCCCGGATATGACGGGGAGCACAGCAAATGTGAGGGCAGCTGGCCTCTCCCATACTGTGCTCCCAGTGCCTCGCACCTCACCATGACGGGCAGCCATGGCAGCCAATGAGGCACATCCATGGTTGCTGGCCATGGCAGCCCCAGGGGCCGGGTAAGCTGTGGTCGCACTAACACGCTCTCCTGCTCTGCCCTGCTTTGGCCCAGTTGGACAGGCCTTAGCCTGGGCTGTGACCTCAGAAGTTGTCCGGAGGTCACAGCCTGGGCTAGCCCCCAACACCACCTGGGGCAATCCCAGGCCAACATCTGACGGCACGTGTTTACATATGCCACCTGGTGCCAAGCCAAAGCAGGTGCAAATCACATCTGTTTTTACCTTTAATCTACTTTCTATAATGATGCCTCCTTTATGGAGGAAAGGATGCCGGCCAACCAGCAGAGATTCATCTGCTTCTCAAGAAACCATCTCTTGAACATCCAGAGGTTCATGTTAGTTCTTCCCGCCTCACCTTATTTATTATCCAAGTGTTTTTAGGCTCCACTGCTGATTCCCCTTGAAGTATTTTGTCCTCCCTCTTTCTCCTTAAAATGATTTCATATTATTTTAATATATTTTATTGTATGATTTCTGAAGTGCTCCAAGTGCCATTTACTGGGGTGAAGAGGGGCAGGCAATCAAAATAAAATCTTACTATTACTAATGTAAACTCAATCAGACCAATCCCATGCCCTCTGTGCACCACACAGCACATGCCCACATGCATGTACACACATTATGGGGGAATTGGCCCGTGCACAAGCCACGCAGATCTGCGTGGTATGCGTGCATAACCCACGCACAAGCCAAGCACAGGTAGTTTGGGATTGCAGCCATTAGCTATTGGTCATGGAGAACAAGTAATCTCCCATCTCTTTATAATAATTTTCTTTTAGAATCATAGGACAAGAAGAGGACCAAGGATCATCAAACCCAATTAGCTTCACTAAATCAGGATTAATTCAACCTAAACCATCCGCAAACAGCTATTTATCTGTCCTCTTAAGGTTTTTTATCTTCAGTGAAAAAGATTCCACAAAACACAAACAAACTTGGCAGCTTGCTTTGTTAATCAACTGTTCTTACAGCCTTATTTGAAAACATATGCTCCTTTTGGATCAAGCATGTCCAGTTCCTTCAATCTTTTCCCCATTGAAACGAGCAGCTAAATTCCTACTTTTGAGTAATTTCACCATCTCGGTAACAGGGATCAATTTCCCAACCATTTTCTGATATGATTTCTCAGTTCTTGAAATACTGCAAGTTACCATCCTGATGTACTGACTTTCTGTTTACCATGTACCACTCATTTATTGCTTTCTGCATTGCTGAGGGTATTGTTTTACTTGTGAGTTTCTGTCTGTTAGTAGTTTACCGCATTTCTAAGCCAATCACTGTGCGAATAGCCCACCCCTTATTATTTTAAATAATAATTTCGTTTTAGTTAATGAGCCTTGTAATTTTTGAATAGCACCTCTTCTTGCCACATTGATGAAGTCACACAAAAAATGTTTATTAGCTGATTAAGTTGTTTTTTTTTTAATGACCGTGGTTCCAGGCTCCTTTACTAATGAGTGATTCACTGGACATCGCCAGAGCTAAGGCTTTGGCAAAGACTAACCTCCCCTGACTGCCCAAGCACAGCTTTAAAAAATAGTGCCCCCATTCCAGTGCCTGCCATTAGAATTGTTGCATGTTGTTCCCTTGGCTTTGACCAAACTGCAGCTGGATTGCAGATTTGTAAAGGAATCTGCGTAACAGTCAGTGTGTGAGAAGGATGTACAAGGGAGAAATGAGCACTGAGAAGACAGAGGAAATGTGGTATTGCATCTGTATTACCTGTCAGGAATGGAAATTGATGGCAAAGTGGTAAATGACAAAACGGTAAACGGGATTCTGGTAAACCCAATATCGGTAAATTGGGAAACAAAACGTTGATTGAGACATTGACGAGGACTGAGAGATTCTTGATTCAACCAAGACAGTATTAGTAACTATGCTTTCAATGGGAATTCCTGCTGTTGCAAAATCTCCTTTCAGCCTTACTTTCCTCATAAGTAGGGCTACCATCCCGCCCCTTAAACTGGGGACGCATGTGAAAAACATCTATGTTGTAGGGATGCACTGGAATCAGTGTAGCCCTGCAACATGTATTTTTCATTAGTGCTCCCGGTATGGTAGCCCTACTCATAGGTCTTGCTTTTCACATCCTCTCTAGTTTTCTTTATTCTCTTTTTAGTCCTTTCCTGTTTATCTGCCTCTTTCTTTTTGTAGCCCGAAACTGAATAGAATTTTCCTCCGGTGGCATATAAACTGCAGAGTAGAGTGGAACTATTACAATTGATTTCGTACAATACATCTGCTTATACGTCCCATAATAATTGTGGGTTGTAGTTGTTGTTTTGCAGCAACATCACATACTTTGTCGATTTTCCTCAGCTTATCCAGGCAAAACTGTAAACTCCAGTCTAGACTTCAAATTGAAGTGAATATAATCCATTTTGTATGTGACCTCAGTTATTGTCGAGACTTCCTTTAAGATTCCTGCTGCATAAATAATCCTCTCCTGATCGAGTTAGATAGTGTGTTTCTGTAGGCAGTTCAAGCAAATAGAAATGAAGCTGAACTGCTAAAGACGTCTCTTCTTCACAGCCAAACCCAACATCACCTCGCGATTCCAAAACCAGGAACACAGTAGCTAGCAGGCTCCGTTGACATGTAAAACTAAAATGAACAATGACAAGATCATTTTCATTGTAATTATTGTGACAGTGGCAATAAATACAGGGCAGGCACCTCCCCGGCTAAGATTGATGTGCTTGATTTTAAATAATAATTTAGTTTTAGCTAATGATCCCTGTAATTTTAAAATAGCGCCTCTTCTTGCCACACTGATGAAGTGGCACAAAAAAATGTTTAATAGGTGATTAATTTTTTAAAAATCACAGCGGTTCCAGGATCCTTGACTAATGAGTGATTCATTGGACATCACCAGAGCTAAGGCTTTGGCAAAGATTTCCAGCTATAAAAAAATGACACTCTATTAAACTCTGAACATAACAGACCAAAGACAACTATTTGTTCTTTTTTCTTCAATTCCATTCATTCTTAAATGCAATCCACCCTGAAGCACTTACATTACAGGGACCTGAAGTGGTAACAAAAAGTGTCTTCTGGCATTTGTCTCAGAACTGGTCAGCCATCAAGGATTGTAATGGGAGCAAAAACTAAAATCTCTATTCTTCTCCCCTGGCCAGTCGTAGTAATGAGAGTGATGATTTGTCTCATGCAAAATTGCAGCCCTGATGTCTTTCTAAAAATGCACGGACATGGATTTTTCAGATGAGCAGTGCAACAAGTATTTTACAAGGTGTTAACTTTGGGTTATGAAAATGATGAAACCTTTGTTCATTCTAACAGGATGACCCTGGGGATCCTCCCTTGGACTAATCAGAGCAGTCACTTCTTATTGCCTTCACAGGTCTCTAAATCAGAACCTTTGGATTCCTCCTTGGCAGCATAAATGAGACCCTTGTTCTTCAGTCCATTCTGTATGCTTCCACAAAGGAAAGCCTAATCAGCCTCTCAGCAGTTGGTCTGCTCAATCACAATATTCCCTTTTCGGTCCATTAGGGCAAGACTAATCAATCCTCTTTTCAGTCCATCCACGACAGTTGCAATCAGATGGCGCTCATTCCCTTGGGACTTCCCCATCTAATGCATAGGGATGTGCAAACACCGGGGTGTTCGGTGTTCGGCCCGTTCGGATTTCAGTCCCCCCAAAACCGTTCGGGTTCAGGCTGTTTGTCCCGAACCTGTTCGGTTTCACCAAACCCGTTTGGGGGGCGGGGGGACCTGGTTTTGCCTCCCCCCTCCAGGCTGCATGAGTAGAAGGGGCACCGGGGCTCACCTCCCCCCCCCCACCCAGCATGTTACAAAAAAAAGAAAAGAGAAAAAAACAAACCCCACCCTAGGGATTGACGTACCTGGTGATGCTGGGGCTCCAGCCCTGGGTCCAGTGGTGGCAGTGGCGGCAGCGGTAGCAGTGGCGGCGGCGGTTCTGGCTCCAGTGGTGCTCCGGCATGCTTCAGGCCTCTTCTAGGCCTTCCGGGGACTGAAGGAGGGCTTCCGGTCCCTCCCTTTTGATCACTGAAAGGGAGGGGCCAGAAGCCCTCCTTCAGTTCCTGGAAGGCCTAGAAGAGGCCTGAAACGCTCCAGAGCACCACCGGAGCCGGAGCTGCCACCGCTGCCACTGGACCCAAGGCCAGAGCCCCAGCAACACCAGGTAGGTTGATCCCTGGATTGGGGGGGATTGTGTTTTTTTAAAAAAAAAAAAAAATTTGCAGGCTGGGCAGGGTGTGGGGGGGAGGTGAGCCCCAGCGCCCCTTCCACCCATGCAGCCTGAAGGGGGGAGGGAAAACTGGGTTCCCCCCACCCGAACAGGTTCAAAGCCCAAACTTTGTTTGGCCAGTTCGGACGGGGGTCAGTTTGGGTTTGGGGTGTTCGTGAATGGCCCAAACACCCCAAGTTCAGGCCAATCACCGAACCCCCAAACTCTGTTCGCACATCCCTTCTAATGCAACCTGCACTTTTGGGCCCTTAGGCGGTAAAATTGAAGTTTACAAAATATTGTTACATTTACATTGGTTGTCTCTACACTAGAGCTGAAATGGTTACCTGTTACTATTCAGTATCTGTCTGGTTTCTTGTTATCCAACATGGTCTGGCAAAGACTGGATACCAAGCACCACGGAATCAACGTCTGTTCAGAAGGGAGCATTTTGCTTGTCAATTTCACCAGCAAAACTCTCAGACTTTACCTACTTATGTATCCGCCCATCACTCACCCTGTTGGACAGAGTCCATACAGTGGCAGATAAGAACAAAACAACATGCTGCTCCACCATGCGATGACATGGCAGTAAGTACCGTGGGGCTGACTTCCTCCATGGCTAGCGTAACATGTGGAGCCACCCAGTGTGTGGAAGGATACTATTTTACGGGGCTGAGGGTCATGCCATCCAAGGAAAGCAGAAACAGAGTCCTTTTGGGATGCCAACTGAGCACACACAGTAAATATGCCTTTATAACAGAGGCAAAGTCTTTGTCTTCACTAACATTGGTTATAAGCCACATGAGGGGAATAGACCCATGCCTTCAATGAGTGTTGTTCTATTCTGGTGACTAAAGCCCTTTTCACACAGGCAGCACCCACGCATGAACACCCAGAAATCTGGGTATACATGCATGGGTGAGTCTCGTTTGAACTGCGCTGTGGCGGGGGTGGGGGTGGGGTGCATGTTTGCATGCTCCCGCACACACACATCTACACCCATCCCCCATGCACGGAGGCACAGGACAAAACAGAGGTGCCTCCGTGCGTGGGAGATGGGTAGCGGTGGGGGGAGGTCAGTGTGCGCCTTGACTGGTTCTCTCCCTACCTCTCTGACCGCTCCTTTAAAGTCTACCTGGGTCTACCTCCTCCTCCCTCCCCCTTTCAGTTGGGGTTCCCAAAGGGTCTGTTTTCGGCCCTCTCCACTTCTCTATTTACACCCTGTCCCTTGGCAAAATTATTGCTTCCCATGAATTCCAATATCATCTCTACGCTGATGACACCCAACTCTATCTTTCTACCCCCTCTCTCTCCTCTTCTGTCCACTCACACCTCGTAAACTGCCTCTCTGATATCTCCGCCTGGATGTCCCGACGTCAACTCAAGCTTAACATGGCCAAGACCGAACTCCTCATTTTTCCTCCCTCCTCTTCCTCTCCCTCTAACCTGCCCATCTGCATTGACGGAGTCACCATCCATCCTGTTCTCAAAGCCCGTCGCTTGGGCTTCATCTTTGACACGTACCTCTCTTTTAAACCTTACATTGACTCTGTTGCCAAATCCTGCCTTTTCGCCCTCCATAACATTGCTCGGATCTGCCCCTTTCTCTCTACCTCCTCAGCCAAAACCCTTGTTCATGCCACAGTTATCTCTCACCTCGATTACTGCAACCTCCTCCTTGCTGGTCTCCCTTGCTCTCACCTGTCCCCCCTTATCGCACTCCAAATCTCCACTGCCAAGGTCATTCACTCTGCCCGTCGCTTCAACCATGTGCAGCCTCTCCTCTTCTCTCTTCACTGGCTCCCCCTTTCTGAACGTATCCCATTTAAACTCCTGGTTTTCACATTCAAATCGCTCCACAACCAAGTTTCCCCTTACCTCTCGGACCTAATCTCCCTACGCACTCCTGCACGTGCTCTTCGCTCTTCCTCTGTCCCCTCCCTCACTCTCCCTCGTTTCTTCTGCTCACCTAATCGCCTTTGACCCTTCTCCCTCGCTGCCCCCCATGCCTGGAATTCCCTCCCTGCCCACATCCGCCTTGTCCCCTTCCTCCGCTCCTTCAAATCCCTCCTCAAGACCCACCTTTTCCTCGCTGCCTTTCCCAATGCCTGCTAGACATTCCCATATACCTACCGTCTGCCCTCCTTTGCAGACTGCTGCAACCTGATTGTAACCAAGCCAAGCTTATTTTTATATTTTTAATACTGTATTTGTGTTATTGTATGCGAACTAGTTGGTCCGTTTATGTTGGACCAAGTATCACACTTTTTAATTGTATTTGGAGAGTCTTCGTCTGGAACACCGACTCAGATAAAGACGCTGCCATTTTATTTTTGTTTTTGTCTATAACTTTGCGAATTGTACTGTTATTTAATTTGTATTTTGTTATGGCCTTTGGCTTCAACAATAAAATTATTATTGATATATAACCAAGCCAAGCACATGCACCTAAGTCTTCACATCCGCTTGAATGTTTGTCGGTCTTCTCCCCTGTCTCTCCCACTGTCCCCTCTTCCTGTCCCCGCTCCTTGTCTTTTAGATTGTAAGCCACAGGCAGGGACAGCGTCTATTTCTATGTTCTGTACAGCACCAGGTCCCACGACTGGTGCTATACAAATGTTTATAATAAATAATAATAAATAATAATAAAAATAATAATTAATAACTTCCCAGCACACATGGACCGCAGCACACACTGACCCCCACACCACGGCCCATATGAAAAGGGTCTTAGACACGTGGTTTGAGTTAATGAACAGGAACAAAAGCCAAGTATTCTACCTATCTGCATGAGGATGGACAGGTCCGCGGCAATTCCTTACCTGGTCCACACCCCAAAACATTCTTGCAGACCATCAAACTTGGTTCAAACATGCCTTTATTTACAGTTTCCCAAGAGATATCTATAGCTACAGCCTCTTTTATTTGGGGAGATGCCCCTCTTTGGGCTTCCAGTCTCTCCCTAAGTTCCCAGCCACATCTCTCCCAGTCAAGCATCCATGAGCTGCTGTTTCTTGATGTTCCTTCTTCAGGGCTTCAGCACCCTGGCCAGCTCTGAGCATAGCATAGCTTCAGTCTTTTCCAGGCCATTAGCCAGACAGAGACTGTCAGGATTCCAGTCCCTTGCTGCTCTCAAAGTACAAAAAGGGGCAGGGACAAGGTGCAGAGCAGACTCTCTGAAAGGACCAGCAACTGCGCTGTGACACAATCCTTCCCTCCCACGTACATCCATAACCTGAATACGGTGATCAGTATGAACAGCCTTCACCTGTTTAGTAACACTACCTATATTCTTGCAAACATCAAGAGATTATTGCAATAACATGGAGAAATAAAACGAAAACCAATTTCAGACAAAACACAGGAATGACACCTGACTTAACACCCCTCAGTACTGACGGGTTTTTTTGTTTGTTTGTTTTAAAAAACAACCAACAAACACAAGCTTGGCACGTCCATCGCCTTAGGGAAGCAATTCAAGTCTTTGAGCAACCACATCTGGGGGGGAGAGGGGGATAGAAGGCCTATGTCACAGACATCAAATTTATTCTTAAGTACTTCATAAATATTCCATTATGAATAAATATTGCCAGTCTGCCGTATAGTATCTGACGGCTCCAGTTTCAATACATCATTCTTATTTACTAAGAGCTCACAGCTTATGCCTGGAAATTCCAATCCTTATAGCTTTTTCCTTACCCCTTCCAAATAATCACTGAGCATCCCCCCGACCGCAACTGTTCCTTCCATATAATTATCATACATTGTTTGTGCACTGAAGGTGGCTTCCTCTGAATGTTGTTCATTTTCTAATCTCTAGCATCTCATCTACAGTGCCTAACAGCAAAACAAGTAGATTTATCAAGACCGAGCCTAGAATTCAGTCTGTTTCCTACAGACCTGATGCAGTGCTCTGTGAAACGTGACTGATGAAATCAGAAGTAGCGGATGCCACCACCCTTTGCCAAAAGTGTTAATGAAGCTGCAAGCAGCCTAATAGATGTTAAGTGTTTTAGATATTGCTTTCTGTACAGTATAAATTTAAGGTGCAGATTATGGCGGTGGTTCTTTGAGCTGAAATGAGTACCTGCAAAAACGGGTGTACCTGTTGAAATTGCAGTATGACCTGGTAACATTGGGAACTAATCAGTATGCAATGAGTGTTGAATGGGTTATCTCATGTACCACTTCACCAGTTTTTGTCCCAATTTTTCTGACTTCCTGTCCCAAATTTTCCAAGTTCTGCGGTACTAATTTTCCATCTACCAATTGGTGAAATGGTAAATCAGTAACAGTGATATCCAGTATTTTGAGGCAATTGGGCGTCCAAGTCCGTACTTGGGTACCAATCAGTCAGCCATTAAAAAACTCAAAAAGGTAGGTATTACACACCATGGTAAATGCACTACCTGTTTCAGCTCTAGTGGCTCCCAAACCTTTTTTCCTGTGTGAATTAAGCATAATCCAGTGACCCAGGACATCAAAGACATGTAACGTTAGGCAAATATAGATCAGGATCACAACCACAGTGTGATTCCAGTGTTTTTAGATGAACAAGGAGCCCGCTGGCCCCTGGAGCTGCTCTGGGGACCCACCCCTGGTCTGTCCTACCCTGCTTTAAAAATCTGGCAGGTGACCTTTAGATGGGCAGGCCAACCTGGGGGTTACAGGTTCACCCTGGAGCTGCTGTCCATCTGTTTACGCCCATAGTTTAGTGAACTCTTGTTTGGAGGTAAAAAAGCCAACACATGTATTAATGTCATGGGAAAAAATATGATGATGGAGCTATGGTTAATTCACCATTAATAAACCTCTGTGGAGCTAGGTTGTATGGGTTTAAAGGGTCTTCTTGGAAAGGATGCTGAAGCAGCTGAGGATTGAGAATATTTGCCCCCCTTGTGTATCTCTCAAGCTTGAGAGTGTTAAAACACCGACTATGGCTATAGTCAGGGACCTGTGTTCTTTCATTGTGTTTTCTCCACTGGCAGCAATGTGGAAAATGTAGTCAGCATGGGTCCCTGGTTATAGATATGAGATTGGAATCTGGAGTCAATTAAAAGGAAAATAATCATCTATATTTTAATGTTTGGGGGAAACAACAGCATCGTAAGAGAGAAACTGTTAGCCATGTTTCTCACAATTAGACCAGAATGCTGATGGGCAGGTTAAATACAGCAGATGGAACAAATGAAATTAGTTCCCTGCCTGTGTCTAACAAGGGATCTGTTCTGCAGAAGACTTCGTTCATTCTCTCCATGCTTAGATTATAGTATGTGCTCAGTCTGGCCAGCTAACTACAGAACAACTCTAAAGTGTTTAAGTTCTCTCCTGTGTAACCATTATTTCTTTTTCTATTATACTTCAAATGTTATTCATATCTCTCTACTCATACCTTGTAGTGACTTTGCACTTTGATTATGCTGAATTCATTTACTCAATTGTTGAGATTCATTTTAAACCATTAGTAAAAAAAATGAAGATTTACATTAAGGCTGAAACTCGACATCTCAAATCTTGGCAAGAACCAGGTTCTTGACAAGATTTGCAAGAACGAGTCAAGAATCAGCCAGTTCTCAACCCATTCTTGCAAGAATTGTGTATGGCCAAAAAACGGCTCCTTGCGTGCAAAAAATGGCCACTGTGGCTGTTCTGCACATTGTACAGGGCCCAGGGGGCATTCTGCAAATGCACAGAGCAGTTTTAGGGTTTCAAGAATCTTATGAGATTCTTGAGAACTCTCAAAAAATGCTCCATGAATGCACAAGATGGCCACCTAGGGTGCGCGTGCACAGAATGGCCTCAGTGGCAATTTTGCGCATGCACAGAGCATTTTCAAAAATTATTATTAATTATTATTATTATTATTATTATTATAAGCATTTATATAGCGCAAGCAATGTACCTGGTGGTTTACAAAAAATAAGGTAGACACGGTCCCTGCCCAAGAGCTTACAATCTAAAGACAAGGGAAGGGGGAACAGAGGGAGAGACAAGGGATGCAACATTCATGAGGATGCGAGAACTCAGGTACACGTTCTTGGCTTGGTTACAGTACATTGGGAGTTTACACATAACAGGTGGGGGATAATCCTGGGTGGAGATGATTAGCAGGAGTTCAGAGGGGCGGAGCAGAAGAGGTGGGTTTTGAGGAGGAACTTGAAGGTGTGGAGGGTGGGGGCAAGGCAGATGAGGACAGGGAGGGAGTTCCAGGCATGTGGGGCAGCAAGAGAGAAGGGGCAAAGGTGGTTGGAGGAGCAGGGGAGGCATGGGAGGGAGAGGATGGAAGAGGAGCAGAGTGCTCGAGCAGGGGTTTGGAGGGAGATCAGGGCAGAGAGGTAGGGGGGGAGCGAGGCTGTGAAGGGCTTTGTAAGTGAAGATGAGGAGCTTCTGCAGAATACACTCAGGAAGAGGGAGCCAGTGGAGAGAGGAGAGGAGAGGCTGCACATGGTCAAAGCGACGGGCTAGGTGGATGATCCTGGCAGCAGAGTTTTGAACAGAGATGAGGGAAGAAAGGTGAGAGCAGGGAAGGCCAGCGAGGAGGAGGTTACAGTAGTGGAAGCGTGAGATGACTAGGGCGTTGCTGAGAGTTTTGGCAGAGGAGACAGACAGAAAAGGGCAGATCTTGGCAATGTTTTGAAGGGAGAAGCGGCAGGATTTGGCAACGGAGTCAATGTAGGGTTTGAAGGTAAGGTCCGAGTCGAAAATGAAGCCCAAGCTACGGGCTTGGGGGACAGGGAGGATGGAGACCCTGTCAATGGCAATTGACAGGGAAGAGGGAGAGGAAGGATTAGGAGGGAAGATAAGGAGTTCAGTTTTCACCATGTTCAGTTTGAGTTGGCGTTGAGACATCCAGGCGGAGATATCAGAGAGACAGTTGGTGAGACGAGCTTGAA
>QEPC01000493.1:4287037-4300082 GCA_003113815.1 Sphenodon punctatus | reverse complement strand
CCCCCTCCCTGCTCAGAAAAAGCTGGATGGAGAAGTCAACTCAGCTCGACAGCACATGGGTCAGGGAGCAGCAGAGAGCAGTGAGCAGGACTGGAGGAGCAGCAGCCCAGCAGTGAGTCAGCCCAGGGAACTGTGGGTGCTGGGATCGGTGTCCCAGGATGCCCCAGTAATACTCACATCTTCAGGCAATCAGCACCCGATGGGGACCTGGGGACCCTATCGGGTGCCCTCTGGGTGTGCCTGAAAATGCAGGTATTACCTGTGTGTAGCAAACGTGCTCCCCAACGCAGCTCTAGTCTCCACATTCTCCAAGTACAGCAAGACCTTGGATGTTTCACAGGACACCTGTGCAAAGAAGAGGCCTGGCCATGAACAGCAGGCTAAGTGGGGCTGTGTCTGATGGTGCATTTTCATGAGTGTTCATGAGTGTGCAAATGATTTTTTTGGAAAGCTAACCTCAAATATCCAAGGTATTACCAGCCCTGTGTTTGATTGATATGATCCCCCTTCGTTTGCTTCCTGCCCCTCAATATGGCTTTGGACATTGAATGCTGTAGGAGGCATAAATATCTGGTACTCACCCCCATATTTGCTTAATGCTAGTGGGAACGTGACCTGTTCTCATTGACTGCACTCTTCGAATGTCAAAGAGAGGTGACCCAAAGGGGCTATGAGCAGAGCAGTTCAGAGGTTTACCTCCAGGTCACTGTTACTGCATGAAGTTCTTATGGTCATCCTGTAGCAGCTCAGCATCAACCTAGCTCTTTCACATTGCTGTGCTCTGAGCTGACCTATTATCAGCTGCCTTGTTGCTGGTGAAGAGCCTCGGTTGGGCTTGCAACAGCAAGAGAATATCTGTCCGGTTTTGTTTCCAGGGTACGTATTTGTTCTGTTACCCACAGGACACTAAGAAATGCACGTTAGCTGCAGCTTTATTTCATAAATGTACATCAACAGTATCCAGGCGTGTACAAATGGGCAGGGACAACCATTGTGTTGGCCATGCCAATAAAGTTTCATAGAACCTCTCAGAGGTCATCTGTTACAACATCATGCATTGAAACCAGATTCACTGGACCTCGACCATTCCTGGCATACACAATGAAAGGGATTTTGAAGGTATCATTGAATTTTATCAATAAGGCATAAGAAAATGGATTGTGCATGTTACACTAAATTGTGAAATGGCGTTTTTTGTGAAATAAGAAAAATATTATTTCACAAAACAGACAATTCAGCTTCCTACATCATGAAATAAGCAAATTCCTGTGCCTAATTCATGAAAGAGGCACTGCTTCGTTCATGAATTAAGCAGAGGATTTGCTGATTTCACGAATTAGGTGCCATTGCCTATTTCATGAAATACGCAAGATTGTACTTATTACAGACACCCAATGTTAATTATCTTAGCTGCAATCCTGACGTCACTCAGGTTGCTTTTCTTCCACCGCTGGCCTTAGCGGTGGTTTTGCAAATTGGTTCACTATGGTGGATATTTGTCTCGGTCTATGTCCCCCCTGTTAATGCGGGTTCATCCAGGCATATTTCTTGGTCTAGTTTTGAGGAATTTATGGACATACTAGTAACTAAACACCCGGAGGCTCTCTTGGTGATAGTTGGGGATTTTAATGCCCATATGGGGGCAAATGATGCCGCCCTTACCCAGTATTGTGACCCCCTTCTGCTAGATTTTTCTGGAATACTGCGGCCCAGAACCTCTAAGGACAGAAGAATTAACACCGCAGGTATCAGACTGACAAATTTCATTGCCGGTCATGATTGCCACATCCTTAATGGCTCTGGGTTCAATAACACGGGGGGTGAGTTCACCTACCTGGGCCCTTCGGGCTCCAGCACGGTGGATTACTGTTTGGTTGCCTCTCGGGTATTGCCCTATATTCTTGATTTCAGGATAGGTTCAGTCCTTCTTAATGACCACCTCCCACTGGAGCTTGTACTTCAACTGCCTGATTCTCTTGTTAACAGGTCTTTAGGGGGGCAACCAATCTGGGATGCATTTGAGGTTCACGGAGTAGCAAGGTAGAACAAAACCTTTGTTAACGTCTGGTTAGACCTGATGGTAGCACCAGCTGTTGTTCAGCTTCGGGATTCACTTCTTGGTACCCGGGGTACCTCAGAAACAGTGAAGCTCTACGACCAGCTTGCTGCTGAGTGCACCTCTCACATACGGTCGGTTAAAGGGGATGCACGCTCCCTAAGTATCAACATGCGTAAGAACAAGCCATGGTTTGATGAGGAGTGTAGGAACGCTAGGGCCAATTTACCTGCAAGCTCCTTCTGCCACCTTTATACTTTTTCCTTAAAACAGATTATAGGAAGCTCCTTAAAACCAAGAGAAGGCAACATATAGAAGCCCAATGGGCAAAACTTATGGTGGCAGCTGAGCAGAAGAACTCCAAGGACTTCTGGCGGATTCTAAACAGCAACATTTCTTATTCCCATACAATAGATGTACCTTCTATTGATCCAGCTATCTGGACCGAACATTTTCGCCATATGTATGGTACTGAATCTGAGGGTGGGTCTCAGACACACCCCTTTTTTGGTGCTTCTGAGGTACCTCTTTGGCCTCCAGTTACTTTAGACGAGGTGGAAGCTTTGGTCGAATCCTTCAAAGCTGGAAAGTCACCTGGTTATGATCTCCTGCATCTGGAATTCTTTAAGACACACAGGGATTGGTGGTTCCCTGTGATGGCTGCTTTATTTACGGCAATTAACAACACAGGGGTAGTTCCAGCAGATTGGGGTAGGGCCGTAGTAGTTCCCATTCTTAAGAAAGTCCCTAATAGTGATCTGGCCAACTATAGGCCCATTAGCCTTCTTTGTGTTATGGCAAAGATTTATGCGAAGCTCCTGCTGCAGAGATTCATGGGCTGGATTCAGAGGGAGCAGATTATAGCTATGGAACAGGCTGGGATCCAGCACGGCCCTCCACTGTAGAGCTTTGTCTAGTGTTGTACCACACTATCTCCAAGTATATGGCCCGCAATGGGTCTTTTTTTGCTGCCTTCCTTGATCTGAGGGCAGCATTCAATTCGATCAATAGGGAGAGTCTGTGGGGGAAGCTATCATGCTCTTCAATGGATAAAAGACTCCTTAGTCTCATCTGCTCCCTCCATCAAAATTCTTCTTTTGCAGTAAAGTTTGACCGTCAGGGCCATTTGACATCTTTGGTACGCACGCAAAAGGGCGTCCGCCAAGGCTGTGTATTAGCACCAGCAATGTTTAATTTTTACATCAATGATGTCATACCCCTGATGGTGGTTCCCTCTTTTTTTCCGCCGAAGTTGGCTACAAGACCCTTGGGTTGCCTTCTGTACGCGGATGACGTTGTGCTGCTTTCACAGACAGCTATTGGTCTAAAGAGACAGATTCAGTCTTTTGCATCCTTCTGTAATTTGAACAAATTGTCCATGAATTATCAGAAGTCAAAGGTTCTGGTTTTTTCGAACAAGAAAAGAACATATGTATGGGACTTTGAGGGTCACCATTTGCAGCAGGTTTCAAGCTTCTGTTACCTGGGACTGCTGTTCCACCAATCAGGGTCCTGGAAGCCACATGCCCAGAGACTGCTTTTAGCTGCTAAAGGCCCGTCCCAAGCTATCCTTGGATACTTTGCTCGTACCAGGAGGGCGGTTGCCTCAGCTGCTATCCAGGTGCATAACACTAAAGTTACAATCTCCTGCATCTGGAATTCTTTAAGACACACAGGGATTGGTGGTTCTCTGTGATGGCTGCTTTATTTACGGCAATTAACAACACAGGGGTAGTTCCAGCAGATTGGGGTAGGGCCGTAGTAGTTCCCTAAAGTTAGGGCACAGACTTTATTTGCCTCTGAGATCTGGGCTCCCTCTGTTCCCCCACACATGTCAGACTACCTCTACTGGGCCCCTGGTCCTGGCCAATTGGCCCAATATTTGTCATCTAAAATTTCGCCGCATGGGAAATTACTCCTCCTTTGTGCACGGTTAAACGGTTTTCCTTCTCAGGTTTTGGAAGGGTGCTGCCAAGGTGTCCCCTTTGTCGATAGGATTTGTCCTTTCGACAGTCAGGCTGTCGAAACAGTGGGGCACATCATCATCTACTGCCAGTTATACGATCTTCCGAGGCACCAATACTTGGGGGACACCTTGGCCAAACTTCCAGGTAGATCTGACTTTGCCTTACTCTCTGCACTCCTGAATAGTTCGGACCCAAGGGTCACTGAAAATGTCGCCCTGTTTCTCCTGCAGGCATTTACTTACAGGACCAATTTCCAGGCGTACAAACCATTTGACTCGTCCTAGGCCCTTGGGGCTTGGATATGCCATATTTTGCATTGTTTTATTTTATTTATTTTTTTATTTTTTAAAGTCTTTTTACTATGTTGTTGGGTATTTATCCTTCCAGGGACTGTCGAAACTGTGCAATTCTGTTTGACTCAGAATGATGTAACTCTGTAGCGATCTGGCACTGTTTTTTATGACTTATGTATGTTTGTCTATTGAGCAATGGCCTTTGGCTACGTTTAATAATAAATATCTATCTAACTAACTCAAAAGCCTCCATCCATTAAAGTCAATGGTTTGTCTTTCATTAACTTTAATGGTAGAGGATTGTAACCCGTGACCAGTAGAGAGAGAGTTCCTGTGAAAAGCATGGTTTGGGAGAGCCAGTTTTTTTTTTTTCGGGGAGGGTGGGGGGACATTAGCAATTGGAAAACAGCACTCAAATAAAAATACCTGGAGAGATTGATCTGTGTCATCCAGAGTTCTCATATTTTATATTCTGCTTAATTCCTAGAGCCTAAATCATTTCACTGCCAAAATAGAAGCATTATCTGAGACAGCGAGGAGGAGACATTTGCAGGGCATTGGGGAATGGACTGAAGAGTGTCAACAGGGGGGAAAGTATGGGTTTGGTCAAGAGATGAGGGGAAGGCATTTTGAGACAATGGCCCTTTTTACATGGGCGGTGGAGGTGGAGGTGTGCGCCGTGGTTTGTGGGTGTGGGGGAGGGTGTAGATGGGTATGTACCCATCTACACCCACCTTCACCCATCAACACGCACAGAGCAACCGCCATTTCTGCCAGTTTCTCCATGCATGGGGGATGGGTGTGCATGCGTGGGAGCAGGAGCGAGCGTGCACGCCCACCCACCCACCTTGCAGTTTATATGAGACTCACCCATGCATGAACACCCGAATTTCTGGGTGTTCATGCATGGGTGCCGCCCATGTAAAAAAGGCCATAGAATGGTGCAGTGGATGTTCTTAGCAAGTCATACAGTGTCCATTTAGTTGGCCCTGCCATTCTTGAGTTGAGAGTCAATGAATGGTGGGTGCCGGGAAGAGGGCTTTTACCTAGGCCTCATTTATTACTTTGAGACTCTGGACTTTAGGGTTTTAATGTTCCCCCCTTCTGATTTTAGCAATATGAGTGGTTTTTTGCTCATCAGCTGAGTTTTCATTTCTTCTAGAAATAGGTTTCCAGAGACTCAGTTATGGATTCCCCTTTTTTGAGAGCAACCAAGATTGTGCAATTAACCCTTTCTGGCTGTAAAATTTACCTCAGAGCAAAGAAAGCTTCTGTCACTCAGGCTCTATCAGGAAATATAGCTCCTGTCCTATTTTGGAGGTTGTTGGGACCAACGAGTGAGTGACAGTTTAATTTAAAACAAAACAGAGGAATACTCCAATTTCCTCATTTCTCTCAAAGTTTATTTTTTAAAAGAGGTAATCACAAATTTAGGCTCGGCCTAGCTTCTCTCTATTGAAAATAAAGTTATTAAATTGCTCTGTGTGTGCGTGACACTCAGGTACATTTTAGGCGGGGGGCGGGGGATAGTCCCAGCTGTGTATTTTTTATTTTAAAATCGGTTTAATTTCCTTCCTCGCAATCTATTGTCTCAGTATCTATGTTAAAAATTGAATCTAGCTTTTATGCCAGGAAATATTGTTTTGTATCTGTCGGTTTTAATCTCAGATGATTTCCTTTCTCTATGATGCCTCTTGTACCTTTGCCCACAATTTACTGAGCTGATAAATCTGTGGCAACTTCCCACCATCTGAGCCCTGTCCACTCCGTTTTTTAGACTCACACATTGGTATCCACAACAAGGAGCAGAGACTGGTGACATGCCTGTTTTTTTTCTCCTGGAGACTTCCCAATAACACCAGCTGCTGCTCAGAACTCATCTGACTTGCACATAATGCCCAAGACAGTAGCACTGCTGGGTTTCATTGGTCGGTGCATGGGACTAAGAACGAGGAGGCAGATTGTCATTGGTTCTCAACATCTCTGTTGCTTCCAGACTTCAAAAAAGTTCAGAGACAGTATTCTTTCTTTGCAAAAACCCTATTGAGTTCTGGGTCCCCGGTAGCCTTTGCATTCTGCAGAACTGGCCCAGAGAAAGAGAGAGGCAGAAGGTGAGTTAGCTGGATTCCGTCATAAACAGACTTTGATCTCAGAACATAGCAAAGACAAGGAGGCTCTTTCCAAGAACTCCGAGGGAAAAGGCCTCGCTCTCTCTGTGAACCTAAAATAAAAGGAGTTAACAAATGAAACTATAGCCTGCTGGAGTCCGGGTTCATTCTGCGCAGCCTCCACTCACGTGTTTAGCATGTAGAGCCTACTCAACGGGAAGCCCCCTGTGTGTATTTCATGTGTGTTCATGCCGCCCTCACTCAGCTCCCAGGCACAGGTTCAGCATGGCCAGCCTAATACATGGGCAGGAGTTCTTCCCCACCCCGCCCACCTCCCCCTTCTGAGTATCCCACCCCGTCACGACTCACAGCCATTGCGAACCATGGGAGCAAGGAGCTCTTTCTCTCTTCTGGGCTATTATGACTCCAGGAGGTGGTCCAGCACCTGCTATCCCTGTCCACCTGTGGTGGCTCATACCTGGGTTTATACCTGCCAGCACATGGCAACTGTCAGTAACCAGTTGCAATGCATGTAACGCTGAGTTTAAGTAGCAAATTGCATACTGTATTGAGCACCTATAGTTAAAGGTGAAAATGAAAGTAAAAATTGGAAATGAAAAGCAATCAGTCTTTCAATGCTGTCATCCAGTTTCTCACCTCCATGGCTCACGGCAATGTACGGGCAAGAAGTAGCACACAGTTTTATCAGGGTCTTGAACTCCGTGGTGTTGGAAATCCCTCTCAGTTCACCTGCAAAAAAACCAGTCAAACATATGCTTCTAATTCCCCCTTCCCTATCAACGTCTACATCACCATATAGTGCAAACGGAAAACATCCCCATTGTCGACGCACCCCAAAGAGACACAGAGACGTAAGTTGGTTTTATAACACCGCATGGCCGCACTCTTTATTCAAAACAGAAAAAACTGTTAAAAAACGGTGGGGATTGCACTGGCAATCTTAGCTCCAGCATGCTAGCTAACTAATATCCTTATTAACATTTGAACTGAGTACTGTCTCGGAAGCGCCTTCCGTTTGACAGTACGGTAAACTAACGATCCCCTCCTTTGACTGCTTCCAGGCAAATGGCCAAAGGGGTGTGTGCCCACTGTGGGCGTGAGTAAGTCGGTAAGTACCCCACAGGATGTGAAGGCTGTACACGCCCCTGCTTACCCTGCAAGGCACCCCTCCCAGGGTTATGACCCCTGTGCATGCTGCGCCCTGCATTACACCAGGTATCACATCCCCATCTCTTATACCTATTTATCCTAACCTAGCTTGCTGGACCCCTGCCGAGTGCGACATGTAATACCCCGTGTCTTAATTCCATTATTGTCAATCATGAATTACCCTGCTTCTTACATGTTTGCCAATTATTCCTATTTTTATATCAAGATCCAAATGTAAACCACAATTGCTTCCAAATAAACCTATTTAGCCTAGGCTGACACTGTGAAGGAGTCAAAAATTGGACCTTGTAAAAAAGGCTGTCCACTAAAATGCCTCCTTGGCCCCTCTAGCGGCGACCATTACAAACCACAGTGCTAGTGGGTGGGTGGGTGTGGCTGCTTCTTCAGCTCTCTCACCAGCTCTGCCACCCCACACAGCTCCAGGGGATCCTCCCCTCTAAAGGGGAGGGGCCCCAAACCCCACGCCGCGCAATGCACCTGCGCGTTGGGTGGGTTGCCGTGGCAACCCCAATCAACACAGAGAGAGAGCCTGCTAGCAGGCTTCTCTCTCAATCGGTCATGCCTCCCCGCCTCCGCGCCGCTTCTCCTATTCGGGGGGGGGGGCCGACAATAACCCGTCACCTCCATTTTGATGGCGACGGGACCCTTGCAAACATCCTGCACCTCTGAAGCTCGCTTTTTCAAACTATTGATTTTACCAGACTCACTACCAGCACTTTTCTTCCAGTCGAGAAACTGCCTGGATTCTTGCAGGGAAAGGCAAGAAACTGGAGACAGCCCTCCCTCCCGCTGCACTTAAAAATCAAACAAAAATGGGTATTGTACATCCCTCCCTCCGTCCCTGTCATGGACTCACCTGGACTCACCTGGCTGCTCCAGTCACTGGTGCTCTCCCACCAGCACTGCTATAGTTAGGTTCTTCTCTTATCCTGCACAAAAAGTTCTCCAGCTTGATAAATCCTCAGCTGTGACTAAACCACCGTCATGAGCCTGTGAGGACACATTTTTCACTCATCCCTCTACTGAGATGTTTTCTTTTGCTTTTTGAAACCATTTCCCCACCCCCTCGCTTACTACCGGGGTCATTCTGTGCATGCACATCCTGTCCCAAAATGGCACCACCAGCATTGGCGTCATTTTAGAAAAGGGCAGTCTGCACATGCACTTTTTGTGCACAATGATTATTTTTTTAAAAAAATATTTTTAATTTAAAAAGTGGGGGGCAATGAAAAAAACTAGGAATGTGCGAACACCGGGGGAGTCGGTGTTCGGCCTGTTTGGGGTTCAGCCCTCCCAAAACCATTCAGGTTCAGGCTGTTTGGCCCAAACGGGTTCAGGGGGTGAACCCGTTCAGGGGGGACCAAGTTTTCCCTCCCCCTTCCAGGCTGCGCAGGTGGAAGGGGTGCCAGGGCTCACCTCCCCCCCCAAACTTCCCAGCCTGGGGGGAGAAAATTAAACCCACCCCACCCCAGGGATCGACCTACCTGGTGGTGCTGGGGCTCTGGCCCCGGGTCCGACGGCAGCGGCGGCGGATCTGGTGGTGGCGGCACTCAGGAGCGCTTCAGCCATCTTCTAGGCCTTCCAGGTCAAGGCCTAGTAGAGGCCTGAAGTGCTCAGAATACCTCCGCCACTGGACCCGCCGCCGCCGCCAGACCCAGGGTCAGAACCCCGGCACCACCATGTAGGTCGGGCTCCGGGTTTGGCGGAGGCAGCGGTAGCGGGTTCGTCTCCAGCTGCACTCTGGAGCGCTGCCGGAGCCAGACCCACTGCCATTGCTGCCACCACTACCACCACCGGACCCAGGGCCAGAGCTCCAGCACCACTAGGTAGGTCGATCCCTGGGGTGGGGGGGTTAAAAAAAAATCCCAGGCTGGCTGGGGGGGGAGGTGAGCCCTGGTGCCCCTTCCACCCATGCAGCCTGGAAGGGGGAGGGAAAACCGGGTTCCCACCTGGACAGGTTCAGAACCTGAACTTTGTTCAGCCAGTTCAGGCGGGGGGCAGTTCGGATTTGGGGTGTTCGCGAATGGGCCGAACACCCTAAGTTTGGGCCAAACCCCCATGCTCAGTTTGCACATCCCTAAAGAAACCAAAAATGTTAGGGGTCATTTATGACACCCAAAAAAACCAAAGGTTTTTTTGTAAACAAAAACTAGTGATGTGCCTGCTGAACACCCCTAATTCGGTGCCAAAATGCCATCCAAATTCAAAAGGAATTGGAAGTTAAACCCGCCCCCCCTTTTCTGTGATCCTCCTCGATGCATGGATATCAGCGGACCTTCTGCTCATCTCAGGAAAGTCTCAGTTAAGCTAGACATTTTAAAGGATCCAAAAAGCCTAGGTAGAAAGCCAGGAGTCCCTAAAACTCCCTCTAGTTCAGCCTTTTTAAAAGACCAATGGGTGCATGGAAGGTCATGCAAATTGCCATCATGAAAGACATTATTAATTATTATTATTATTATTATTATTATTATTTTAAATTGTTACCTCGCCCCTCCTGCCACAGGCAGCTCGAGGTAGCTTACAATAATTAAAAACAATTAAAATGGAACGTTATTAGCAGAGTTGATTTCCCTCTTCAGTTGAGTATGTTCCTCTTTGAATCAAAATACACTGGGTAAAGACCTGTCAGAGATCTTGAGGGGAAGCTAGCAACAACAGAGCCAGGAAGGGGAATCTGGGATCGAAAGGGTCACTCACTCACACACCCAATTGTTTATGAGAGACAGGGACTAGGAATGGAGCTGTGAGGTCACTGTTCCCTCAGGATCAAGTAATCGGCAATCGATTAGGCTAAGGCCAGTGATTATCACAGGGAGCTACGCGTGACAGCAGGAGAAACAGTCTTCCCAAAAGACAGAGTAAGAGTGACAGGAGGTTAGTGGGTAGAAGACAAGAGCAAAGAACCAAAAAAAAAAACCAAAACCTTATAGAGAAACACACCACACTAAACCCCAGAGTATCTGGATGAGGGAAACGCAAGAGCTACAAGGAAGCCGGTCTGCAGGGTAGGGGATCAGCTCCAAATCACCAGACAAAGCTATGAAGGGGACTTAGCAAGAGACCATGGGTGTACAGCAGTCACAGAGTTCATTCTTATTTTTTGTTTGATTTTCATTTACAAAAAAAACTTTTGTTTTCAGGGGTTTTCATGAATAAAACCATTCATTTTTGTTTTTTCATTTATTTTTATTAAAAATAATATAATCTTTTTTTAAAAAAAAATCACTGCGCCTGTGCAAAATGGCCATCAGACCTTTCTGCACACGTGCAGTCCTTTTCCAAAATGGCACAGGCTGCAATAGTGCCATTTTGGAAAAGGGCAGCTGCGGCTCAGAACCAGAGACCCTTTTCCAAAATGGCAGCAATGCGCTCTAGTAGATATTTAATTTAAAATAAAAAATATTTTCAAAATCACTGCACATGTGTAGAATGGCCCCAGAGACCATTTTGTGCATGCATAGTTCTATTTTTATTTTTTATTTTTATAACGATAATGGGATGCATTTTTCCTTTGTTTTTGTCTGTTTTTGTTACCCTTGCCTATCATTTTCATATTTTAATTACTAAAATGAACAGGAGTTGGTTCATTTTAGTAATTTAAAAAATAACAACATGAAAATGAATTGCACACCCCTACAAGAGATGGTTATTAAGCAGGACTATGAAGGGAACAGGTCACAAAGTGAGACTCTCCCAGCATTGAAACAAACTATGGAGGGAATCAGGATACTCAGTAGGTGACACAGTTGTGTGAACAGGGAAAGGAAGACAGCAACCACCATAAGAAACACAACCAAGGAAAACAAAGGCTGCGACAAGCAAGGGAGAAACAATCAAACACAAAGAAAGTAGGAGCCAATGAGGAAGAGGTAAATATTCAGCAGCACTGAGGAGACAGGTAGGACAAGCTAAAACTGGAAGGGGAACAACAAACTCACACCCTAATACCAAAGTAAGGCACAACCTGAGCAGTGCATCGAGACAGAATCCAAACATATGAACCAGATCATCAGCAACAAAGGGTCAGTAGCTGTGGCTCCCAGCCCTCCTTATAAGAAGGCAGGGACCAATCAAGGAGCCAGCGGACATGGTTATAAATTCATGTAGAGAAAGAGAGGAAGCAGGGAACATGGGGGAAATTCTCAACCCCAACCATGCCAAGCAGTGTCACAGAAGGGAAAACCACCACCCCCCAACCCCAGAGGACAAGGTTCAGGTCTGCACCCTAAAAAGACCTTACCTAGATGAGTGTTCACACACAGCACACAATACTTTCTCCTGAGATGGGACCGTATACAATGAGCAAGTCTTCTCTAAGCCAACACTGCTGAATAGGGGCATAGAAGTATTCCAATAGGTAAAGCTTTGTTATAAAGAGGAGAGGGATCAATTGTTCACCTTAGCCCAGAAAAAAGATTACCCTGGCTGCCAAAACCCCCTATCAACTGTACAGCGGCAGGGTTGACTTGACTGCGGTCCTCTAGACCCAGTCCTTGAACCTTGCTTCATGATGGGGCTACACGGGCTGACCAGATGGGAGCCAGCCCCGTGAGCCCACATTAGCCCAGGTGAAGCAACAGTAGTCCACAATGTGTCACTGGCCTTCTCCAGCCAACGCATCACCTGCCCCGAGGTGGAAGTCGGCAAACATCTGGCGGCCTCCAGACTGCATTGTAGACTAATGTGGGGATGACGTCTCTGTGGCCTTTCCTCTAAGAGGGGGCCCGAGGGCTGTTTTTAAATATCTAAAAGGTTGCCACCAAAACAAAAAAAAAGATGTGGAAAGAGTTGTTCTTGACTGCCGCAGAAGATAGAGGAGGAAAGTTAGATTTGAATTAAAAAGTAGGGAAAACTTCCTAATTGTAATGACATGATAACCCCAACCAAGTGGCTATTTTCATTATTGTCTATTAGGCCGCTTTTAGATGACTGAGGTATTTAATTTGCGGCTTTAAAAGAACACGTGACCAGCTTTAACGTGCAAAATGTTGCGTCTAAATTCCACATGTGGGATACTTACATGCAATGTGATTTTATGCCGTGTGTTCGCCGCGCACATCTAAAAGCAGTCATAGATAGCCAGGATCACCCACCTTAGCCACCAAGCAGAGACCACTAACCCAGCAGCCACAGCAGTGGTTCAGAAGATGTGGAGCCCACTGTGAGGGCTATTGTGCACCCATATCTTGGCATGCCAGCAATTACGTTGCAGAGGAGTCGGTGTGTGTTCAAGGAGAGGTAAATGGCAGGATGTAGCTGCTTCTGTGATAGGACGTGGGTGGCAGGAGACCAGGGTTGGGGTTGACTTGGATTTGAATCATCCCCTCTTCCCACACTCCAGCGCCATTCTTAAATGCAGGCTGGCAATTTTCCTTGAATTGGGTTTGTGCTCAGGGGGTAACTCCCCCCACCTTTCTCCCCCCCCCCACC
>QEPC01000493.1:4261744-4280043 GCA_003113815.1 Sphenodon punctatus | reverse complement strand
GATACTTTGGGAAAACCCAAGTAATCCAAGCACTGAGTTGCAGCCCTAGTTTTAAGTAAACCTTGGCACGGTTTTAGGTAGAATTTTGTTATGTTATACATATAGGCCTTTTAATGACTCATTTTATTTTTGTGTTGTTTGATATTATAGATGTTTATTGCTTTTTACCTTGTATATTTATTTTTGTCTGTTTTCTGCTATAAGGCACAAGCCAAACAGAAATAAACCATTCATTCATTCAATGGTCTGGCAGCCATTTCCTGTAGGCACAAAAAAATTGACTTTAATTTTAAAATAAATAAATAAATCACTGCACATGTGTAAATGACCACCAGAACATTCTGCCCATGCACACCCTTTTCAAAAATAGCACCAGGAACATCGGCGCCATTTTGGAAAGGGGTCGTGCATGGGCAGAACAGCCTGGTGCCCATTTGGTGCATGCACAGTGATTTTCTTTTACAATTAATTTTTAATAAAATGAAGGGGAAAAAACATGGTAGGGTTTTTATAAACCATGCCCCCTGGGGTCCCCCCCCAAATAAAGGGGGTATTTTAAAGGAAAACAAAAACAGTTTTAATAACCAGTTTTAATAACTAAATAACCAGCTCCTTCAGCTTTTTCTTTTATGGCTTGTATTCCAAACCCTTTATCATCTTTGTTCCTCTCCTCTGAACCCTTTCCAGATTGTCCAAATCATTCTTTAAAAGTAGCAACAAAACTGCACACAATACTCTAACTAGGAGCTGAGTAGGACTGAGTACACCATGATACAATTACACTTTGGAGGCGATGGTGGTGCAGGGAGTCCTGCTAAGCCCCAGACTACAACTGAAATGAGAACCCGTGAAAATGAGTCTACCCATCAAAACTGTGGTATTCAATCCAACCGGGTAACATCGGGCACTCACCAGCGCTCGATTAGTGCCCAACAGGTTACCTGATATCCTATTTACTGGTTTTTATCCTGATTTTCCAACTTCCAGTGCCAGTGGTTTGACTTTCCATCCTGATTACTGTACCAATTTACTGTCTTACTGATCGATAAAATAGTAACGCAGTAGTTTAGTTTATTATTACGGCACTAGCTGTCGCCATGGCCAAAACCTTTATAAAACCTAGTAAAGCAGTAACCCAGCAACAGTAATACCCAATATTTTCAGGAAATCGTGTGCCCAATCACTCAGTACTTGAGTCACCCGTCAGACACTCAGCATGGCACTCGAAACTGCAGTTATTACCTGTGGGTAGCAAATGAGCTATCCATTTCTGCTTTAACACAGACACAATACACTCTTCATTTAAGATTATTAAAACTCCAGTATTACATTTCCTGTATACCTCTTTGCATTAGACCAGTTACCTCATCAGAGAGGATCAGTTTATTCTTAAGTGGTAACTGGTAAGATTTGTCAATACCCCACTTTCCCCTATAGTGGATTGTTTTATAATTTGTTCTAGTAATTTACCAGGTTCTGAAGTTGAGCTAACTGGGCTAGAGTTCCCAAGGTTCTCTGCATTTCCTCTCTCTCAATAAAAGGGTAATGTGTTTGCCCTTCTCAGATCCACAGGGACCTCACCTCCATGAATTCTTTAAGATGAATCCCAATGGCGCCAAGATTACTTCAACTAGTTCCATTAATATCCTGGGGCGAGTCTCATCAGGCCAGGCTAACTTGAATATATTTAAGCTAGTCAAATACTCTTTAACCCATTCCCATCCTGGCCTGAATTTCTTCCCACTGCTCATTAATATTTAATATTAATAAAAAATACATCTGGTCACAATTTATTTTGTTTGTGGTGTCAGAAGTAAAATAGACTCATTTAGCACTTCAGCCTTCTCTGTATCATCAATATTTAACCCACAAACAATTGAGTAATGAGCCTGTGCTTTCCTTTTTCTACTGAAATGGCCTAGGCTCCACATATCTGAAAAACCATTCCCTCCCTTATGCTCCAATGCTAGAGCTGCAACAGGTAGCACATTTGCTACTCACAGGCAATACCCACAATTTCTAACATTGTATTGGGTGCCTGACCCAGGACCCGACTACCAATCAGGCACCCAATTACCGACATTTTGAGGAATCCTGAGATTGATTGCACAATTATAGGGTCAGGCACCCGATTACAGACATTTCAGGGAATCCCACATTCAATTGCTCAATTATGGGGTCAGGCATCTAATTGCCGACATTTTGGGGGATCTCAAAATAGACTGCTCAATTATGGGGTCAGGCACCCGATTACAGACATTTCAGGAAATCCCAAGATAGATTGCTCAATTATTGGGTCAAGTACCAATTACCCGACCCAATTTTCCAAGTTACCAATATGTCAGATGTTACTGACATACTGATATTTATTGTTTACTACGTTACCGATTTACTGTTTCTGGGTTATATTTTCCAGATTCCTGTCTGTTGCTTAGTTCCTTTGCTTTAGCCAATCACTTTTTATTCCTCCCTGCCCCACCTCTACTTTGAGTATGAAAGAGCAGTGCCCTCCATTTTGTTTTTGTGGTTTGTAAGGTTTTGTGGAGGGCAGAGGTAGCAGAATGCTGATGATGATGATTGCCGAGTGATTATCGCTTCTTTAACACACACACTTGACAAGCTGGGTCTCTTCAGCTTAGAGAAGAGAAGACTGAGAGGGGACATGATAGAGATTTATAAAATCTTGAGTAGTGTGGAATGAGTAGATAGTGAACGGTTATTTACCCTCTCAAATAGTACAAATACTAGGGGACACTCCATGAAACTAGCTGTCGGCAGCTTTAAAACAAATAAAAGGAAGTACTTTTTCACTCAACGTATAATTAACCTATGGAATTTGTTACCAGAGGACGTTGTCAGGGCCACTAGTATAGCTGGGTTTAAAAAAGGACTGGATAGGTTCTTAGAGAGTAGGTCCATTAATAGCTATTAGCCAAGTAGCTTACGGGATGAACTTCTTATTGCTGGGAGCTGGGAGTGAACAACAACAATGGGGAATGGATTACCCAGTGTGACTGTTGGTTGTTCTCCCATTCAATTAAGATTGGCCTCTGTTGGAGGACAGGATGTTGGGCTTGATGGACCATTGGTCTGACTCAGTATGGCACTACTAATGTTCTTATGTACTATGCACGCAAAACACACACACAAATTAAACACAGTCACGTCACATCACAGGTTAGGATAGGATAGGAATAGGATAGGTTAGGCTTATCGGATAGAAATACAGTTTTTATATATAAATACAGATTATATATATATATATATATATATATATATATATATAACTGTATCCCCATATAAAATCTATATATGATTATATAATATATAGACATACAGGTATAGGATTATATACAGGATTATAGACTTTAGAGATATTATAGATATATATAGATATTGTAATGGATTGCCAACCAAGGGTTTGCCCATAAAATTAATTACGGGGATTCCAGCTATTTAACAGGGAGACAGTGGACCAAAACTCATTGTAACTTTGAACTGATTTTAATATTTAAAAAAAGATTGAAATCAACACTTATATTAACTTGGGAAGCTTCCAACATCAAAACCAGTGTCCAGGCCTGTAAACAGAGTGTGGTTGACAGTGATGACCATCATCTCACCTGCTCCCCTAACCTCCTTCGTCCCTTCTCCGTACCTTCCCCCCACGCCTGGAACTCCCTCCCTGCCCCCATCCGCCTCGCCCCCTCCCTTCGTACCGTCAAACCCCACCTCAAGACTCACCTCTTCCGCTCTGCCTTCCCCGACTCCTCGCTCCCCTCACCTAACTCCTGCTGATCCCCTCCATCCAGTACAATCTGTTAACGGAGGTCTGTGTACTCATATCCTCACCACACGGACCAGCCAGATATCATTCTTGATGTAACCAAGCCAAGCACGTGTACCTGGAACCTCGCATCCTCATGAATGTTACACTCCTTGTCTCTCCCTCTATTCCTCTTCCTTCGTCTCCCCTCACCCCCCGTCTCTCAGAGTGTAAGCCCTAGGGCAGGGACCGTGTCTATTCCATTCCTTTGTAAAGTGCCAGGTACATTGCTGGTGCTATATAAATGCTTGCTAATAATAAATTATAATAATGACGACAACAACAGTGATGGTGGGGCCCACTTCGTCCAGGGTCTCAGTCCTTTATCTGCAAAGCACGTTGCTGACTGCTCTGCTAGCTGATCTCTTTCTTCTGGCTCACGGAGAGGCTACCCCATTGCTCCTTTTCACCATCCTTGTAAATATCCCTCGTGCGATTACAAGAAGCCAGTCCCTTCTCAGTCCTGGCGTCTCCTCAGCAGACAACTCCTCCCCACCCCCACAACTGCCCCCCTCCTTTTTCAAAAATCTACCAACATTCCAAACCCCAGCCCCCAAGCTACAGCCTGGCTTTTCAAGTGTTCCATTGTGAGAGGGGACGGAGAAAGAGAGTCAGAAACCCACTCCTGGAAGCCCCGACTAACTCTGCTATAATATTAGAAGTGTAGCCCCAGGGCAAGCACTGGCCCTTTAAGACTCCCTTTGGGGAAGGGCGGGGCAAGAGTCTGGGGGAGGACTGAAGCCTGGAAGAGAAGCTGGGTGAACCAATAAGAGAGGAGATACTCCAGGAGGGGCGTGGGGGAGAGAAGAGAGCTGTGAGGAGGGCGAGGAGAGAGATGGGATGGAGAAGGGAGAACTGAGAAAGACCATCAGCAAGTGAAAGGGAAAGAAGGCTGAGAAAGACACCAGCAAAGACAGAGCAGACTAAGGCTGCCAGAAAGAGACACGGGTGAAGAGAACCAAGAGACACAGCGCTTTCCCACGATACTTCCGGCGCATGATGCGCCTCCGGGAAAGAATCTGGAAGGCATGCGCAAGGTTTGTAACGTGGGACTGCCCCTACGTATTTTTTGCTGGTGATCCTGTGGGGGGACTGCAGAGATGGATTTCCCTACACTGTAATCCTCCGCGGGATCGCCGGCAAAAATGCACCGGGGGGGGGGGGGCAGTCCCACGTTACAAACCCCACACATGCTTTGCCTTCTGGATTCTTTCCTGGAGGCAAATCATGCACGGAACGTATCATGGGGAGAAGTCCACAGACCAGTCCAGAGAGAGAGAGAGAACAGAAGAGAAAGAGCAGAGAGAAACATCAGAAAGGAGAGAGCAGGAGAGAGATCCAGAAGAGACAGAACTGCGACTAGAGACACCAGAGAGAAAGACACCAGGCTGTAATAAATTGATCTGATGCACTGAGGTAATTTCTCCCCCACTTCAGCACCACTTGCCCTGTTTCCCCCTCTTTCCCCCCGATTTATTGATCCCCTTTTCCTTTCCCCCCCCACCTTTGTTGCTTTGTTATTTTAATAAAGCCCTTTACTTATGCTTTCCCCCTCCCAAACAGTGCCTCTCATCTGAGAGGCGCTGTAGAGAGGAAGGGCCAGCTTTTGAAAGTGACAGGCCCTGGCTGGGACGGCTGCAAATCCAGACTCCACGGAGCTCTCGATCGACACTTGTCAGTTCAAAAGCAGTTTCCCGGTCACAGCACCTATCACAGTGCTTCGTGGGAGAAGCCCTGGCCTGCCTTTGAAACTGACAAGCCCGTGCAGAGCCAGACTCTGCAGCATTCCCGGCTGGGGCTTGTCAGTTTCTCTGGGTAATGCTCATATTTTGGGGCATTTGGCAACTGATTGGTCCTCGGGTAGCCCATCGGGTGGCCAATGGGGTGCCTGAAAATGCAGGCATTACCCAGGGGTACTAATTTTAGTCGCCTTTGCAGTTCATATTTAGAATGATTGTCAAACCTTGCTTTCCGACTTACCTTTTGGTGAATAAATGCACATTACACCTACTTAACCCTTTCTAACATTAAAAGATTAAGGTGGGGGGGAGAGAGAAAGGAAGGATTTTCCACAAAGAGCGCTTGCCCACATTCTCATGTTAGAGCGGTCATGTGAAACCCCCAATCATGGGCACGGGGTAGGGGGGTGAAGGTTGCATAATTTTCCATTTCTCCATAAAAAATCAATAACGTGAGCATGAGACAGGACTGGATTTTAGGACTTGCTGACCTACACTTTGGGACCAGAACCTGTAAGGACTTACCAGAACCCATTACAGTGCTGAAGCCAACCACCAACTCAACAGGCTTACACTCGGGGGCCCTTCCTGGGTCTCTTCCAGGAGACAAACCCACACTCTGGGTTCCCAGTTTTTCCCCTCCAGATGATCCCTGGTCTCCCTCTGATTTATGACTTCCCTGCCCAGTCATCTTCTCTCCTGCATTCTGGCAGTCTCCTAGCAGAGCTGGAAGCTCAGATTTATAAAGACTCTTGCTCTACCAGGCATAGTAGGAGCCTTGCTTTGTGTTTGGGGGTACTACCCCATTAATGTCCAGCTATTTCAGGGATTTAACTGCAGCATCCTCCCACAAGATGCTGCAGTAATACACTCCCAACCATGACACCAAGGGCATAGCTGTCATGGAGCAAGGGGGCTCATTTGAACCCGAGCCCCAGGTTCTGAGGGGTGCCTTTTCAAGCGGTCTGAGCACCACTATGAAATTTACAGGGGGTGTGGAGTGGGACCAGCACTCCCGTCCATCTGAACGAATTCCTAGTGGCGCCCAGGCCACTTCCAAAAGACCCCACCAAGAAGGAAGCTTTCAGAGTGGGTGAGGGGAGAGTACTGGCCCCACCTACTCTGAAAACTTTCTTCCTCATGGGGCTATAGCTGTTCCAGGGGGGCGGGGACACTGCCTTCATGGTTTATTATTGTATGCTGCCCTGAACCGCTGCAGGAAGGGCAGCATAGAAATGTGAATCTAATTAATTAATTAATTAATTGATTGATTAATTAATTAATGGGTAAGCCCTACCCCTCACTCTAGAGAACCCACCTCCTGTTCCCTCACCCTGTCGACCCTGCCCCCTTGTCCTTAGGGGGGACCACACGTGGGAAGTGATAGTGGGTCCACCACACCCTTGCTATGCCAGTGTGTGTCACCACCTTTATTCTCTTCTCCACCCCCACCATCTTTACAAGGAGAATTTCAATAGGTTTGGCTCCTTAGCCTACTCTTAGACCTTCAATGAGCACTATCAGGCCCTGGCTCAAGGAGTAGGCTAGTCAAGAGCAGCAGGAGGTGTGGTCTGAGGCAAACTGGGACTGTAGTCGGATAAGTTAGTCCAAGACGCTCATCAAGCCAAAAAATGCAAATCAAGAGCAAAGTCAGAAACCGATAGCATCAAACCAGAAGATCAGAAGCCAAAGGACTGAGTCAAATCAGGGAGCAGAGATCTCCAGTCAAGGACCAAAACTAGCTTGGGAACCAGCAGGGACAATACTCCATAGAAGCAGAAAGCAAGTAACCACCCAATCACTCTGGAACAAGGCCTGTGACTGACGCAGGAAGTTATACAGAGGGTCAAAAGTGTCTTGAACCAATCAGAGCACAGACCCAGTCTGCCAGTCAGGAAGCTTTTCTGGCTGGAAGTGGTCTGTTCTTATGGGCCAAAGGCAAGCTCCTTGTCTGAGAGCATTGTAGACACTGGTTCAAGACCTTCTGGGACCACAGTTCCTGACAGCGATCAGCCCGAGGGCTTTGGCCTATTGGCAAAGCTACCCATTGACTTCAATAAGTTCCATTCTCCATCCTGTTTGAAATACACTGGTGTAAATATTTTGCTTAGAAGGAAACAACAAGGGGAGTTGAACTTCATGCATCACAGCATCAAATTAACTGGAGACAGGTCATGAATTATACAGATAGTTTGTAATTAATTAGCTTTACAATCTATGGGGACTGAAGGGCGATATTTTGCCTGTGAACTCCATAATTACCTTGACATATGCTAACCAAGCATTCCACGCCTGACCAATAGCAAGCCCCAGTTCAGAGTTAAAGTTAATGGAGTTCCATGGCTTCTGACAGTAGCCTGAACCATAAAACTAACAGCGGAGACTCCCCATTTTTCAGTTATCCAAGCACATCTTTCTGAAAAGGAAAGCAAAAGCTTCTCTAGCAGGCAGCTGCTCTGTGGTAAGCAGAGGAGGAAGACCATTTAAGAAACAGGGCTAAGATGGGAACCGCCAGTAAATCCCGACATTTCAGGAAAGCTCATGAATGTCCATTGCTATTTTTCTGTTCCCCATTGTTTTTGCACTTCTGGTGAATTCAGGATTGCTGATGGTGATTTTTTTGTTGATTTCTACAACTTTTATCCATTTTTGTTACTTTTGATTACTTGAGGAGGATTAGAATGCACCAATGGGGAAAGAAGCCCTTTACAAGTAGAGCCAAAGTATGGTTCACAGAATGACGAAAATTATATACCTGAAAGTAGTGAACACAAGCCACATGAAATGAACATGCGGCACGAACCAAAAATGTGCTGCTCAGACTGAAGTACCACCAACAATATCGAACAACGGCAATTCCTGAGTGGGAACTAATGAAAGTTTTTAAAAAGCGGTCAGTTTTCACATTACACGGAAAGTGGCAAATGGTCTGTTTCTGACAGAAACAGCATTTACAGCAAATCATTGATTAACAAATAACTTTGGCTGAAACAGCAAATTAGAAGATAGCATTTGTACTATGGTCTTTTTTACATGGATGTTACCCACCCACCCACCAACACCCATGAACACCCATTGGATGGGTGGGAGAGCTTCTGTGTGAATGTCAATGGGTGGGTGTGCGTGCTCCCGCAATCCACCCACCAACACCCATTAACACCCACGGCCCCATCCTGAACATGCTGGTACAGGGACACTGGGCTCTGTCTCTGTACAGGAGGGGAATAGTCCAAGGCAGACCCACCAGTCTCACAGATATTATGGAGTACAAAGGCCACTAGGACTAGGATGGGGGTGTGCTACAGGTCAAACTGGCTTCGGTTAAGCAGGAGGTGCCACCTCATCTTGAGCAGGCCAAAGGTCCTCTCCACCATGCACCTCGTGGAGGCCAGTTGCTCGTTGAGGAGCACCTGATTGAAGGTGCAGGCAATAGGATCCGCTATGGGATCAGAGGGTAGGCGGGATCCCCTATAACAACCAGAGCCATGGATATACCCTCAATCATCCTGAACATGTTCGGGCCTATCTCCCCATCGGACATCCTGACATAGAAGGGGGAGGAGTGGAGGATCCGAGCATTGTAGCTCCTCCCCGAGTGACCTGTGTACACATCGATGAACAGGCATTGGTGGTCAACAACTGCCTGCAGGTTCACAGAGAATGCTTGCTTCCTGTTCAGGTAATTGGTCTTAGCGTTGGCGGGGGGGGAGGGGGGGAGATTGGGATGTGAGTGCTATCGATAGCACCGATGCAATGTGGGAAATCCAATGCCCTAGATCACCACCTCTGGTCCCGGAATTGGATGATCCACTCCAGGAGCAGTTCAACTATGAGGTCACAGACATTGAGGAGTGCCCTGTTCACCATTGCTGCCTCCACACTGAACTGCTCACTGACGGTCCGGCAGGAATCAGGGGTTGCTAGGCACCACACTGCCACCACCACCCGCATCCCCGGGGGTAAGAGGAAACGCATGTTGGTAATGTTTCTGTGGAGGTTGGGGGCCTAGGACCTCACCAATCAGCAGGGAGCAGGTCATCTGGAAGTGGTCAGTCCACTCCTTGTTGTTACAGGTTGCCAGTATGTTCTCCCACCAGTCATTGCTCCATGACCGCATCCAACCCAGCCATCACGTGGGTAGGGTCACGCAATGGTCATACACATTGAGGGGTAACCTGGAGAGGCAGATGTGGTGTGATGCTGCCATCCCCGCCATCTCTTGGTGCCTGACCTTGATCCGCCACACCCATTGCACCATTGCCATGTGGCACATGTTGGCTTCTCTCTGGTGGCATGGGCCATGGATATACCAGTGGGGAGCTGGGCACAGGAGGTTGGCCAATTGCTAGCACCAGGAGACCAAAACATGCAGCCAGGATGGCGATCGGGGCAGCTCTCACATGCAGGGTGCCCACAACGAGCATCATGCTCCCACCACCGTGACCACTCCCCGTGAACCCAGCTACACACCCAGTGACCTCCCACCAGCCCCCCAACCCAATAACTCACCCTGTGTACGGGTACCCTGAACCAGCTAGCCACCCTGTGATGTCACCCCTCACACACACCCTCTCATCTGCAGGCAGCACTCCACGCACTCAACACCGTTCCCCCCCACGCCCCACGGTCACACACCCTTGTGCACCTCTATCACTCTCCAGACACACCCGCTTCACTCCCTCCGCTCCTTCTATTGCTCTCACTGAACTCTCTCCTCTCCACAACCACCGCAACCAACACGCCATACCCTAGCAGTTGCAGGGCCTCCGCAGTTAGTGCAGCACTCCCTGTGCAGCATACACACCTGTTCAGGGTCTCCGTGATGTTACCCCTGTGCACTGGGTGCCAGCAGTATGCTAGGCCAACGCATCTGCATTCATTGGCTGCCTGGAATGGTTCTATGGGATCGCCTAGAATGCGCATCCCTACTGCCCCCCCCCCAGCTGTCCGAACCCCCGCACCATATGGTGGGCATGTGGTATGCAACATGAGTCCCCCATTCTCTAGGACAGCTGGTTTTGGGTAAGCAGCAGTCCTGCTGTGCTGTGTAAAGCTACAGCAGCCCCTTGATGGTTTCTCATCCCTTCCTCCCCCGGACCCTGTCTTGCCTCCCTGCCTCTTATCGAGCGGGGATGGGTCCTCCTTGTGTGTGGGATTGAAGTTCCAAGACCCGCCGAGCCCGGCCACTATCAGTTGGCCAAGGTCACCCTCCAGATAACTGGCAGCTCCGGCCCCATCCGAGCTCAGACACTGCAGCTCACTATCCACTTCGGTTGCTCTCCAGCTCACAGCCCTTGTGCAGGCCATGTCTAGCCATGGAATGGGCCATGTTTTCAATCATTGGGCTGGGGAGAAGTGGCCGGTGTGTGCCACCATGCTGCTGGGAACCCTGTGGCAGACCAGCGATGTTTAGCTGTTGGTGAGCGACCCCCTTTCCCTGGGTGATGACTTCAATCTCCTGTCCTGTTACATGTGATTGTTGGGGCACCCCTTTGGGGTTCTGGAGTGCCAGAGGCATGACAGGGAGCTCGGATTCACGTCCCTATGCCAACCTAACCGTGGGCCCCCACCCACCATTGTGCTACCATGGGAACCCCGGGAGCTTGCTGCTGTTCTCCAGGTGGCCGGTCATCACGAGTTTGGTCTGGCCCTCCATACTGGTGGGCCGTATGTAGCGAGCTGCTACGCATGTGTCCTGCATGCCCTCGATCTGCTTGCCAGGACCGCCTTGGGGAGCTTGGCTTGGTTACACCTGATGTCAGTGGGCCCTTCCTGACCGGGAAGCCCACAGTGCTGGAGAGGGCTGCCCTGATCACTGTGCTGAGCCATTTGGATGTCGGAGCAGTTGCTGCCAGGGGACACCCCCTCCTGTCCTGCTTCATGGTAGATGCCCATATGCGTGCCCGTGGATACCGCCGGGGCCTCTTCACCTGGGATGGGCTTGTCCAGGGGCCCATGTTCCCTGAGCATCCTGTGCCAGCACCGTGATCCCGCCGTTTCTGCAACCTCCATTGTGGATCCTCCCTCCCTGTGATGGACCGGCACTATTGTTCCCCCTTGGCCATGCTGCTGGCTTCCGTTCACCTGCGTGACCCATCCGCCTCCCCATCTGTCTACTGCGGTGCAGTCTGTGGGTCTGCCTAATGACGCTTTCCTGCCAGGTCTGCCTACAAACCCCACAGGCCCTGTGATTCCGTTGCTTTGCTCCTTCCGTGCACCCTGGGTTGCTTGCTACCCCTATGTCGCTGACATCTGCTCTCACTGGCCGGGGTTGCATCTTACTTACCGATCCCTGTGCCAATAAATGTTTGCTTAGCTCAGTAGCCTCTGTTATTGTGCCATGTCTGTGGGTCCGTGCCAACAGCTGCCCCAGATGCTGGTGCTTCTGTCCTGGGTGTGATATGTTGGGGATTGGCTCTTGGGGGGTCACGGCGCTGTGTTGGGGCGGGGTGCTTGCTCCAACGGGGTCACATTGCCATCCGCATGCTGGGCGTGCTGTTGATCTGGCCATCTGTACCGGGGGGGGTTGGCCTTCAGCTCTGCTGTGGGGTGTCCATGCACTTTGCGGGCACTTGCAGCTTGTGGGTCTTTATTGCTGGGTGCTACTGTGCTGCGGGGCTCTGCCGATCACTTCCAGCACCTGACCCTGGGGTTCCGGGTCCATGGCTGGTCGGGCCCTGGGGGCATTGGCTGGGAGGGTCCGGTGTGGTTGGTTGGGCTTTTGCAAGCTTTCAGGTGGTGACCACAGCGCTCCCCCCATTGTTGCCAGATCCCCGTCCCCATCCCCTGCCTCACCGTCCCTCCTGGCTGCTGTGCTTGTGTTCCTGTAGGTGCTACGGATGGGGGCGTTGGTCTGTCGGTTCCAGCAGGCGCTTTCGTGCTGGGGCCAGGGTGTAATGGGTGATCCGAGGGTTGCCCTTGTGTGCGTGTGTTCTCCCCCCCCCCCTTATGTGTGGGCTCCCTGGTTGTTGCAACCTTGTCCTGCCCCACTGGCGCGCTCCCCAACCCTCTCCCCTTTAGTGCGGGGATTGTTACCATAGGGACCTGAGAGCTTGGGGGGGGGCGCTGTTCCTGCATGTGCTGGGGCAGTTACTCTGATTGGACCTTGCCCGAGTGGTTCGCTGGAGCAGGGTTCGGCCTGACAGTGGGGTTGTCTCTATCCCACCACCTCAGTCTGTTGGTGCTGTGTGTGGCTGGTTGTTTCTCTCATGAGCTTGTTTCTCTAGGTGGCTTGTCCCATCTCCCCCTCCCTGTTGTCTGCCAGGGCATGCGGGGTAGGCTGCCTGTCCATGTGACCCTTTATTTCATTGCCCCCCCCCTCCCTTTCCCTGCTATGGTGTGGGTGTGCATCCCTGTCCCGTGCTTCTTGGGCTGCTGCTGCATTGCAGCTGGCTTGTGTTTTTTGGGAGCGCCTGTCCACTCTGTGCCCTCCGATCCTGGCTCCGGCTTGCGCGTTGGTGCCTGCCGCCATCACTTCAGCTGTCTTGTTCCTGGCATGTTGTTCCAGGGTTTGGGAGGGTTCTGTTGCCAGTGGTCCGTGCCGAGGGGGCATTGGTGTGGTCCCCTGCCATTTCGGGGCTCGCCTGTTTGACTTTGCTCGATTCCAGCCCCCTCCCCCGGTTGGGGTCCCCTTTCTCCATCCTCCTGAAGGGTTTTCCCTGTGTGCTTGGGTGCACTGCAGTCTGCAGGTGTGGGTCTGGGTTTGCGGGGGGGTGGGGGGTGGATCTGTGCCAGCCGACTGTCTGACCTGTGTCTTGGGACTTGTCAGGGGCTGCTTCTTGGTATCTCTTGACCTTGCAGCTCCCTCCTCCCCTGCCCACTTAGAGTCTGGCAGTACAGGGGCAGGGTCATGTGCCACAGCTTCATTTGCCCTTACTCGGCCATATTGTATCATCACTGTGCTGGGCGTGGTTTTCCCTCGGTTGGATGTACGGGCGGTCCATGTAAATGTTATGGGTATTTGCCCGGTGTTGCCCTGGGTGGGAGCCCGATGGGTGTGTGCCAGTCCCTCCCCTTCCTTCCCACAGCCTCCGTGGCAGTGTCCATGTAAACGTCTCCCTGCTCGGCCCCGATGGGTGTTGAGCGGGTGTGCTCACCCACCCATCTCCACCCACCAGGCCCGCCACGGTGTCCATGTAAAAAAGGCCTATATGACTTGTATGGTTCCAGTTAGAACTGAAATAAAGACCTGCAGTGAATACCACAGGTAATGGGATTAAATTTATGGAGAAAAATGTAGGCTAAACATTGGGAAGAATTTTCTAACTGTCAGAATTAGGCAGTGGAGTAACTTCCAAAGGGAGATTGTGGAGGCCCCATCACTAGTGGCTTTTAAAAATAGGTTAGACAGTACAGGTGTGCAGAAGCCACATCATTCGTTTGCGTTTTGGGTTTTGTTTACATTTACAAAAACCCATTTGTTTTCAGAGGTTTTCAAAAAGGACTCTACTGTTTTCATTTTTTGTTTTAAAAGAAATCACTGTCAATGCGCAAAATGGCCGCCAGGGCCGTTCTAATCTGCACATGCGCAACCCTTTTCCCAAAGGATGTTGGCGCCATTTTGGAAAAGGGCACGCAAGTGCAGAATAGCCCTGGTGACCATTTTTCACATGCACAGTTATTTATTTATTTATTTAAAATGAATGAAATAATTGGAACCAGCCTGGTTTCTCCTCTTCCATTCAGCAAACCCAACTCCTCTGCAAGGCCTGGTCTCTCCTTCCATTGCATTCTAAGGCTCCATCTTCTGGGGGCCTTCCTGGTTCTCCGGACCCTTTGACGCAGAACTTCATAACTGGTTTTTCAGGTGCCTGCCCTGCCTCCTCTGCAGGACTTGATGTTATAGCCCCCTTCCACAACAGGGATGCCTGCTCTGCTCTCCCTTCTGCGGAAAGTCCTAGGGAGCCTTCCACTGGAAGCCTTCTTCCATTCCCTGCTGCCCTCCCTAGTGGCTCTGACTTATCTGCTCTGCCTTGCTATCATATCCCCAGGAAGTCATCTGACTAAACTAGAGCTGAAACAGGTATCCGATTTGGTACCCTCAGGCAATACGCACCTTTTGAGGTACCATTTCCAGTATCCAAATTGGTACCCGAATACCAAGAAAACTGAAATTTCAGTTTTCTGTTTTTTGAGTATCTGGAACCCACCCACCCCAAAAAATACCCCCAAATTTTCTAAAATCCAGGACCAAAAGCCAAAAATCCAGAATTGGAAGTTGAAAAATCATGATGAAAATGGTATTTTGGTAGGTCGGTATTTTGGGTACCCCACTTGAATACTGTTCCGAGTACTGAAAAGTACCAGAAATTTTTGTGGCAAATCAGGTACCATGAATGCAAGGGATAGACCCATTTTTGTGGGTACACATTTCAGCTCTGCACCTAATCCATTTCTGGTCACCTTACTCAACGCACTTCTCAGGGGAGTTGCTAGTTTGGAATGGACCCAGGGGCAGAAGAAAGACTTGGCCCTCTGGTGGTGGGGGCTATAGCTGCACCAGGGAGCATGGCCTCCCTCGCAGCTGCACTGACTGTCCCTAGTATAATTAAACCCTTCCCTCTTTTTCTTACTTGAACCTGACCATTTCAAGTAGCCCGGCTGGGCAATCACTCCCTCTCATAGAACACTGAACCCTTCCTATGTTGGCCAGAAGTAACTTTATTATTATTGATTGATTGATTGATTTCTATAGCACTAGCAATCTACCTGGTGCTGAACAATCAATTATTCTTTAGATTGTAAGCTCTCAGGCAGGGACCGTGTCTATCTTATTTTTTGTAAAGCGTCAGGTACATTGCTGGTGCTATATAAATGCTAATAATAATAATAATAATGATAGATAGATAGATAGATAGATAGATAGATAGATAGATCCCTGCCCCCAAGGGGCTTACAATTCAAGAAAAACAAGGGAGGAGAGAGAAGGGAGAGGTGAACATCGGGAGAAACAAGGGATTAAACCAGACATTTTTGAAGGCATGGCGGCTCCCCAAGCTGGAATGGGGCGGAATGCAGCAGTCACAACTTTCCCTGTCAGGGAGGGACACCGCCCAAACATGCCTGCGGCCAGAGAGACATCCTGTTTCCCACACGCCTCGGTGGGGAGCAGGGTGCAACAGACATGTGTACTGCCAGCCATCCCGTGCAACGGGGATGGCGGGGCTGAACAGATGCACTGGCCCGCGGTGGCCCACGGGGATGTCCCTTGGCCCAGGATCTTTCAGGGGTGACTGATAATAGACAATATGACAGGGGGCCACTACCGCCCACCTGGGCCAGAGACTCACCATCATGTCTATTCCCAGGCCACCCGATGTGGTCCCCCATAAGATGCCGAGCTGACGGCCTGGGCCAGGGGCCTCCCTGCAGGTCAGTCCATTTGTTTGCAGTCCAATCCCCCACCAGGGATCAGGGGCTGCCAATCATGGCATGGGGCAGGTCACTGGGGGAACATCTGGGGCAGGGCCAACTGCACATTTATTCTCTTCCCCTGGCGGGGGTGCGATGGGGGAGGGCTTGCTGGCTGGCCCAGTCAAGTGCACGTTCATTCTGTGCCCCGATCTGATGCCATCAAGGCCGGCCATCCTCATGGAGCATGAAGCTGGCGCACTGGCTGCATGTTTACTTTTACCCCAGGGTTCGCATTCCAGGCCAGCCACTTACCTGGTGGCTGGAAACAGATGTGTGGGTGGTTCCCTGGTCCAGGCAGGCCATAGCAAGCCCATGTCATGTCTATTTTCACCTAAGGATACATTCATGAAGTTGAGAAGTTATACCTGTAGCAGGGTGCTCACTAGCTATGGGCATAGCACTGCAAGGACTTGTCCACAATATCCTGCCACCAGGACCTCGATCTCTCAGCTCTTTTAAAAAAAAACAAAAAACCCAAAACCCATTAAAATCTTATTTTATACTAGAAAACTTTTAGCAGCCAATGACAGATAGATTAGAAAGTAACAAAGGAAGAGAGGATACACTGAAGTCAAGGGATCGACATTCTTCAACATAAAACAACATATTTATCATTCTAAACTGGCTCGCATTGTGTCTCCGTTTGCAACTTCTCACCCTGATTTACATGGCAAGAGGCTCTGAGCAAGCAAAGAATTCAGCTCATTAAAAAAAATCATTCCTACTCTTGCAATAATATCCTTCACTCAAAAGACTACAGCGGGGATCAGCATCGGGTGAAGAATAGGTTTGTTCTGGGTGAACATATAGTGAACATTAATTACATCCATGACAAGATAATTGAAAAAAAACCCTCCAGAAATCTCTGCGCATAAATTACGTGATGTACGAATTTTTAACCGACACCCTTTTCTTAGTTCGCTTTCTCCTTCCCAGACTAAAGGAGGCTCTCTTTTCTCCTTCCTAGAAGAACAATTCTCTTGCTTTGTCATAGCGCCGGGGAGGAGAGGAAAAGGACATTTATTGTAACCATTTCAGCCTGGTAGGGCACAAGTCAGGAGTGGTCACAGTCCCCAACGCTGGAGTCATATAACAGAACCTCCCGAGGCGCTCGTGCACACACACACACACACACACACACACACTTATTTCTAGTCTTGCCCTCAGAGGCAACAGAGAATTGCCCTTCGCCAGCCAGCACTGGCGGCAACAGGGCCCGTTGTCATGCTCCCCTTAGGGAAGGGGACAGGACAGCCCAGCCGGCACTCTACTGGGCAGCTGCAAAGCAGCCGTCCTTTTAAACAGCAAGTTCAAATGAGGCAGGAGAACCTGGCTAGGGTTGCCTAGGAACCCTTCCAAGGGCGCAAAAGGAGCTCGCGTGAGACCAGTAGTCTGCCTCCCGACAGGGGAGGAGCTTACAACTGAACCGTGGCGCTCGCCTCAGTCCGAGGCTGGGGAGCCGAAGAAGCAGCAACCACCCTCCCTCCCTCCCCGCGACACTGTGGGTCAAACCGCTTGCCAGCTGGAGCCAGGGAGGAATTTTTCCAATTATTCTAATTGGCACACTGGATTTTCAGTTTTTGCCTTCCTCACAGTGCTGAAAACAACTGAAATTTTGCCTTATTGGAATCATCTCGCATGGGAAAGGGTGATTTCTGCCTGTGCTCCACAGTTATTGTCACACTCTTGCAGGGGTCCAGTGCTATTCGCATGCTGTTCGGTAGTATGTACGTTAGCTGGAGTCATCGCCATACGAGATGGGGACGGCGACACCTGGTGGAAATGCAGGGCACGGCAAGCGGTGGGGTCACAGCCCTGGGAGCGGTGTCTCACAAAGGTGGCCAGGGACAGGCACGGTCCCCAACCTTCCAGGCACCTGACTCCCTACTCCCGTCCATAGAGGACCCTTCGCCCACGACTAGCAGACCCAGAGTGAAGAGGAGACATTGTTTTACAGACAATTGGGGCTGGCACTGGAGGGCACATCCAAGCCAGACCCCTAACAGTTATTGTTTGCATCCGTTATTGAGTTTGTGTTCTGAGCCCAAATTGCCTGGGGCAATTAGCCCACCTGCCTAATTCAATTCATTTAAAGAGTGCGGCCATTTAAAACCCAGATACTTGTCTTTGGCTGCTTTTAAACGAGGGCGCGCTGAAGTACCTCCCAAACGCCGCATTAAAGGAAAGCCGCCGGAAGTGACGTTCTCCCCGTTGCCGGCGGCGGCGGCGGCTGGAGACACGGGGCTTTGCAGCGGCGCATACGTAAGAGTTCAATTATCTGGCTTAAGAATGCGCCGCTGCAAAGCCCCGTGTCTCCAGCC
>QEPC01000493.1:4250380-4261457 GCA_003113815.1 Sphenodon punctatus | reverse complement strand
AATAAATAATAAGTAAGGTGGGGGAGCTAAAAAACCCTCACCCTACCCCACCCTCCCCAAAGGCCTGGGCAAACAGCCAGGTTTTGCAATTTCGGTGGAATGTCAACAGGCTAGGGGGCAGGCGAGCTTCCTCCGGAAGGGAGTTCCAAAGGCGCGGCGCGGCCAGTGAGAATGCCCTCTCCATTGTGGCCCCCCGCTTAACACGGGGGACCTCCAAGAAGGCACCCCCGGCAGACCGAAGGAGCCACTCTGGGGCGCGGAGGGTGAGGCGGTCCCTGAGGTAAGAGGGGCCCAGACCGTGTAGGGCTTTATAGATCAACACCAGCTTTTTACACCAGTTAGGGTGTAAAAAGACAAATGCAGAGGCAGCCCACCCCAGAGATGTTCTGGGGGTGCAGCCCTGCATCCTCCCACTTCCACCCTCACTTAGGTCTGTTTTACATGGACCTGGTGACCTCCCCAGCCCATGGTCCACCCACGCGGTGCCCTCCACACCACAGAGCTGCGGTCGGATCGCACAACGCTGTAGACTGGCATCTGCAATTCTATGGTGTTACAGGGCAATGGCCAACCGAAAGCCGAAGAACAGCATGGGTTCGCCAAGCAGCCGGACAGCAGCTCCGTCTCAGGCCAGTCTATCGGGTTTGGCTGGCCTGCTGTGCAGGCGGTGCTCCAGGATGTTCTGGAGTGCCACAAACAGAGCTGGCTCGCAGCAAGCAGCACCTGCTCTGTTATCACATCCGGTGGAGTGCCTTTCGATGGATGGGCCACCCTTGGGTGAATCAGGCTGGTGCAGCCAACACTAGCGCAGCCCATCTATCTAAAAGCTCCCTTAGTCTCCTCCTCTCCATGTTAATTCCTTCAGCCTTTCCACAGAGAACTAGGTTTTCAGACCCCCAGCCATCTTTGCTGCCCTCCTCTGAACCCGTTCCAATTTGTCAATGTCCTCCTTAAACTGTGGCACCCAGAAGAGGGCACAGTACTCCACATGATGTCCGACCAGAGGAGAATAGAGCGGAACTATTACTTCTCATGACTTGGAAACTAGGCTTCTGTTAATGCAACCTAAAATTGCATTAGCCTTTTTTGCAGCTGCATCGCACTGCTGACTCATGTTCAGTTTGTGATCAACTACAATCCCTAGATCCTTTTCCCATTTACTGCTGCCAAGTCTATCACCCACCTTACACTTCTGCATTTGATTTTTCTTACCTAAATACAGAACTTTACATTTATCTCTAATTAATTTCATTTTGTTAATTTTGACCCAGTTTTCCAACTTCTCAAGATCATTTTGAATTTAATTTTTGTCTTCTAAGGTATTAGCTATCCCAGTTTCATGTCATCTGCACATCTGACAAGCATTCCTTGTACTCTTTCATCCAAGTTATTAATAAAGATGTTGAACAGTACCAGGCCCAGGACAGAACAGAACCCTGTTGCACCCTGGTCGATACCTCCCTCCAGACTGATGAGGAGCCATTGATGATCACTCCGAGTATGGTTATTCAACCAGCTGTAAATCCACCTAATGGTAGTATCCTGTAGTCACATTTTAGCAGCTTGTCAGGATATCATGATATCATGGGGGGGCTTTGTCAAATGCTTTGCTGAAATAGATATATATTACATCCACCGCATCTCCGTGTCCACTAAACTGGTAACTCAATCAAAAAAGGAGATTGTCTATCATGTCTTATCCTTGATAAATCCATGCTGGCTTCTAGTAATCGCTGGATTGTTTTCTAGATGCTTACAGACTGACTGCTTTATAATCCCTTCTAGTATCTTTCCAGGTATTGATGTCAAGCTGACCAGTCTATAGTTTCTCGGATCCTCCTTTTTTCCCTTTTTGAAGGACAGGGACAACATTTGCCCGTCTCCAGTCTTTCAGCACCTCACCCGTTCCCCAACTTCTGAAAGGTGATATACAGAGGGTCTGAGAGTATATCAGAAAGTTCTTTCAGGACCATAGGGTGTAATGCATCCATCCCCAAAGACTTGAACTCGTTTAAAGTAGCTAGGTATTCTCTGACCATCTCTTTATCTGTCCTGAGCTTCAATCCTTTCCCCTTAGTCATGCTACCTTTGCCAGGTTGGACCCAATTTCCATTGTGGGAAAAGAAAGATGCAAAATAGGAGTTGACCAGTTCTGCCATCCCTCTGTCTCCTGTTAACTTTTCACCATCTTCACCGAGCAGCAGAGCTACCATTTCCTTGTTCTTCCTCTTACTTCGAACGCACTTGAAAAACTCCTTTTTGTTTTCTTAGCTCCCTTGCTAGCCTCAGCTCATTCTGAGCTTTAGCCTTCCTGAGACTGTCCCTACAACTTTGGGCTACTTGTCTTTTCATGTCCTTGGTGACTTGTCCCTTCTTCCATTTCTTATTGATGCCCTTTTTAATTGTCAGCTTATCAATAAGCTCCTTGTGCAGCCGCATTGGTTTCTATAGATGTCTCCGATATTTCTCTCCCATTGGAATGGTTTGTGATTGTGCCTTCAGTATTTCATTTTTCAGAAACTCCCACCCATCTTGGACTCCTTTTGCCTTTAGATTATCTAGCCATGGGATCCTTCCTAGCATTTCTCTGAATTTATTATTAAAATCAGCTTTCATAAAGTCCAAGGTACACGTTGCACTATGCTCACCTTTCCCTTTCCTTAAGCTCATGAATTTCAAAATTAAATGATCACTTCACCCTAAAGTTCCCACTACTTTCACCTCATTGACCAAGTCTTCCCTATTGGTTAGCAGGGGAGTCTTCCCTATTGGTTAGCAAGGGAGCTTCTCTATTGGTTAGCATGGGAGTCTTCCCTATTGGTTAGCAAGGTAGTCTTCCCTATTGGTAATCAAGGGAGCTATTGATTAGGAAGGATCAACTCTAAGATAGTTGAGTCTTCAGCTTTTAAGACTCAGGTGCAATGACCTATAACACAGGATCATGAAGACAGCGTGAGGCCCAGGACCAGCCCTGGCCAAAAGCTACACTTGAACTTCCCAAAGTCACGTGTGGCTCCTGAGTCACATTTTGGCCACTCGTGGTGTTACATCCTTACAGTATCAGTCCCACACACAGGCTGTACAAAGAGCGGGCAGAGTAAAGGACCCAACATGTCCCCTTTCTGCCCGTGCAGAGTGTTATGACTCTCAAGGCAGTCCGCAGAGGTGGAACCCCATTGAAAAGGGGCCAGGAAGGTTCCAATGGCCTGCCTCTGCCAACCCCAGAAGACCTGATTCTCCAGAATAGCCATGCATGCCCTCAGCTAACCTGGGCAGACCGGGTTTTCCTCCAGAGCCTAGAGTCTCTGGTTAAAATCCAGAAAGGTGGCAATCCTAGGTGTAGTTGGAGAGGTTTAGCTGTCCAGAAGCAGGGGTTCTTAACCCATTGAACATTGCTGGACCAGTTCATTCTGCCACAAGCTGCCTCTAACCCTCAGTGGCCTTGCTCCATCCCGGGGGCCAGTTAGCTATCTTGTAATTGATTCATTATTACAATTGGCTTCAAGATACTTGCCTCCTGGGGGTTCATTTCCAGAAGAACTGCACCCTGCTGCCACAACTTAAGATGTTCTATACAATAGGTTTTTCATTCCACCCAATTCCCAACAAAGATGAAGGAAAATCTGTGGAATGAGGCCTTCCAAGGGCTTTTGGCGGTTTGTCCATGTATCGGTCACTTTAGGATGAATGAAGATTTACCACTTGCCTGTACATTATTATCAACCTTAGCATTGCTGACCTATGCTTCACTCCCCTGATTTTGAATAGTAATCTTCCATTGCCTCAGCACAGTTGAAAAAACAGGCAGCACACGTATCCTTGCCATTGCCCCGCAAAGCACTTACATGTTACACAAGACCTTTCATGACCTGCATAATTTGGGATTGGTAAGCTCCATGCAACCACACACTTTCAGTCCCAATCCTCTTCCTCTGCAGGTTGAAGGATTGCATTAGTTCGCTATTTGACAATCTCCAGAGGATAAAATGGAAACATTTAAAACTCAAGAACGTTTAAACTATACAACAGATTTTCTAAATCTAAACTCAGGCAATAACTACAAAGTGCACTTGAATATTCTCAGGCATCTCACCTCCATACTGATAACTTTAAGCACACTTATCCTGATCAAAAATCCAGTTGCAAAAAACAGTTCTGCCTCTGATATTGAAACACCCATAACTCAACTGTTTTTCAATCAATCTGTCTGAAATCTTGACAATGTCTACCTCTCACCCAAGTGATGCTCTCAACCAAAGTTCACACTGATAGGCTAAATCATCTCGATTTTATAACTGTAGCAGGGAGAAGGCTATCTGGGCCACAGGTCCTTTAAAGAAGGTAGCACCAGCATGGGCTGCAGGTGCTATCAGAAGCTCAGGCGCTAAGTGGAGTGAAGGACAGCACCTGAGTGCATCACACCTGAGCTTGGGCATGGCTGTAAATGCTAACAGAGGCTCGGGGGCAGGTTGAGTGAACGACAGTGCCCAAGTGCCTCACACCTGAGCTTGGGCATGGCTGAGCCAGCCCAAGCTAATGCCTTAACAGAGAGCTCAGTGGAGGAAAAGTGCTCAAGGAGAGCGGAGCTTGACTGGGCTCTGTCTCCATACAAGCCCTGCTTGGACGGTGTTGCCCAAGCTAGAGGGTTTGGCAAGCTGCAGGAGGGAGTTGTGCCTGGCCCGCAGAGCCTCTGAGTACTGTGGGACTACGAGGGGATATGGGCTTTGTATAGAGAAGCTGTATGGTGATGGGACTAGGCCTGAAGTGAGAGTAGGTTCTCTTGTTCCATCAGGAAACAGTAAACTTTTGGGAGCGAGGAGGAAATCTACCAACATTTTCCATAACTTCCACCATTCCGGCAATTTGCTGTCATTTTTGGTAGTTTCCGGTAATCTCCAGTATTACCAATAATTCCAGAAATTATTGAAAAATACAGATAATGCTGAAAATCCCTGGAAACTACCGAAAATTGCCAGAAACTACTGAAATAGTGGAAAATCACAAACAATTTCCAAAATGAAGGTAGATTTCCTCCTCATGCGAATGAAGGTGAAAGAGCTGTTTCCATTGGAAACAGCAGTTACAAAGATTTTTTGTTTCAGCTACAGACTGGACATTGAGTGTAAATAAAGACAATGTGGAGCCAATTCCTCTGTGAGAGTGACTTCTTGGGCAGAACCCTGCCAATACTCACCCCAGGTACCCTTGACCCTGTTACATCAACACCTGGAATTTTTGTGGCTTTAATAAAGGGTGCACGCTGCCTTAACTATAGAGCTGCTGACACAGCTGTGCAATTAGCCAAACTGCCATTGTTGGCTTGGGTAGGGTATGTTCGACAAGTTTACCCATTTTTTCAGGTATTTGTTTCAGCTGTAAAATACACAAACCTTGGCCTGTTGCTCCGCCCAACATTCTAAAGAGTACAACAACCTCTTTTGTTCATGTACATAATTCACCTCCAACGAGTATTCCCCTCTGGATGCTGCAGCAAGCAATGTGGCTTTGATTAATGCCTTTGTCACCCCACATATTGATTAGTGTGGTTCTTGTACCTTGCTCCTCCTCTACCTGATCGCAGAGGATGCTATTCTTTTGAAGATGCTTATGGACTATATACAGCAGTTACAGCTTAAAAAACCAAAGCATCCATCATGTCCCTGGCTGCGATGCAAGTAAACACTCTGTTCCAGAGATGGAAATGGGCTTGTTTTTTCCATGCAGCCATTTACACCCGGGCAAAGAGTTTTGAGGAGAATGGCAACATTGGGTGCTTTTAGATGGACGACACCCTCTGCTCTGCCTCACACGCAGGTGGACCATCCGTGTAAAGGATGGACTGTCTGCTCTGCTCCAGCTCTGCTTGCAGTACTCAGAAAATCATGGAAAACCAGAGCAGGCTGCCCAAATCTGGGGCACCGGCCATTGTCTGCGGTCCTGCGTCTACTTGGCGGATGGCTGCTGCAGTTCCACTCTCAGCTGGGAGTTGCCCCGGGTAACACCATAGAGCTGCAGGTGGCAGCCCAGTGTCGGGTGCTCCGGCCACAGGTCTATGGAGTGGAAAACTGCATCCACGACAAGACAATGTTGGTAAGGGATTTAGCTTCACATTACTGGAAATAGTGAGTAATATACAGTGTGTGAACTTCCAAGCATTCACACAGAGATACCACCAGGTAATTGCCCCATGGTATCTTTACCACTGGATATTGTACCTTTACTACCATGTGAACAGGCCTATAGATTCTAGTTACAGCTTCTCCTAGAAAGACAGAAGTCCAACTTCATTTAAAGATTTCAAGTGCTGGGGAATCCATTATATTCCCAAGCTAGGTGTTCCAATTATTAGTTACCAATTAAAAGACCACTCTTATTTCTAATCTAATTTTGATTTCCTCCAGTTTCCATCCATTGGATCTGGTTAAGCCCTTGTCTGCTGTAGTAAGTCTCCAATCCTGAAACTGCTTAGTTGTGGGTGTTTTTACATGAGATGGGATGGGAGGGGTCTGTGATCAGTGCATGGGGGCACGTGTGTGGCTGCCATCAAACAAGCAGCCTCACACACAGCCGCCCCGTCCCCACACCACCCACCCCGTCCCCACACAAGGCACTCCGGCCTTTTCCCGGAATGCCCCATGTGTGGACAGGGTGGTCAGTGCGTGGGTCACGGGAGTGCACACCCTACACACCCATATTCAAACAAGAGCTTTCCCACATGGACGGCGAGTGTCCATGCATGGGGGTGTTTCCTTTAAAAACACCCATTGACTTCAATGTCACTACTCCAGAGTGAGCAAGTTCAGGATGCAATGGGACTACTCTGGAGTGAGCCAATTCAGAATCTTTGCCTAAATCAGAGATGAATTTGTGCCAGGGTTGAGTCCTGGCAACCAGTTACAAGCCAGACCCTGTCACTGCTGCTGCTCTTCGAGGTCTCATATCTGGATGGATGCAGAAACATCATCTTCATCACCAGCCTCTTCTCCTCTCCAGTCTCGGTTCCACGGGATGGGGCTGCTGCTGCTGTTGATGGGAAGGGAGGGGGCTGCCATCAGCTGCTTGTCAAGGAGAGAGCTTAGCCACCCAACAGCTGATCACTGGGGACAGTCTCCAGCACCAGTTTTTATCAGACTTAATCTGGTCCTGAGCAAGGCCTGGAAAAATATGGGGGAGATTGTGGCTGCCAGGGTAGCTCCACCAGCCTCTCTGAAGCCTGCCGCTTGTTTCTCGGGTCAAAAGAGGGAGATTTCCAGTGCAGGTCTAAAACAAATAACTGCTGCCATTTGGTACGCAGGCTGGATCCACGGTATCTGGAAAGGCCCTGATATCAAAAGGTATCAAGCTAGTGGTCAGCAGATTATCCAATTAACTGAATTATCAATTTACCATAATACCACATATTGTCATTTACCATTGACCATAATTCATTTCCTCCTATTTACTCCCTCCTTCCAGACCTGGTTTGGGAGTGGTAACAGCAACATTTGAAAATGCAGTTAACCAGCTAACGTTCTTGGTGCTTTCCGGTAATCTGGTTCAGTGGCAAACCTCCCCAATAACTGATTTATTACCAAATAACTGCCAAACCAGCCAGAATACTGGATATTAACCCAGGAGATAGATAGATATTTACTATTCATTTCAGTTCTAACCCTGACACCTCTTTTCTAAAAATACAAATACAAATGAAGGCCTTATTGAGCCTTCTCTTGTTATAAACCTCATCCCCATGTATCTACTTTAGTTTGTGATCAACTTTCTCCTGGAGAAACACATGTTTTATTCCCAACTCCGACACCGACTCATTATGTGGCCTTAGTCAAGTCGCTCGGCTTCTCTTCCCTCTGCCTTGGAAAGCGCACGGAGACTCTCCTGCTTCCTGCAGGGGTTTGACAACTCTTTTGCTAATATAGCTTCTTCCTAGGCTATTTCCATTCCTCTTTTTAAAAATCGGATCTTATTACAAATGCATTGTTAATATTCACTGCAATTATTGCCTCCCTTCACTTATTCTGCTGACTGCTCCTCATTACTCTGTGTCTCTCCGTGAACATGATTGCTTGTCACAGCTCCTCACCCACGGGATCCCTCATCCTCCCCTTTAATTCAATCTTCTGAGCCAAACTGCCAGCTCCAGGAAGAGTCTCTTCCCAAACAGCGTTTTCCTCTCTTATGTTCTGCCATTACTGCTCCACAATGCCATGTAATGCTTTACTCCACCAAGTGAGCTTTTGTTTGCAAATCAAGGGATGGCAGCCGTCATTTCTATAGTGCAAGCAGGCTTTGGTGGCTAATTCACACCCTCTTGTGAAAGCATTGACACTTGGCAGATAGCCTGCTCTCTTCATAGTGGTCTGTGCCAAGCTTCAAATGCAAACTAGGGGTGCAACGGAGTAGGCAATCGGAGGCACTGCCAGAGATCCTCCCACTGACAACCCTCAAGTGCGTGCCCAGCCAGCCGCGCCTAAGCAATCATTCCAGTAAGGTTGCAAGGGAGGCGGGGGAGATATGGGGGCTGTCTGGTCACCTACTTACATGCAGATCTCCATGGTGTAAGGATAAGTCAAGACATGGCAGTGGCTTTGTGGAGCTAACCACTGCTGCAAGACCCTAGAGACACTGTTTCAAGGCCTGGTTCTCCATATATGGCTCAGCCTTCTCAGGGCCTCTTCTGAGCATGCTCAGACATTTCCAGCATGATGTCGCTGTGGACGCCTGAGCATGCTCAGAGGGGGCCATTCAGCCATTCTGAGCATGCCCAGATTTTTTTGTTTCTTTTTTTAAACATACCCAGTTGAGAGGAAGCCACACATAACCGGAGCACCTCCAGAGGATGAGTTCTCTACCCCTGAGCCCATGCTAGCCCCTCACCCCCCAATCCCTGGCCCCTGCTGGCCTATTCTCTCCCTGGCCAGTGGGGGCCAGGGAAGAAAGGGGGATCCAGGGCCTAGTGCCGTCAGCCAAGGATTTTCCAAGTTCTGAAGTTTAGGGGACCATTCCTTAAAACTTCAGAGCTCAGAAAATCGAGTTGAGTACCTCGGTCCTTGGTGTTTTCCAAAGAAAATTTAGGACCGAGTTTCAACACTAAAAAAACCCCACACAACATGTTGCCCAAGTGCCGTGTCAGTCTGACCCTTCCCGACACCAACATCCCTAGCCCTGCTCCTCCCCAAGCTTTGGTCTCCAGCCCTGCCCTGCTCCAAACCTCTGTGCCCCACTTACTCGTGGCCTTGACCCTGACCCTGCACCCCCCAAACCCCACATCCCAGATGCCCCTCACCTTGTGCCCCTTACAGAGCCCTAACTTCCCTGGATCTAGCACTGCAATCTAGCAGGCTCCTGTGGAGGAACTGCTGGGCCTGCAGGGACTGGGCCTATTTCCACCTGCCCCCATCCCTCCCCTTCACCCCCATCCCTCTGGCTTCTGTAAAGTCCTCTTGCAGTGGCAGGCAGCTGCCAAAGGCTTCTGGCCGTTTGTGGCTGGAGGGCCAGAGCTGGGGGGAGGTTAGGTTTGGGATAGGCTACTTTGTACTTAAAGTGGAGGAGGGTTTGTGGGAAATATGGGGCAAGTGGGTTAGTGCAGAAGTAAGTGAGTTAGGGCAGAAGGGTAAGAGTGTGGGTTGGGATGGGATTTGGGGAAGGGAGGGAGTAGTTGGGTACTTGTGTTGTGGGTTGGTGATTTTTCATTGACTTGTATTAACTGGATTAAAGAGAAATGGCAGGCAGGGATAGGGGGTTGGGGTGGGGATTTCTGAGAGGTTTTATGGGGTATTTTTGAGGGTTTTACTTTTTTGTTAATTATTAATTATAAATGATTAATTATATAGCACCCGTAATGTACCTACGGATGTACAATCAGTAGTTATAGATAGGTCCCTACCCCAAAGGGCTTACAGTCTCTTGGGGGATTTTTAATATGTTATTTATTTTTAAAAATTAATATTTTTATTTATTTATTTATTTATTTATTTATTTCGTGGCATTTTTATGCCGCCCCCTCATGCCCACGGCATCTCGAGGCGGCTAACAATATGATAAAACAATAAAATACACTAAAACCAACATCACTTTTAAAATAATTTTAAAACCCCCAACCCTAACTTCACCCTCCAATTCCCCAAATTCCCCACCCCACCCATCTCCTCAGTTTACCCCTCCCTCGCCCCCTCCCCTCCAAAGGCCTGGGTGAACAGCCAAGTCTTGCATGCCCGCCGAAAGGTGAGCAGACCCGGGGCCAGGTGGGCTTCCTTCGGAAGAGAGTTCCACAACCATGGCCCGACCACCGAGAACGGCCTCTCCATGGCGGCCCCTTGCCTTACATGGGGGACCTCCAGATTGGTGCCCCCAGTGGATCGGAGGGTCCGTCCTGAGTCACGGAAGGCGAGACGGTCCCCGAGATAAGAGGGGTCGAGACCGTATAGGGCTTTGTATACCAATACTAGCACCTTAAACTTGGCTTGGTACGCCATAGGCAGCCAGTGCAGAGAATGGAGCACTGGTGTAATGTGCTCACGGCGACCCGTCCTCGTAAGGAGAGGGGCCGCCACATTCTGCACCAGCTGCAGCCTCTGAACCAATATCAAGGGAAGTCCCACGTAGAGCGCGTTGCAGTAGTCAAGCCTCGAGGTAACCAAGGCATGGATAAGAGTGGCCAGGTTGGGTCTGGAGATGTATGGGCACAGCCTCCGCACCAGATACAGCTGGCGGAAGGCGGTTTTAGCCACCGCCTCCACCTGCCAATCCAGGTGATGGTCCGCATCCAAAATCACCCCCAGACTCCATACCTGCTGAGCAACCGAAGGGCAGACCCCCCCCCCAAAAGGAGGAGCCGACACCTCCTTCGCCCTCCCCACTACCATCACCTCCGTCTTATCTGGGTTCAGCTGCAGTCTGCTCTGCCTCATCCAATCCGCCACGGCCTCCAAACACTGGGAAAGTATCAAGATGGCAGGACCTGGGTCCATTGAAAAAGAGAGGTACAGCTGTGTGTCATCAGCATATTGGTGACAACACACCCCGAACCATCTCACGATCTCCCCCAGGGGCTGCATATACACATTAAATAACAGTGGAGACA
>QEPC01000493.1:4227474-4248034 GCA_003113815.1 Sphenodon punctatus | reverse complement strand
CCCCAATACCATCATCCCAACCAATTCCCCCCCCTACAGACGACTCCCTACAGTGATAGCCTCCCTCCTAGCCCCCCTACGGTCCTGCCCCTCCTGCCATAGGCATCTCAGGACGGCGCACAACACAAATCCAACAATATAAAACTATACAATTATAAAAATATATCATTCCCCCCATCCCTCTCCCCCCCCACTCCCTTACCCATATCCCCCACCAAACCCCTAATGGAACAGCCAAATCTTTCAGCTTTTATGAAAGGAGGGGAGGTCCGGGGCCAGCCGCGTCACCACTGGAAGGGAGTTCCACAGTCTCGGTGTGGCCACCAAGAACGCCCTCCACTGCATGGCCCCCCCGGAAGACTCAGGGGACCACAAGAAGGGCACCCCCAATGACTGCAGGGGCTGGTCCAGTACCCGGGAGGGGGAGGGGGAGGCAGTCCGGCAGATAGGCAGGGCCCAGACTGTTTAGGGCTTTATAGGTTAAAACCAACACCTTGAATCGGGCTCAGAATACTATCGGCAGCCAATGCAGAGAACGGAGCACTTGTGTAATGTGCTCCTTGAATCCCAGTCCCACCAAAAGACAGGCCGCCGCATTCTGCACCAGCTGCAGTTTCTGGGCCGTCACCAAGGGTAGCCCCACATTAGAGGTGTGCACCAGGGTCCCATGTCATTTTTGTTTTCATTTTTTCATTTTTGTTATTTAAATCTGTCATTTTCATTTTTATAAATTTCAAATTGTTGTTTTCGTTTTTGCTTTTGTTTTTGTTTTCCATTGGTTTCATGGGAAAACACATTTTCAGCGTTAACTTTTTTGGTTTTCACTATATGTGGCTGTCATTTGGTGTGCTTATATATCCAATGGAAGGCATTATGTGTACCACACTCCAAAAAGATTGGATAAAGGAATCCAATTTTAGAAGCAGTTGAATTAATTTATTTTGCAAACATCTTCATATACATTTTTAGGTGTAACTTCTTTGTCTCACATTTAATGTAGATGGAACTTGGCAGGTTTATACCTCTTCCCATATGTACTAGCTCTGACAACTTTAAGAAGGATTGGATAAAGGGTACTGGTGGTATAAGCAATTAACTTATACATGTATGTCTGACTGTAACATCTTTGTAGTCCAATCAGTGTACATGAAATTTGGCAGGAATCTATATCACATTTTCACAATAATCTCTGCCAAATATCAGGAAGGTGTAATAAAGCGTCCCAATTTTATATGCCTCCACAGCATATGCAGAGAGGGAGCCTATGCCAGGGATTCTCTTATGTGTCACTGTGGTATAATATTGGTTTGTGATGCCAATTGGTCAGCAAAAATGTCAACCAAATGTCTCCATTCTGTGCTGTGACCATCCCAACATCTCTCCCCCCACTTGTTACTGGGAAGTCAGAAGCATCTGTTTAGGAAAGAATCAATAGAGATTCTCTTGTGTTCTCTGTCACAGTGCTGCTGGATGCGATTGTGGTGATAACTGGCCAGCCTGGATGTGTAAACTATGTCTCCTGATTGCTGGGATGCTATCCCCAAAGTCCAAGTTGTGTCCCTTCTATGCCTGCCTCGAAGCCACCACGCATTGGTCCTGTAAAGCTGGAAGTATGCAGTAATTGGCCAGTGAATGTGTCAGTCTTTTGGGTTGATCCACATCCTCCCTCCTACATCCTCTCTCCGTCTGGCATTCCAGGTGCCTGCCTCTGACCGGCACTGCATGTGCTGTTATTTATCTGAATAATGGTCTTCAAGGGGACAACTTCAATTGCTTATAAAATTGGGTTCCTTTATTGAATTGTCCTGTAGTTTGGCAGAGATGACAGGAAAGATATGTGATACATTCATGCCAAATATCTTATAACCAGGATGGAATATACAAATGTTACAGCTGGAAATGTAGTTTCAAGTTAATGTCTTATACCATCAGGACCCTTTATCCAATCTTTCTGAACCTTGGCAGAAGTGTTAAGCTTGTGGAGGGACATAGTATTCGTTGGTTTCATGCAACGTAGATGGACAATAAAGATGTTGTAGCCATGAATGAGTATGGAGCTTTTCTTAAAATCACAACATTAAATTACTTCTAAAATTGGTTTCCTTAATTGAAACATTTCAAACATTGGTACATCTAATGCCCTCCATTGGGGGTACAAGCATCCCAAATTCATCACAATTGAATAAGAAACAAAAAGGTTATAGCCAGAGATATATTGTTCAGTTCTTTCTCTTTATTTCAAAAACAAAATGTCATTTTCATTTCTATTTTCATTGTTATTCTTTGTCGTTTTCATTATTGCAATAACCATAATGAAAATGACAATTTTCACTATCATTATTGTAATAACAAAAATGACATGCACACCCCTACCCCACGTAGTGTGCGTTACCATCGTCTAGTCTAGAGGTGATGAAAGCATGGATGACGGTGGCCAGGTCAGAGTCTGAAACATACGGCCAAAGCTGACATACCAGATGTAGTTGGGAAAAGGTACCCTTCGCCACAGCCTCCACCTGAGCATCCAGGCGGAGCTGCACATCAAGGAGTACCCCCATACTCTGCACCTGGGAAACCAGCGGAGGACAGATCCCATCTAGGATGGGAGCCGTTAACTCCATCGCCTTACCCACCAGCATCACTTCTGTCTTGTCAGGATTCAGCTTCAGTCGATTGGCCCGCATCCAATCCCCCACCGCCGTCAGACACCGGTTAAGCACGAAGGCTGCGGGGTCTGGGTCTGTTGAAAAAGAGAGGTATAGCTGTTTGTCACCAGCATATTGATGCTACTGTACAGCATACCTCCTGATCACCTCACCGAGAGGCTGCATGTATACATCGAACAGGAGGGGGGACAACACTGAACCCTGCAGGACACCACATGCAAGGTCTTGGTATGATGAAAAACAGTCCCCAAGTACCACTCGTTGGCTTCTCCCGGTCAGGAATGAGCAGAACCATTAAAAAACAGTCCTGACCACCCTTGCACAGTCCCAAAGGCGCGCCACCATCTCATGATCAACCATATCAAAAGCAGCTGACAGATCTAATAGAACCAACAGGGTCCAACGACCCTGGTCCATTTTCCGGCACAGATCATCCACCAAGACCACAAGTTCAGTCTCCATGCCATAACCTGGATGAAATCCCGACTGAAAGGGATCAAGAAAACCATTGGGGTCAAGATGCCCCTGCAACTGCTGAGCCACCACCCACTCAATAACCTTCTCTAAAAAGGGAAGGTTAGAGACAGGTTGATAGCTGGAAAGGGTGTCAACATCAAGCGACAGTTTCTTGAGCAGAGGCCGCACCACTGCCTCCTTGAGACAGCCCGGCACTCTGCCCTCCCGAAGGGAGGCATGGACCACCCCCGCTAACAACAGCCCTATTGTCTCCTTGCAAGATTTAATTAGTCAAGATGGGCACAGATCTAATTCACAAGAGGTGGCCCTAACAGCCCCAAGGGTCCCGACCGCATCAGTAGATGTCACTGAATGAAATTGATCCCATGAAACCCGACAAGACGTGACTTCTATAACCTCTGGCTCCCCATGTGTAATAAGTGCAGTGTCGAAATTGTGGTGAATACGAGTGATTTTATCCATAAAATAGTCCACAAACCTATCACAGCATGCTATAGATGACTCCACTCCAAGGTAGAGGGAGGCCAGACTGACCAGCCCCCGCACCACCCAGAAAAGCTCCGCTGGGCAAGATTTTGCAGATGCTATGAGAGCAGAAAAAAGAGCTTTTTTTGCTGCCCTCATTGCCTCAGCATATGCTCGTAAACTGGCTCTATGCCTCAATCTGTCAGCTTGAGTACAATAACGACGCCACCATCACTCCAACTGCCACCCTTCTCGCTTCAGCACTCGCAGTTCCTCCAAAAACCACGGGGGTCTGTGGTGCTGTCGCCTGGGCAGCGGACGTCTAGGGGCCATCCGATCAATGGCTTCAGTCAACAGAGTGTTCCATAGTGCGATGAGGTCATTGATGAGATGCTCGTCGAGGTCAGAGAGTAACTCCCTGAGCCAACCAGAACCGTTCCAGTTCCATTAGCCTCCAGGGACGAACCATTCAAATTGGCTCCACACCCTTCCGGAGGCAGACATGTGCTAGGATAGAGGTCTGTAGGAGTTAATGATCCAACCATGACAAGGGCACTGCTGATATCTCCCCCAATAATGGAACACCTGCCTCAAGGCCGGCGTGGATGTTGAAGTCCCCCCAGATTAATGCGTTTGTGGATCACAACACCAACTCCTCCACCACCTCTGCTAGAGAATGCAGAGAGGCTGTCGTACACATAGGTGCATGGTATACGAGCAGGACCCCCAAACTGTCCCCCGTCAAATCGAACACCAGATGAAGAGCCTCAAAACCTACCATGGTTTGCACCAGATATCCCCTAACCAACCATATCTCTCTAAAGATCATAGCTCTTGGTCGGAGGGACTGCCCTCCTGTCCCTCCGACCATGGCTGATGCTGCACAGAATACCCGGTCTGAACGAGGTCAGCCAAGATAGGTCCCGACTCAAGGTCCAGCCAGGTTTCCATAATACTGATGAGATCGGCAGCATAATCCATGACCAATTCCTGGATAGTTGTTGCTTTATTAACCACCGATCCCACGTTCAACAGCAGCAGCAAAGGGTCGGGGGTCTTCTGATCTCGATTCCCCTGTCCAGATGCTAAGGGGTTAGTGAGCGGGACCTGAAACAAGCACCTGTTCCGCTTCACTGATCTTATACCACCCCATTTGGACACATATCTCTCCCATCCCGTCACGATCCCAATGGCTGCGCCCCCCGGCGAGGCCCCCACCCCCAACCTCCCTCCAGCTCCCAAACCTCCTACCCCTCTCTGCCGCAGAGGGGCTTCCCAAAAACTAACCTCCCCTCCCCAAACAACTCAACTCCTTGGCCGCCCCTCCTCTCTCACATCAAGGGAGGGAGCCCTACCCCCCTATCCCCNCACCCCGCACCCCCACCATCATACCCCCTACCGCCCTCTGCCACAGAGAGACAACCCCCACTTCCCCAAGGACTGCACCCCTCCCTCACACCAAGGGGGTCAGTCCTTTCCCCCCTAACCCAGTCCTCCTGCCCATCTCCCATATAAAAAAAACATTCCATTCCCATATCACGTCCATCCCAATCCCAGAGCACAAATACCCCCGCCCTTGCCCGCTCAGACCCTGCTAAGGACCACACCTAAGGACCCTTTAGCGTTGCCCTTAAGCACGCTGCCTGTGGCGCGCTGCCGGGCATCTGGCAGCTTTTGGCCCTGCTGGGCTGGAGGTCTGGCCCCGCTCCCCTCCTCCAGCAGGGGGAGGGGGCAGATGTTACCTGGGGCTGGGCAGCTCGGGTCTCGTTGGGGGCTGAGGCCCCTTCTCCACAGCAGTGGTGGTGGCGGCAGCAGTGGTAAGTTGGGCCCTGGGGGGAGAATGTCCACTCCCCAGGCCAGGTAGCTTGTGGCTTTTGGCCCCACTGGGCTGGAAGTCCATCCCTGAGCTGCCCCCTCCAGCAGGTGGAGGGGGCAGATGTTACCTGGGGCTAGTTTACAGTCATGCTAGCTTCCAAAGTTCTAAAGCAGAGGTTCCCAAACTGGGTCATCACCCCAATAGTGATCATGACATCTACAGATGAAGTGGTCTTATACCACCTTTCTCCCAAAAGACTCAGGGCACTGGTCAGAAATCTCGATAGATAAATAAAGAAACATGGTGTAATAATTTTGTTCCCCAAAGAACCACTTTTGCACATCAGACGTGTGGCTGGGCTCAAAACCAACAGCAGGTAAAGCTACGCAGGGGAATAACAATTAGTCTACCCACAGCCAAGTGTGCAGAGAACCAACACTTATTGGGACCTCCGTGGGCCCTTCTCTAATTGGAGCACAAGTTGCTGAGTGCTTGAGTGACTTGTGGAACAGCAGAAATCTGTTCCTGATTATTTTACCGGCTGCAAGACAGGTGAGGTGGCTGCCTTCCCGACCTTTCTTTGCTGGAATCTGACAGCTGCTTTCTCTCCAGTCAAGATAATCCCCCCGGAAAGACAGCAACGATGGTGCATCTTTAACTAGGTGCCGCTCCTTATCAGGTATCTTCACCTTTTGCTCGAACCAAGGGTTGAAAAACAAAGCCGCGCCTGCTGTAGCGATGCTAACAGGAGACAAAGCTCTCAAACTGTCTGCAGATGCCGAGGATTAATGAATACTCCTGCTAACAGGCTTGCCTCACTGTTGTTTCAAGGGCAGAACAGGGGAGATTTTCAGGGGCAGGGATCAATATTGGGAAGTTTGTATGAGCAAACAAACAGATTCATGGCACTTGTGCTGTTCCTCCTCCATCTACCTCTCCTGCTCTGTCATCGCTACTCTTATTTATGCATTTAAATGTCCACCCTTTCTCCAAGGACCAGGGTAGCTTACAATATTAAATGCACAAAATACATTGAAAAGAATTAAAATCCCTTTAAAAACACCCTTGCCCCTAAACACCCCCACCTGAACCTCTATCCCCACCTGCCAAATGCTTTGTCAACAAGAAAGGTTTTATGCTGCCTCTGGAATATGCTCAGACTCGGGCTCTAATGGACTTCTGTGGGAAGGGAATTACAAAATACTGGGGCAGCAACAGAGAACACCTCTCAGTGGGCCCTTGTCGTATGAACAAGGTGGGCAGTTGCTACCTGCAAAAGAGTGCTCCCGTCTGACCACAGACGTCATGGAGGAGCATGGTAGGAAAGGCCAATATGTGGGGCATTCAAATATGTGGGGCCCAGACTGTTTAGAGCTTTAAATGTCAAAATCAGCACTTTGAACTGGGCTTGGAAAGTTATAGGGAGCCAGTGCAGATGGTAAAGCACAGGTGCAATGTGCTTACGGTGACCCATCCCCCACCTCACACACACACACATTCTGCACCAGTTGCAGCTTTTGAACAGCCATCAAGGGCAGCCCCATGTAGAGCGCATTGCAGTAATCTAGCCTTGAGATATGAAAATCATGGATGATGGTGGCCAGATCTAAATCAGAAAGAAAGGGCCGCAGCCTCCTCACCGGATGGAGTTGGTGAAAAGTGCTTAGGGCCACCATCACAAACTGATGTTCCAGGTGCAGGGATCCAGAAGCACTCCAAGGCTGCAAACCTGTGTAACTGGAGAGGGCCAGACCCCATCGATAACAGAAGTCCCAGTCTCCTCCAAGTCGTCACACACTTCAGTCTTGTCTGGATTCAGCTTCAGCTGCAGCTGGCTCACCCTCATTCAGTTCCCAACAGCACCCAGGGTTAGCACCAAGACTGCAGGACCTGGGTCGAATGAAAAAGAGAGGTAGATCTGGGTGTCATCAGTATGCTGATGATGCTTCACTCCAAACGACCTCAGATTGACATTGAACAAGAGGAGGAGACAAGATGAAACCCTGCAGGATACCACAGGGCAAGTCCAAAGGGGACGACGAGAAGTCATCCATCACCACTCACTGGGACCTCCCCAACAGGAAAGAATGGAACCATGCAAGAGCAGTCCCACGCAGCCCTGTCAGATCCCAGTCATGTCAACACCACCTCATGGTCAACTGTTTCAAAGGTCTCTGGAACATCTAACAAGATCAACAGGCCACAGTTCCCTTTGTCAATCTCCAGGCATATATCTCATCAACCAAGGCCACAAGCACAGTCTTCATGCTATAGCCCAGATGAAAACCTGACTGAAATGGGTCCAGGAATCAGATAGCATGAAGTTGTGAATTAGCCTGAAGCTGCTGGGCAACCACCTGTTCAATAACCTTCCCTAAAAACGGAAGGTTAGAGACAGGACAATAGTTGGCAGAGGAGTCAGCATCCAAAGATGGTTTCTTGAGAAGGGGCAAATACAGTTTTAAGGGTGTCTGATAACCTACCCTCCTGAAGGGAGGCATTGACAACCCGAGCCAGCAAAGACGCCAACGTCTCCTGGCTGGCTTTCACCAGCCAGGACAAGCAAGGATCTAATTCACAACTGGTTGCCCATATCCCTCCAAGCACATGCTCCACATCAGTGGGTGACGCTAATTGAAACTGATCTAAACAAACAGGACAAGACTGAGCTTGCAGAATCCCAAACTCTGACTCTGCAGTCGAAGTATTAGTGTTCACGTTGTGGTGAATACGAGTAATACTGTGTGCAAAGCAATTCATACAAATGTCGCAGCAGGCTAGATGACTCTAGTTCGCAGCAGAGACAGACCAAAGTAATGAGGCTATTCACCACCCAGAAAAGCTCCACAGAATGAGACTTTGCAGATTCTATGATAGCAGAGAAGAAAGCTTTCTTCACTGCCATGACAACCACAGCATAGTCCTTCAAAAATTATCGGTGTTGCAATCAGTCAGCTTCAGCGTGAGTCAATTACTTTTACTTAATTTACAAGTCTTGTCAAAAAGAAAGATAAGTTGTGGGAAGATTTTCTTAGGTTTCTGTCAGAACCTAACCTGGTCTGGTTCAGGGTATGCCAAAGTCCAGCACTGGGTCTCCTGAGATTGACAGGAAGAGTCAGAAAACTAGAGAACCCAGGAAGCAGGAACATGGGAGACTAGGAAGCTGGAACACAGAACTGAGGAGCCAGGGACACAGAAGAACTGGGAGGGGCTTTTTCCATAAGCTGAGCTTTGTTTGTGTTACGGAGACACTTCGTGTTTCTGGTGACTCCTTTGTATGGACTAGAGCAGCCAATGGGGAGACAGTTGGAGCCTAGTCAATCAGAGAGAAAGCAGGAGAAGTATTATGAGGGTCTAACTCCAGGAAAAACATCTAGCAATTCTGGTGTCCAAGAGAGCAAAGAGCCTGCCTAGAGACCTTGGTTCAAGTCCAACTCTCACCAGAATAGGACAGTTCACTTCTTAGTGATGTGGGGCACCTCAGTGTTAGAATCGAAAAGTATATAGCAAACTGTATTCATGAAGGTTATTTGAATAGGCAAATAAACTTTTGCCAGCGATGAGAGATCTGCATATTCATTATTTTGTTTTAGGGATTTTGGTTACTTTGATTTTTTGGTTTTTATATCTCATTCACTTGCTTTCAGTACCATTGCACAACAGTATGGTGGGTAACGGTGATATTGCACTATCACTAATAGTGCAATCCCACTGTTGCTCATCAACATGGTACACAGTAGGATCACTGGCCGCCCTACTGATGGTATCAAACACGGTGAAGCAAGTGCTAAAAATGAAATACCAAAACACTAACGTAACTAAAATACCATAATTGAAATTTAAAAACCAACAACAAATATCCAAATCTTTGCTGGCAAGTCCACTCATGAAGTAGTACCGTGCCTATATTGTCTAACCTCAATGTTGGCTCTAGGTTTTGCATGGCCCTAGGCAAAAATTTTAAATGGGCTATTCTAGCTTATCAGTGGAAACACTAGTAGTGGCTTTCAGATGCATACAACCAATTCAGATCAAGCTGCTGGAGCTGAAATTTGAACTTAGCCATGCCCATTCCTGATCCCTTTTCCTTCCAGGATAGATGGGAAAGGAAAAGACAGAGTGGTGGTTGCTTATTTTGCCTGTCTGACCCAATACCTAGAGTATTTTCAGACATTACCACCACGCTGAATCCTGGACCGGGATCTCTCTCAGATCCCGGTCCGTGATGAAGCTCACCATCCTTTAGACGTGCCAGCTCCATCAAGCTGGGGAATCCCGGCAGGGGCAGGGCTGCATGGTGCAACGTGCAACCACACAGCCCCCCCCCACACACACACACACACTCCCTCGACCGCCCACCCTCGGGGAGACGGGCGGGCGCAACAGCCAATCAGGCCGCTGTGCCCGATCCCGTATCGCGGTCGGGGCCAGGATCCGGGATAGGCCAAGGTAACACATGTTACTTTTGGCCCATCCCAGATCGTGCCCAATCTAACCACAGTTCTCAACCTCCGGCCGGCCGGAGGTCCAGAACTGTGGTTAGCTTTGACCCCTGTCAGAGATTCACTGTTCACAGAAACGTCGCCACCACAGGGAATTCACTGGTGTTCACTGTGGTGACAGGCGTTTTCGTAACATTTGAAATTACCCCTAGAGTTGTATCCCATTCCCGCTGGCCATTCTGGGCTGTTTAAAAGCTCAACGGGAAACTGACAGAACAACAAGATGGCGGCTGTAACAGGACCAGCTCCCTGGGGTTAAGTTCTTGCAGGATCATGCCCCAAGAAGACAGGCCAAGCAGGATTATGTTCTTTATTTACAGTGCTCACCTTTGTCCAACCCGTCCTTACTAAAGCTGTTTTTAAGCAAGACACTCCCATGCATGGACATCCAGTGTTCACATGTGGGAGCATCTCATTTGAATGTGGCGAAAAGGCGGGTTGCTCCGGGCGTGGAGGTGGGTGTGCACCCATCCGCACCCACCCTCACGCACGGCCCATGCAGCAGCGCTCCACTTGCCACATACAGACACCCCACACACATTTTAAAATGGCCATAGTCCATTTACATGCAGTATATACACACAGGGGGCATCCACACAGCTCCCAGTAGACCCCTTAGGCCAGACACAGTCCCTCCTAGCCAAATATAGTCCTCCTTGTTCTGAAGCAGCTTTCCGGCCATGGGCTAACTCAGCCCCAATCAGGAAGAGCCTTCCCAGCAACTACCTTTCCTTTGGCAGTTCCCCCTTCTGAGCTCCGAGCTCAGGCTTTTGTAGGCAAGTCCCCTGGGCTGGTCTAGCCGTGCCCAAACCTAGTTGGCTGCATTCAGCTTGTTAGGCTGCTACATTTCAGAGGCTTTCCCAGTAGCTTATACTCCAGGCTCTCTCCCCAACCTAGCTGGTGCCTGTATTTGTCTTTAGTGCCTGCCCATGGCACAGTTCTCTATATAAACATTCCCCTGCTCTCCTCCGGCCGGCGCACCTTAAAGGGTCAGGAGTCCAAAGCCTATGCCTGCCACAGCGGTTTTGCTCATTTTCCAGACCCTAGAATTCCAATTCCAACCTCCTGCCTCCTCCCACATGTAAGATCTCTCAGTTCAGATTGGACACATGACCTCCTGACCCAGACTTGACCTTCAGCTTCTGATGCACCTCTGAATTCCAGGTTTCCAACTCTTTGTGCATGCTCTGCTCCTCATCCAGCCCTGATCAGTGTCCTCTACAAACTCAATTACCATTGCCCTTCCTTTGCATAGTCTTAGACTTTTGTAGAAAGTCATCTTTTCAGACTTTTCCATAATGCTCAGGGCTTAAAGGTTTGCATCACAGCAGAAGTTTCAAGGGTGCAAAAATTACCTACATCAAAACAGAGAAAGTTTCTGTGTGAAACTGTGTGTAGAAAAAAGTCCTGATATTGGCACAGTTACCTGAAAGCAAACAAGAACAGCTCTGCCTACCTTGGTTTGATTGTTTTTTTATAGTGCCTGAGCTAGCATCCCTCTGTTTCCATCCTCTGTTGCACATATGCATAATTCCATCAGCAGCATTGTCATTGAAAGTTGAATCTTGCTCCACCAGGGTGATCAGAGCAACCTTCCTTTCCTTGAAACAAATATTTAAAAAGTATCACAGGCTTTAGTCCCTTCCTCTTGTCTGGTTATTCAGAGGATGAAGTGGAATGAAAACACATGGTAAGGTAATAAAGACTCAAATGATGGAATCTCAAGATTTTCATATTCTTGTTCTGGCTGTTGCACCACTAAAGTGGCAGAGGTCCAAGGAAATGTGTTCAGAGATAATGCTTTGACTAGTATTGTTTGGTGGTTCCCAAGCTGTATCCAACATGGAAACTCCAGGAGATGGCCAAGATGCTTGACAACTCTTCCCTAACAGTAACGCAAAACATTTTTTTTAAAAAAAAATATTCAAGGAACATATCCCATTCATCAGAAACTTGTGCTTCAATGCTCAAGACAGGTGATCCATGACATGGAAGATTAATGGCATGGACGATAAAGCCAATGGGGTGTAGTGAATAAGGTGCTAGACTTGGACCTGGGAAGTCAGGTTTCAAATCCCACCCTAGCTATGAACTCATTGGTGGGCCTTGGACAAGTCTCAGTCTCCATTCCCCATCTGTAAAATGCGAGTGTGTGTGTCTGTCTGTCTCTCCCTGTGTTCCCCTCACCCTTATCCATATTAAATTGTAAGCTCAATGGGCAGGATCTGTCTCTAAAAATCGATGACTGTAAAGCACTATGTACACCTAGTCGTGCTATAGAAATGTTAAAGTAGTAGATGTACCAACGGAACTTATTGACTTGAAACGAACCAAGAGTTGCTGAGAAATAAGGATGAAATGGATAGTCAATTTGGTAACGGAGGTTAGCATCTGAATTTCTGGATACCTTAATAGTAAACCAGTTGGAATCTGCATACCGCAATCTCGCAACCATCATATCCTCACCACATGGACCAACCAGCCATCATTCTTAATGTAACCAAACCAAGCGCGTGCACCTGGGACCTCGCATCTTCATGAATGTTACACCCCTTGTCTCTCCCTGTGTTCCCCTTCCTTTCTCTCCCCCCCCCCCAAATCTCTCAGATTGTAAACCCTAGGGCAGGGACCGTGTCTATTCAATTACTTTGTAAAGCGCCAGATACATTGCTGGTGTTATATAAATGCTTGCTAATCATCATCATCAACTTCCATGCGTTCGTTACCTTCAGATTGGACTATTGCAATACGCTCTACGCGGGACTGCTCATGGCGACGGTCTGGAAGCTGTAGCTGGTGCAGAATGCAGCGGCTTGGCTGCTTATAGGCACAGGCCGCAGAGAGCATATTCAGCCGGTGCTCTGGGCTCTTCATTGACTGCCTATTGTCTTGCAGGCCCAATTCAAGGTGCTGGTTTTAACCTTTAAAGCCCTACACGGCCTAGGCCCCACTTATCTGAAAGATCACCTCACTCCCCATGTCTGGGGCAGCCCCTGCGGTCAGCCGGGGATGCCCTCCTGGAGGTCCCACGATATCGTTGGGTCCATACAGACAGGAGGTCTTTCTCGGCAGTAGCACCATTGCTTTGGAATGCCCTCCCAGTGGAGGTTCGCCTCAGCCTGGATCTCCTGGCCTTCTGATGAAATTGCAAAACATGGCTCTTCTGCCAGGCATTCTGCAGGGGGGGGAGGGATGGGAATGGGATAGGATGGTTTCTAGCAAAGATCTTTTGTATTTTGATTTTTTTATGTTTTTATATTTAAATTTTAGGTTTTTTTAATGTGTTATTTATTATTGTTTGCATTGATATTGTTTTATTGTAAGCTTCCCCAGGATGCCAGAGGCATGAAGGACAGGGCAGGAAATCTAATAAATAAATAAATAAAATATCGGTTAACCAACTCGCCAAAGTACCAGTCATCATTATCATTACCAGATAACCAAAATTCCAATTTGCTGTTATTGTTGTGTAGCTGGATTTACCATTTAACCATCTTACTGATTAAATGCCATTTCCAGTTTACTTCTGGGTCCCATGACAAAGCTGCACCCAGCTGATTGGAATGGGAAGCAAACCAGCAACAATGTAAATTGCATGAAGCAATAAGCTAGTAATGCGTAAACTATGTTAAATCATAGGTTAACAAACGGTTACCACTTTGTAATCAACAGTTGTTGGTGCAATTCAGTTACCAAAAATATGCTGCTGTAAGGAATTGGGGCTTGAACCAGGCTCTTGGGGCCTTAGCACAGTGTCAGGTGCCTCAGCACCACTGAAGCAATATCTAGCCAAGCCCTGGGACTTTGTTGAAGGTGCTCCCAGGGCTGGTTTGGCCCATTCTCCTCCCTCAGGTTTGCTCCATGCCTCCAGGTTCTGGGTTGGCGGCAGGCCTGTATATAAGGTCAACCTAAAGCCACAGGAGGCTAGGTGGATCGCCGGACTTATTTTCTGGTTCCTGTAAGTCTCTCTCCTCCTGTTTCCACGTACCTTTTGGACCTGCTCTCCTTTCCCCCTAGACCTTGCATGTGTTTTGGAACGGCTCCATTTGGAGTCTGAGCCCCTTGCCCAGAACCCAGTCCTTCTGGCCTCATCTGTCTAGCCTGCTCTGCTTCTCCCATCTATCTGCCCACCCATCCGTCCTACCCCCTGGTCTGTGTGCCGGTTCCCAACCTGTGATGTCCCAGACTAAATCCTGCACTGAATCTCCTGGATCCTTGGACCTTGACCCTGTACAACTTATCTGGACCGGATCCTGCATGACTCTCCTAGACCCTCAGGACCATGCTCCTGCCATGACTTTCTATGCCACAGCTTTGGTCCCCGACAGGTGGATACAGTTGCCATTGCAGCTCTACCCAGAGCCATCGGAGACTTCGTAAGAGGTTAGTTTGGAGCAGAGGCAGCCAGACTTATGGTGCACATGATCCAGGTGTCAACCACAGATGATCTACCAGGATCCTGCCTGACTCCCAGCTCTGGCATTCCAAGCTGGGGCCCCTTCCACTAAGTCTCAGCTCTAAGCTACTTCAACTACTCTTGGGACTGGAACACTCCCCCTTAGAGCTTGCCTTCCCCAACTCACTGGAGGAGCTCTCCTAGCCCATTTCCTGCCTGGGGTGCCCATCCTGCACTCGTCCCAAGAGGCAAACTCTGAGAGGCTCATCTTCCTCCCCACATTGTGATCTACTGAAGACTGGCTTGTGATCTACCAGTAGATAATGATGTCTTGGCCACCTCTGGTTTGGCAATACCAGAGGCAGCTATGGTGTAATTGTCCCTATATGAGAAATTGAAGGGCAAAGGATAAATGCAGTGGTGAATTATTTGAGTCTGAGAAACTGCCTTTATTGAGGAACTGATGGGAGAGATCCTGCAATGACTCACTGTCTGGGGGCCTTTCTGTGACAATCCGTTGCTTGCAGTTTGTTCAGATCACAACAGAGTGGCTGATTACTGGTCATTATGCCCGCCCTGCGTTCTTGTCATTGGCTGCCTATAGAGCGACGGAGCGAGAAAGCTTTCTTCTCTGCTATCATAGCGGTTGTCAAATCTCATCTGGAAGAGGTGTTCCAGTTGGTGGTGGGCCTGGTTAATCCGGTCTGCCTCTGCCCACAAATGGAGTCATTTAATGCCCACTGTGACATTTTTATTAATTACTTTGCAGACAAAATCATTCATATTCACCATGACTTGGGTGCTGACATTTTATCTTCAGAGTCAGAATCGGAGGTGATGGAAGCTCAGTCTTGTCCTGTTTATTTGGATCAGTTTCAATCAGTATCATCCACTGATGCAGGGGAGGTGCTTGGGGCAGTGAGGGAAACCAGTTGTGAACTAGATCCTTGCCTGTCCTGGCTGGTGAAAGTTCCAAATCCAATTCCATATTTATTTATACCCTGCACTCTCTCCAAAGACTCGAGGCGGCTTATAACAACAACAAAATATACATTCATGGGCAATCCACACAGGGGGCCCAAGTCATTATCAACAATCAAATACATAATATACATCTCAATATCAAAAACAAATATAACAAAGTTATTGCTGGCTGGGTTGTCAATGCCTCCCTTTGGGAAGGTAGAGTGTGGGACACTCTTAAAACTACAGTTGTCTGTCCCCTGCTTAAAAAACCATCTTTGGACACTGACTCCCCGTCCCCTGCCAACTATCAGCTTGTCTCTAACCTTCCCTTTTTAGGTTCAATAACCTTTTAAGGGAAGGTTATTGAAAAGGTGTTTTCCCAACAGCTCCAGGCTCATCTCGACACCAGTTTGAGTCAGGTTTCTGTTCTGAGTATGGCACAGAGACTGCACTTGTGGCCTTGTTCGATGACCTGCACCTGGAGATTGACAAGGGGAATTCTACCCTGTTGATCCTGCTAGATATTTTGGCGGCCTTTGATACAACTGACCACGAGGGGACCCGGTGGGGGTGCACAGGAGTGTTTGAGTGGTTCTGATACTTCCTGTCGGGGAGGTCCCAGACAGTGCTGATGGGCGATTGTTCATCGTCCTCTCAGGACCTCCACTGTGGGGTCCCACAAGGTTCTATTCTGTCCCCCTTCTTGTTCAACATGCATATGAGGCCACTGGGTGAGGACATTCGGAGGTCTGGGGTGAAGTGCCATCACTATGCTGATGACACTCAGCTCTTCCTCTCTTTTTTTATCCAACCCAGGCCCTGCAGTCTTGGTATTTACCCAGTGCCTGGCTGCTGTCAGGGACTGGATGAGGATGTGCCAATTGAGGCTGAATACAGACAAGACTGAGGTGATGATAGTTAGCCAGCCTTGTGACCTGGAGAAGACTGGGACTCCTGTTATTGACGGAGTCCGGCCCCCCTTGGTCAGTATCCTCAGAGTGCTCCTGAACTCCTTGTTGTGCCTGGATTGTCCGGTTGCGGCGGTGGCCAGGAGCACTTTTCACCAACTCCAGCTGTGAGAAGGCTGCGGCTTTTTCTATCCGATTCAGATCTGGCAAGTCATCCATGCTTTCATCACCCTGAGGCTAGAGACTAATGCAATGCATTCTTCCTGGGGCTGCCCTTGATGATTGTTCGGAAGCTGCAGCTGATGCAGAATGCAGCAGCTCGCTTCCTTTAGGGGGCAAGGCACCGGGAGCACATTACACTGGTGCTCCAGAGTCTATACTGGCTCCTGATACTTTTCCGGGCACAATTCAGGGTGCTGGTTTTGACCTTTAAAGCCCTAAACAGTCTGGGTCCCACATATCTGAGAGACCGCCCATCTTTCCATGCCCCACTGCGTCCCCTGCAATCGGCCGGGAGCACCTCCCTGTGGGTACCATCTGTTAGGCTGCATTCAGATGTGCATTTAAATGGCACAGCGGCGGCGGCGGCATCGTGTGATTTAAAGCAACGCTCACTTCCGGGTTGGTGTGAATGCACCGAGTGCACACGTTTCAGCGTAACGCGAACCGTTGGAGGGCGGTTTTCAAAGCTGCTCCGAGCAGCTTTGAAAACCGCACTCCAACAGTTCGCGTTACGATGAATTGATGCATTCACACCAACCGGGAAATGCGTGTTGCTTTAAATCGCACGATGCCACCGCCGCTGCTGTGCCATTTAAACACACATCTGAATGCACCCTGTCTTCTTCATACGGTGAGGGCTCGCAGGGGGACGGGCTCGGTTGCTGCCCCAGTACTGAGGAACTCCCTTCCCTCAGAGGTTCATTTGAGCCCGAGACTGGGCATCTTTTGGAGGTGGTGCAAGACCTTCCTTTTTGTTAAGGTATTTGACAGGCAGGGCTAGGGACTGGGGGTTTGGGGGGGGTAGGGGTGTGAGGGGGCGGTTGGGGAGTGTTTTGTGGGGTTTGTGGTGAGGTGGGGAGGGAGAGGGGAAAGGTTGGGGGGTTGGATTTTTATGCTATATTTTATATGTATGTTTTATATATGTATTTTATCTGTTTTGTATGTTGCCCTGAGCCACATGGGAATGGTGGGGTATAAATTTAAATAAATAAATATATAAATAAGATTGCGCTGGTGGTCTTTAGGGCCTTGAATGGATTAGGCCCTTGCTATATGAGAGACCTACTTCTGGAGTGTCACACTGATGGGTATCTGCGCTCACAAACCACCCGCAGTTTGGGGGTTCCGCCATCGCGTCTTACATTGGAGGATGATCGGGCTTTTGCTGCAGCGGACCCCTTGGTGCGGAACTCGCTCCCTCCAGATGTCAGTCTCAGTTCCTCCCTCCTTACTTTTAAAAAGCACCTGAAAACATATTTATTTTCTAGGTGCTTTTAGAATCCACTGCTGGTTCCTTCAGTTATACTCTGCCTTCCCTTTTTCCTTCCCCCTATTTTAAAGTATTTTATTATTGTTTTCAATTGGTTTATACTGTTTATATTGTTTTATACTTTGTGAAGCACTCCAAGTGCCATATAAGGCAGGGATGTGGGACATTATATATAGATAGATAGATAGATATATTTATATCTATCTATCTATCTATCTATCTATATATATATATATAAAATTAATAATAATAATAATAATAATAAATCCCTAATATCCTCATCATGCCAGTTAAGATCAAAAACCTCTGCCCATGCCACGATGGCGTGTTGAGGATATTCTACACACACACACACACACACACACACACACACACACACACACACACACACAGAGTTGACTTGCCAGCCCCAGCAGAAGTGCCGTGCGGCATGATCTGCAGTGCTCAGATTAAAAAAGCTGCTGAGGCTCGCATGGTCCCAGGGAGACCTGTGCCGTCACAGAACAGCAAAGGCAATTGGAACTAGTCCAGAGACGCGGAGGAATCCTAATGCAGGCAGGCAGCCTCGTATGGACGTGTCATTTGTCAAGTCACTTAGGGAGAACGTTGACGGATGCCTTCCTCGTGTTGCTCAGATGTTGCCCCCACTGACTCCGCTATAAAGCAGCCAAGATGGAATGCTGAGTTGTTTATCCCCAATATCACTGATATGTGTTTGTCAGGTTGGAGTTTTTCACTTTTTAAAATTATTATTATTTTATTCTTTCGTTGTTGTTGTTTTTTAACATTATACAGGGCATGTTGCTGTTCTTTAGAAGTCTTTGTTTTATCCTATCGGTGCAGTGGGAGACTGAGTCTAGCAATGAAGTTTAGCAGCATGGTGCTCTTCAACCAACGCAGAGGTGAGGAAGAGATTGGAGCCAAAATGAATACCTGCAAAAATGGGTATCCCCATCAAATTTCCGATACCTGAATTAAACTGAATATTTCAGGTACTTTTTAGGACCCGAGCTGGTTTTCGATAGGGTACCCGGAATACTGACATCTAGTATACACATTTTGTTCCCAATTTTCAGGTAATATTTTGTTTCGGTTTGTTCAGGTTATTCTGGTATGCTGGTTGTCAATACTTTGAATACTCAAACTGTGTTTCGGTACTGATTTGGATACCCAAAATGGTACCGCAGAACGCAGGTAGCTGTTGTCCCGGACCCTTTCACAAAAGTCTCTGCATGATTAATCCAGTTACATCTTTGCATTCCTGTGTTACATGGACTGGTAGGAATTTCTCGCCACCTCTGTTCGTTCTGTTTGTCCCTTCTACTGAACAAACACTTTAAGGTATAGGACCTCCCTCAAGGCCAGCACTAAGGATGCACTTAGAGCCACAGCATGTTTGGGGCAACTTTGGATAAGAACTAAATCTTTCCAGGTAACAATGGAAGGCAAGCCTTCAAACAGACGAGTGTTTTCACACGGACGTGGGGATAGTGCTCAAACTCGGAGAAAGTCTGGGGGTGCAGCCCCATGTCTGCCCACTTACAGCCCTGCCTGGGTCTGTTTTAAATGGACCCGGTGGCTATCACAGCACACAGTCCCCCCCCCCACACACACACACACACCATAGAGTTGCTGATGGATTGCCCAGCCCACAGTCCCCTCACACCATAGAGTTGCTGGTGGATTGCCCAGCCCACAGTCTCCCCTCCCCCCATAGAGTTGCAGGTGATTGCCCAATGCTCTCTCCTGTTGCCCACGGTGTTGCCCGGGGCAACCCCGGCTAAGAGCTGAGCTACATCTGCCACCTGCCGAGCAGACAAACAGCGTGCTCCAGGTCTGGGTTGTCCGCTCCACTGACAGTGCTCCTGGCTGTTCCAGAACACCACCTGTGAGGCTGCCCTGGAGCAGGGACTACCTGCTCCGCCTTCACATCTGACATGCTGCCTTTAAATGGTCAGTCCACCCGGGGATGAGGTGGAATGGAGGCATGGGTGCTGTCCATTTGAAAACACCCAAAGTGTCAGGACCCTGCTGGCCTCAAATCAGTTTCCCTAGGGTTCTTAGTCTAGCAGCCTGACCCATGGTGCCACCACGGCCTCTAGACTGCTGGCTTAGCTTCAGGTGCTATGTCCAGCTTCATGCAGCCACTAAGTCACTTCCCATGCACATAGGATTGGCTGCTGGTAGTGTGAAAGACTGCCCAGAGCAAGCAGGAAGCTGGACAGAGCAACATCTCTTCCTACTGGGGCTTTGACCTGTGTCCCCAGGTCCTTCTGTTCCTGGACCTGCTTCTGTCTGCCTCCCCGTTAAGACCCACCTGTCTGAGTGTCCTGCTGCCAATGTCCTAGCCTTCCTGCCCTACTGCCTCCCATGCCATGCTGCCTGTCTGCCCGCCCAGCTTGCCACCAATCCCAAAGCATGCCTCAGCCCGCCTTTCTGCCTCCCACGCCAAGGTGCCTGTCTGCCCACCCAGGTTGACTAGCTCAAAGCCTGCCAAAGCCTGCCTGCCCTACTGCCTCTATGCCATGCTGCCTGCCTGCCAGCCTGCCCAGGTAGCAAAGCTCAAACCCTGCCTCAGTCTGCCTGACTGCCGCTCATGCCATGCCACCTGACTCCCTGTCCCAGCAACCAATGTCTGCTGGTGCTAGTGCCAATGGCCCCCAGGCCAGGCCTATATGCTGTCTGTGCCAAGGGTTCTGTGCCCTGGCAACCAATGTCTGCTGGTGCTAGTGCCAATGGCCCCCAGACCTATATGCTATCTGTGCCAAGGGTTCCACTCACAGAAAGCCATTGTTCAACCACATCAAGAAACTGCCACTCCAGCCCCAGGACCCACAGTCAGGGTTCTGGGGCCAAGTTACAGGCAGGGAGC
>QEPC01000493.1:4194760-4211312 GCA_003113815.1 Sphenodon punctatus | reverse complement strand
GCCTTCCCTGCTCCCCTAAGCGCCTTCGTCCCTTCTCACTTGCTGCCCCCCATGCCTGGAACTCCCTCCCTGTCCACATCCGCCTTGCCCCCTCCCTTCATACCTTCAAATCTCTCCTTAAAACTCACCTCTTTTGCTCTGCTCTGTCTGACTCTTTATCCTGCTGAGCCACTATTCCTATACCTACGATCAGTTTACCCTTATCCTTGCAACATGGACCTGCCTTGACCAGAATATAAATGGTGAGTAGTTAATAGGCTGATAACTCAAACTCTTACATGTATTTAGGAATTATTTTTTCTAGCTCTGGGTCATGGTCAAAATTTAGGGTGTTTTAAATGGGACAAGGCCACGCATAGCCACCCACCTCACTCCCGATGCCCCCTCCGCTACCTGTCAGTATCTCAGCCAGGGGGAATGAGGGAGAGGCAGAAGCTCCATCTCTCCCACTTTCCCCTTGGCCAAGACACTGATATGACAGGCAGCGGAGGGGACCACACGCGGAGTGAGGGAGAGGCGGGGTCTCTGCCTCTCACTCCCGCTGGGTCCTCCACTGCCTGTGTCAGACTTGGCCAAGGAGTGAGAGGAAGAGGCCCTGCCTCTCCTGACCTCACTCCCTGGTCAAGTCTCAGGGGGGCCGGGAGCTGGGGCCCCCCCATGAGTGGGTCCTAGGACAGCTGACCCAAGCCGCCCCACGGTAAGGTTGGCCATGAGTCCCAATTAGTCTTTAATACAGAGCTTCCAATCCCACCTTGTCAGGCACAACATGTTCAACACTACTGTTGTCCAGGGGGGGTTGGAGGTTTTTCCCCTTCCTTGGCTCCTTGCCAGTCAAGCCTCTCAGCAGCTTCACATTGGCTTGATCATTGAGGCTTTCATGCCTCCAGACTGGATCCTCTTTCTCGGCAGTTGGCAACAAACAGCAGAGTTCTGCTGAGTCTCAGAGCAGACTGATAACCACAGCAGAGCCCCCTTCCTTTTTGTGAGTCCAAGAGCAGAATGAGCACTGTTTACTACAGACCAGCTATATAGCTGGGTAGCCACACCCATCTCCCAGCTATTTCTGCTCCCTGTTTAATTGTCCAGGGAGTAGCTCACCTCCAAGGCAGCTGAGCTCAGTTAACTCTCACCCAGTCAGTGAGTAGCTTGGCTGGCTGCTTTTCTGCTCAAGCTGGCTGAGTCCATGCAGCTACTTCAGCTATTAGGCTGCAATCTCTCACAAAGGTGAATAACAGTTGCTGATCGAGTGGCAACCATTTATTATCTGGTGCTTTAGCCAAGTTACCGCGTCACCTTATTACTGTTCTGCTCCATTTACCTTGTTCCCGTCTTCTGTTTTTTGTCTATAATCCACAGATACCAGCTAGTTCTGTTTGCTCATAATTCCTCTTTACCCCTTGGGCTCTGGTGTCAAGATTAACTCAATTTCCCATTGAATACCTGGTTCAAATCTGCTGCATGCAGCTTCTCTGTTGCTCCAGAAGTAAGCCAGGGGTGTGTGACAATATGCAGGGAAATGGTAAATTGGTTACACAGTAAATCTGTTATGCTGCAGCAGCAGCAGCAGCAGCAGCAGCAAAGTGGGATTAACCCTTATACAATCTGCTAAAATAAAGACTTGCAGGGGGGGGGGGTAGATGTGGGGTAACCTTGTACTGTTAAGATTTAGGGAATTAGCTCTCTTTGGATCGGGGGACCCACACACCCTGGTTTGCACATATGAGAGATTCACATAGAAGGGAATCTTAAATCATAGTTACAGATTTATTTAGTTGTTCACACATTTATAAAACCCAGTCTGTAATGATCCAGCAGCAGTTACCTAGCTATAAAATATCCCACACCCAAAGTCAGTCTTACATGTCTTGAAAGCTCAAAACGGTGGATGTCATCTGTCAGGAGCAGGAGATAGGGTATGGCCTGGTCTGATCAAGTTGTAGGACCCCCTATGGAGGGGTCCCGGAAAGGGTCAACAGCCCACGAACACCAAGTTAGATGCCAAGCGCTGAGACAACGTTCTGGTCTCTGCTTCAGTCTTTTATAGTGTTTTGGGGAGAAGATGTTCTTCAGTATGCATATTCCAGGGTGCTTGATTGTGCAATGTGCTTGCTGGTATTCATCTTACAGAGTCTGGCTGTCATCTCCCTTTCCCATCCATCTGGAGCCTGGGTGCTAATGGTCACATTCCCAGTTTGTTTGTTAGTCAGGGTGGGCACTTGATAACAGGACATCTTTTTCCCTCCCTTCAGGCAGGGAGTAGATATGCCTTTATCATCTGTGCTGGTGCAAAAAGGGTGATGGCCGCTTGAATGGCTTCTGCTTGTCAGTTGGCAACTCCCTGAGCAGAAACATCTCCTCCTTCCCCTCCAGGCGTGAAGGAGATATTCTTCAGGGGTGTTCAAGCACCCTCTCATCAAGCCCCTTTGTTTTAGTCTTTGTTAGTGCTTTGTTCCAGGCTGGGTGCGGTTGGTCAGCAATATGATGTAAATCACTGGTCTTGCAAGACATGATGATGTGGTTGGGAGTTTGTGAAAGTCATGTGAGATTATTTCCCACACATAGCCTACCTGGCTATTTCTAGAGATCCTGCCTACTGGATCAGTACAGATAATTCAGAGCTTTGGTACAATAGTTACATGCATTTTCAAATATGGTCATTGGTTCCAGTATATTAATTCTCATAGTATATTACATACAATTAAATCGCAACAGTCCCCGCCTTGTCACCATTTTGCAATATGGTGGCATAATTTTATGGTGACATAATTTTGTTTCTGGACTGCTTGAGGCTTTTAGGTTTTAAGGATCATTGACTTGTCTGGCTGTGAGGGAGCTCAATTCTCAGTCAGAGAGCCTATGTCCTTCGTGTCAATGGAGCATGAATAGCCCTGGCCTGCAAGGCTCGTATCGCTCTCTTTGCCCAACATGCAATCCAGATAACAGCAGCTATTAAAATACATTGAATGATTAAAATGATAACAATGGAATGTATTAGAAGATTGAACACCCCTGTAGCAGTGGGTGACCACCCAAATAGACTTTCCCCAAAAAGAATGTTTCATGGTATATTCTACTTCTGTTAGGACATGGGTAATTGTATTTCCTTCTGATCTGAGAACCAGAGCTGCATGGCCTAATGTGTTAGCTAAATGTTGTACTTTAATTGCTTTCATTCATTTGCATGTAGAGTCCAAGTAACATTGTTTACATAAATTTTAGTTACATTACACATGAACATGAATCCAGTGTCTGGGGTAGTGTGCATAAATAATTCATTATACCATGTGGGAGTTCCAGGGGGTGGTATTACATAAAAACATTTATTTATACAAGCCTGAAAAAGTGGTGATACAAAAGGAGAACATTGGGGGTGATGTCTGCTGATATTGTCATTGGATAGGGTCAGAGGTTACCAGCACTTGACCCAATGTGGGGGCTGGGGGCTAGTCTTTACAACTACCCCTTTGCGCAAATAGTGTGAGTGATGTCATGACATAGCTGGAAAGATGCTTAACTTAAAAAACTGTAAATAGAAAACAAACAAACTACAAAGCCTAGATAAACACGTGGTGGTGAAGAGGTAGTGATATCACATAGACACATAGATAGACATACAACACTAAGTGATAAACACACAACACTGAGTGACAAACAGCCATGGCATAACATACACACATTAATGAAATAAAATAAAATAAAAACTGTGGTTGGTTCCTTAGTGTTGCCTTCCAAGGCCACCTTCTTGCTTCTGTAAGAAATAAAGAGATCTGACCTCTGCAAGGCCTAATTAAGGGTGACTCCCATGGTTAATTCATGAAACTAATCACTAGAATTATATAAATCCTCCCCCCTTTTAATACTGTAAGAGCATGAACAGTATTACTTTTGTAGACAACCCATGCATAATGGCTGCCTGCTCCAGCACTGATTTGTAGGAATCCTCAAACATACATACATAGCAGGCGCACCCACTTACACAAGCTTTCAATAAAACATTCATTACACTTGCACATGTGCTCACACAAATTTTTGTTACACACCCCTATCTCAGGGCACTCAGGCAAAGTCACGCACACACATACCCGCATGGGGATCTCCTCGAGCATACAAATATACATACACCCTATCTCATACATCCCACATAGTTAAGCACACACAAATTACTGATATCAGCACTGAAGCATGGTAAATGGCAGAGACAACACATGCATGATTTTTGAGACTGCTGCTTTTATTCCTCCTTACAGACAGTTTTAGCCCTTGCTGGCAAAGTCAGTGTAGATGAGGCCCTATTTTTAACAGAACACCTAAACAGACTACCTAAAAGACAACTCTACCAATCACAACAATAAAAGCAATCTTTGTTACCCTTTTTAAACACTTTCTCTAGCCTTCTTTCCAACTTACATGTAATTCCTCCTTGCATGGATGCTACACCATGCCCATTTAGCCAGTGTTCATCCTATCCTTCAAGAACCATCCTTAAAATCTTTTCCTTATACCTACTACATTTCCAACAACACTGTTCTGTATTTCCCTCCTTAACACACAAACACACAAAAGGGGGGGCTTGCTTCAGGCTGGATTACGCTTGTAGGGGCCAGGGACCACTGTTGCTGGTTAGGGCAGAATGGGGGAGCCACATGGAGAGATGGGTGAAATACATTCCCCAAAACAAGTTAGTGAATGTCTGTATTTCACTCCAAGCCCTGTCCTGGAAACCTGGCCATGGAGGGGGACTCCTGGGGGACCCTACAGGACCGTGGACATTCTGAGGGAAGGGGTAAGAGTCCCATGGCTGGCCAGAGGAACTTTTCCCTCCTGCATGATCTTGATGCCAGGCATCTCTCTTTGGCTGAGGTTGCCAGTGCTCCTTAAGGGAGGCATTGTTTATTAGAGGGTCTGGATCACAGGGAGGCAGGGGAGTTGCAATTTCCTTGGGGGTGTGGGGAAGTGTCTTATCGGGGGCCATGGGCATACAAATGCTGGTTATAAGTTCCTCCTCATCAGAGGGGTAATCATCGTAAAAGGGTGCATCTGGGTCCATTTTGCTACACTGGGACACAGGGATTTTTCTATTAGCTGAAATGATGGCATGTTTTCCCTTTAAGCTTTGTGTGAGAGCGTTGATTTTTTCTTGGCATTTTACATGAGATACAGGATCTCCTTCCCTGAACTTTTTGACTTGATTCATTAACAATCTCAGACCTGCTTCGCTTTCCTGCAACTTGGTGAGGTTATCCTGATTAATTCTTTGAAGACGCCTATAATCTTTTTGTAATGTTGCCAGGTGTTCGTTGAGTTCCCTGTACTCAATGGCTTGTCTGAGTTGCTGACAGGACTGTTCATTGCGCCAACTAACACTCTGTTGTTCTCTGCGTTTGAGATCTCCCATTAACACATCAGTTACTTTAGCATTATCATTTAAGGTGGAGATCTGTGCTACAGCATCCTGTACAGCCCCCCAGAGAAGCCAGATAGCAGCAGAGACCTTATGCTCTTTTTTAGGGGAATATAAAGAAACATACTTATCCCAAACCTCAAATATCTGTTTTTCAGTAATGGGGTTTGTAAAGAGCTGATCAGTCCAAGGGCATTTTCCCAAATTTTGAATGAAGTCCACTAGTTTTGGAAGGACCTTTACCTTGCCCCACTCCTCCACAGGGACCCTTCCCCTACTCTTTTTCCTAAACCAAGGCATTGCCTGTGTTTGCCACACGTGTGTGGTGTGTCCCTAGGAGAGTACCCTGATTCCCTTCTATTAACAATACCAGTGTGTTTCCAGGGTGTGAGCAGCACTGTTGGCCAAACAATGCAGCTCACAGTCTGGGTTAATGGGGACCAGCAAAAATGTACTTATCCCAATGGGTACTGTCAATAGTAGGAACCACAGGATATCTTCCCTCCCAGCACGCAATTCTCCACCAATTGTTAGGATTTAGGGAATTAGCTCTCTTTGGATCGGGGGACCCACACACCCTGGTTTGCACATATGAGAGATTCACATAGAAGGGATCTTAAATCATAGTTATAGATTTATTTAGTTGTTCACACATTTATAAAGCCCAGTCTGTAATGATCCAGCAGCAGTTACCTAGCTATACAATATCCCACACCCAAAGTCAGTCTTACATGTCTTGAAAGCTCAAAACGGTGGATGTCATCTGTTAGGAGCAGGAGATAGGGTTGTAGGACCCCCTATGGAGGGGTCCCGGAAAGGGTCAACAGCCCACGAACACCAAGTTAGATGCCAAGCGCTGAGACAACGTTCTGGTCTCTGCTTCAGTCTTTTATAGTGTTTTGGGGAGAAGATGTTCTTCAGTATGCATATTCCAGGGTGCTTGATTGTGCAATGTGCTTGCTGGTATTCATCTTACAGAGTCTGGCTGTCATCTCCCTTTCCCATCCATCTGGAGCCTGGGTGCTAATGGTCACATTCCCAGTTTGTTTGTTAGTCAGGGTGGGCACTTGATAACAGGACATCTTTTTCCCTCCCTTCAGGCAGGGAGTAGATATGCCTTTATCATCTGTGCTGGTGCAAAAAGGGTGATGGCCGCTTGAATGGCTTCTGCTTGTCAGTTGGCAACTCCCTGAGCAGAAACATCTCCTCCTTCCCCTCCAGGCGTGAAGGAGATATTCTTCAGGGGTGTTCAAGCACCCTCTCATCAAGCCCCTTTGTTTTAGTCTTTGTCAGTGCTTTGTTCCAGGCTGGGTGCGGTTGGTCAGCAATATAATGTAAATCACTGGTCTTGCAAGACATGATGATGTGGTTGGGAGTTTGTGAAAGTCATGTGAGATTATTTTCCACACAGCCTACCTGGCTATTTCTAGAGATCCTGCCTACTGGATCAGTACAGAGAACTCAGAGCTTTGGTACAATAGTTACATGCATTTTCAAACATGGTTATTGGTTCCAGTATATTAATTCTCATAGTATATTGCATACAATCAAATCGCAACAGTACCCCGGAACCGTTTTGTGGGATAAAAATGTAATTTCATTCCATGTGACAGTAGAAGTCAGAATGGGTCCCAATACATATCCACAGCCCTTCCCATGCAAAAACCCAACAACAAACAAACATACACAATGGCGTATAAGGTACTGTTTCTTAAAAAAAAAGTTTCTCTTCCCTCCTTGCTTTTGGTTTCTTTTCGCCCTAGGACAAAGTTTTATCTGCTAAACTGAAACCAGTCAAGCAGGTTATGCAACATTGCTTTAGTTTTACCTCTGTGGTATGACGAAGCTAAGACTGCATTCCCATTTGCGGCGGCGGCGGCGGCAGCGGGAGGGGTGAGGGAAGACGCGGCAGTGCAGAGGAGCTGGCTGAGAGGAAAAGAGCCGGTGCGAACAGGGATCGGTCACAGCTTCTCTCACGCATCTCAGGGTGCAAAATCCTGCCCTGACATGCGCGAGAGAAGCTGCGGCAGATCCCCATTCCCGTCGGCTCTTTTCCTGTCAGCCGGCTCCTCCGTGCTGCCGCATCTTCCCTTGCCCCTCCCTCTGCTGCCACTGCTGCTGCCGATGGGAATGCAGTCTAATTGGAGTAGCACTAAACCATTAAATTGCATTGGGCTAATGTTTTAACCCAACTGTTAACATGGGTTTGGGGTAGGGTTGCCCCCTGTATATTTTTCCAGGCCACTTATGAAATATACATGTTTCAGGGCCTGCATTGGTGCCATAGGTGCCAGTGCAGGCCCTGCAACATGCATTTTTCATAAGTGGCCTGGAAAAATATACATAGGTGGCAGCCTTAGTTTGAGGTAACATTGTACCCCAATGGAAAAACCCATTCTATCTGAGGTACAAAGTTACCCTAAGGTTTTGTTTTGGCCACAGAAAGAAAATGGTTAATGGTCAATGGTCAATGAATGAAATTGTGTACAGACGTGCACAGGGGTGCCAGTGACAATGTCCTAAAAGAAAAAAGTCCTAGGTCCAGTAACATTTGAATTATTTCCAAAAAAAATGAACATCCGGGGTAGGAAAATACCCCCACTTTGGTTCTATCTGAAGTAAAAGGTTACCACGGGGTGGTTTTGCCCAGAGAAAGCAAATAATTAATGGTAAATGAATGAAAGTTTGCACAAAAGTGCACCGGGGAGCCAGTGATAATGTCCTAAAAGGACAAAGTCCTAGGACCACTAACTTTTGAATTATTTCAAAAATGCACACACAGGGTGTAAAATTACTCCACATTGACGGATGAGGGAACCGGTATTTTGGTTAATCGGTTAATTTTATTTATTTATTTAACAAATTTATACCCCGCCCCTCCTGCAACGCAGCTCGGGGCGGCTTCCAACAATAGAACAATAAAATACAATAAAATTCATCTAAAACAATCCAATATTACATATTAAATATTAAAACAGGGCTAGACAACTCCAAAAACAAATAGGTGAAAACAAATGGGTAGGGGACTAAAATCCTCCCTCCCCACCCTCCCTCCCAAAGGCCTGGGCAAACAGCCAGGTCTTACAGTTCCGCCGAAATGTTAAAAGGCTTGGGGCCAGGCGAGCTTCCTCCGGAAGGGAGTTCCACAGCCGCGGTCCCACCACCGAGAATGCCCTCTCCATCGTGGCCCCCCGTTTAACACGGGGGACCTCCAGGAGGGCACCCCCGGCAGACCGCAGGAGCCGCTCTGGGGCGCGAAGGGCGAGGCGGTCCCTAAGGTATGAGGGGCCGAGACCGTGTAGGGCTTTATAGATCATCACTAGGTTAAGCATTGCAGTAGGAGGTTGCCGATCAGTTAACTGATTAGATATCCAGAATTTTGGCTATTAACTGCAGTTACAGAATTGTGGAACTTGTTGTCCGAGGATGTTGTGAAGGCCAGTAGCATCGCTGGGTTTAAACAAAGATTGGGTACGTTCTTGGAGGATAGGTTCATAATTGATTATTAGTCAAGTAGGTCAGGGGATGTAGCCTCTGGCTGTCAGGAGATGGACGTGAATGGCAGGGAATGGCTCACTCCATGATGAGCTGTTGGGTACTTCTTCACAGTGACTGATGGCCACTGCTAGAAACAGGCTGCTGGACTCAGTGGACTCATTGGTCTGACCCAGTGTGGCATTTCTTATGTTCTTAACTATTTGTTTCAGCTCTAGAGTTCTGGGCTGAATTTCTTATGGAGACGCAACTTTCACTTATGTCAAGTACGGCCATTGGAAAACAAGACTGAGACTTATTATGTGAGCCTCAGAATACCTAGCACTTAACATGGGCTGCGCTATTACCTACGAAAGCCTCATTCATGCCTTAGTGTGTTCGCATCTCATTCACAATCACACACTGCTCTTAAAAAAGAGGCAGCCTCAAATTCTTTCTGGTTTTTATGAGTGCTCTCATTGTCATACAAAGGGTGTTGGTGATTTCCTTTTCTAAATCTACACTGCATGGTAACAACCACTTGGCTATGTTTCTTTGGGGAATCGAGACACTCTCAATTGCTTCACGGTATGGAGTATTGTTTCCTTTGATCTGCGACAATAGACTCCTTGTTTTCCTTGCATTGAGTTGACAATGGCTCCTTTTTAAAGCATAAAGATTTCTGTTTTATGACATTGCCTAATATAATGGAACTTCACATTCAATTATTGATTGGCAACATCCTGAAATTACTTCCTGGAATTTGGTTCTTATTCTCGGTTTACTGTGATGGCACACACTTGAGGTTACAGCCAGGAAAGGTGTTGACTCTACTGCACTTTGGCAAGGACTCTGGGCCAGTGGTGATACCTGTGAAAATACAAGGTGTGTTGTATTGTCCTGAATATTTGCAGACCCTGACCCTAAGTCATCACAGAGTGTGAATGTGGGTGATTACCTCCTCTTTGAGAAGGGGGTAGCGTGGCCAATTGTAATGAGGCTGATTGCTCCCAGTCAGAGCAGGGGAGAAAGCCACTGGTTCGAATGGGAGGGGAAGTGATATTAGCCTAAGCTAAGCACTCAGGAGGAGGAGGATCACCAAGGGGGAATCTGGTTCAGGGAGTATTTAGCCTCAAGGGCCTGGCCCCTTTGCCAGCCGGTTCCCAGGGTGGGTAGGTTCTCTATCCCCTTTCAGGTGGGCCCTCAAGGCAAGCCACAGCCCCTGAGACAGAGCCCTGTGTCTCCCTCTTCCTGGGGGATCTCCGTGTGAGCTTCCAGACTCAGCTATATGCTACTGAGGCTCAGCTGGTTTGCAAGGTCATGCCCAGTTGGAGCCAGTGAGCTCACCTTAATTAGTTCAACCTCACTTGGCCCCTTAAAAGGCCAGATTATTAATTATTATTATTATTAACAAACATTTATATAGCGCCAGCAGTGTACCTGGCACTTTACAAAGTAATAAAACAGACACGGTCCCTGCCCCTAGGGCTTACAATCTGAGAGACAGGAGCTGGGGGAGAGACTTAGGAAGGGGAACAGAGGGAGAGACAAGGGGTCTAACATTCATGAAGATGCGAGGTCTCAAGTGCACGTACTTGGCTTGGTTATGATGAGAATGACAGCAGCTCGGGGCAGCTGTCCTAGGACCCATTCATGGGGGGGCCCCAGCTCCCGGCCCCCCTGAGACTTGACCAGGGAGTGCTCCTGTCTCTCAGATTGTAAGCCCTAGGGGCAGGGACCGTGTCTATTTGATTACTTTGTAAAGTGCCAGGTACACTGCTTGCGCTATATAAATGTTTGTTAATAATAATAAATAATAATAAAGCCTGACAGACGAGCCAGATCTTACAGTTACGGCAAAAGGCCAGGAGATCCAGGCTGAGACAGGCCTCCACTAATGTCCCAGCCTGAGGGCAACCACAATGTAGGGTTAACAAATGTAAATAATTCTGCCAATATCGGGACTCACCAGCTTTAAAAGTGGGTGGAGGTGAAGTGCTAGCCCCACCCACAGCCACTCTCAAAACATCCTTCCTGGTGGGGTTACTACTGCTCTGAAGAGAGCAGGATAGAAATTACCTGCCCGTCAAATATCTGACACAGTACCCAAAAATGTGGATATTACCCACAGATACCAAATTAAGTACCCATTCCAGGTCTAGCAGAGAGCGGGCCATGGAGGGCAGTCTTCCTCCACCATTTTACCCACCATAATCAAATACAAGGAGGAGGCTATCAACTCCCATGCAGTTGGGAGTTGATAGCCTCAGCCGTCATGGTGCAACTCCCATGCACTATGATAAAATACACGGAGGAGGCTATCAACTCCCATGCAGTTCAGTGGATCAAATTCTGAGTGCTGTCAACCAGCTCCACCCCTACCAAAACCACCTCCAGAGACATTTAAAACTGGCCCAGTGGGAGTTTTCCCGAGAAAGAGTTTTGGCTCCAAACTGAAATGACATTAATCAAGTTGCCGTGTAAATAAGGGAATTTTGCCCTTTAGATTACATAACTAGCATTTCCGCCTTCTCATAGGACGCCTGTATGCTGAAAACCCGCATGATTGAATGAAAGCTGCAGTGCAGGGCAGAGAGGCTTTGCAGAAATAATTAATACCAGCAGCCTTTGATATTGATTTATACATTGAGTATTCCAGGCGGAGTCATGCATTTGGAGGTTTTTACCCTCCAAAGTCAATGTATTCAACTCCTATGCAAAAATCAAGGAGAAAAAGTCAAAGAAACTCATTTGTAACATTTACAGCAGAGAAAAGAGAGAGAAATACTGTGTGCTACAGGAGGGAAGAGAGTGATTGAAAAATGAGCAAGAAAAGAGAGCAGACGACATGAGGAATGATTCCATGGACCATGGGGAGGGTAATGCAACATTAAGCCTTTTAATACACAATGAACTGGGAACAGTTTCTTGGTTTGGGGGGTTTCGTTTTGTTTTTTTTCCTTTGGGGGGTATTCTTCTAAATGCAAATGGAAAATTTTGTCAAATATATAGGTTGCAAAACCCTAAAATTTGGAGAACTTCCACCAGGCCTCAGAGGACTCCACGGCATCCAGAGATGGAGAGTTTGTTGGCGTATGCATGGGAAGTCAGTATTATCGTAACAGTATTGTTGCTTAAGGATGAATGAATGAATTTGCATTATCACCCGCTGTCATGCAAATCTTTATTTTTCCCAGCAAATATACGACATTGCTTTAGCCTCCGTGTCAGGAGGAACGCTAAATCAGAGCTGATGAATTATTCATAGGGCCTGATTTAATGCAATGGCTCATTCGGAGATCCTTGTTTGAAGAACAGCTTCTTCAGGCTAGTTCTTGTTTGGATTCCGGGCAAAAGATGGCTACTGCCTGACCTGCCTGTCATGAGACAGTCATCTGTTACTGAACGGGGAGGAATTAATCACTCCAATTTGAGCTCTGGCTGCTGGGGATTGGGACCCGGAGTCCATGGGTGTTCTGGCAGGATGAAGTCCATGGTAGTCGGGAACCAGCACATAAACCAAACAGGGGCAGATAGTAGACAGACGCACAGGCGGTCAAAAAGTTCGATTTCAGGATGGAGCAGACTGAGTCCAGAGAATGAACAAGGTAGAGCCAGTCCAAATCTGAACAGAGTCCAAGACAGGACAGAGCTGGTCCAAGGAAAGAAGAGCAGGGCCTGGGAGAAGGAAAACAGGTTTCAAAGCAAACAGGTCTCATCCAGCAGGGAAAGGGAAACAGATAATTGTACTGGGGCACTGGTAATCCTCCTGGAGGATTACTGTTCCAGTACTTCGGGAAATAGCTTGCTGCCACCACTGCATACTATTCCAATATTAGCCCCTAAGTTCTTTGGGGTAAGTTCTTTGGGAAAGCACCTAAGTGCTGGGAATCTGGCCTCCACCTCCCCTACAGCTACCCCTTTGCCACCAACAGTTCCACAAAGTCTCTTCAACATAAGGTTCAATCTTACCTGGAGATCATGAAGTCCAGCAGGTGCTTGCTTACAGCCTTTCAAACCCTTCTTGGGTCTCAGGGTCAAGAAGTGTGGGCTTTAATCCTGTCCATAAGCAGCTGAGTGCTGATTCTACTCTGAAGAGCCTGCCACACGATCCTCACTCTCCAGCAGCTGTCCCTAGAATGAAGGCTTTCTCAGTTAAATACCCATCCTACTAGGGCCTTTCCTAGGTGTTTCCCATTAGCACTGTCCTTTTCCAGGCAAACACCTGCTGAGCCTTTAGTGCTGAATCACAGTGTGAGCCTTAGGTATCTTTATTTATTTATTTATTTATTTATTTTATTCCATTTATATGCCACCCTCTTTGCCTATGGCATCTCGGGGCGGCTTCCAACGTAAAATAAACAATTTATCACAATATAAAAAAATCTAAAAATCTACACAGATATTTAAAACTATTTTAAAATACCCCCATACAAAAATTTAGCCCACCCTCCCCTCACCGCCTCCGAAGGCCTGGGAGAACAGCCAAGTCTTGCAGGCCCGACGAAGGCCAGCAGACTCGGGGTCAGTCATGCTTCCTCTGGGAGGGAGCTGGTGCTAGAGGTCCCTGCTACAGTGATTCACACAGCTTCCTTTGGCTGCAGGTCTGACTTTTATATGGCTAGGCAGCCAACCAGGAAGCTGGGGACATGGTGCAATGGTGCGGAGGGGTGTGGCCTGACCATCCTTGAAAGGGCCTTTAGCAAACCCCAGGGCTTACTTTTTCATGGCTTCAATATATTTTCACATAAGCACATCAACCTTTGGAACTCATTACCACAAGATATTCAACTCAAAATTATAACAGGATTCAGAAACAATTGGACAATTATATGGAGATCAGGGAGTTTTGGAGGGACGTGTCATAGCATAAACTGTGAATTAAGGGAAAAAATTTGTGGCGGTGGGAAAACTTTTCTTTCTGTTCAGAAAGCGCCACTTTGGAAATTAGTACAAGCTCCATGGCCAGATAGAAGTTGGGGGCAAGGAAGGGTTGAGAAGATCATGTATCTAAGCCATGGATCCACCCCTATCCTCGAGCGTATGACCTCATCTCAACTCCACTCCCCTTAGTTCAAACTGAGATCAAATGGGTATTATGCATCGTAAGTCAGGCCACCCCTAGTTTTTAAGAGTGCAGCACTCGAGTAGCTGGCTTCCGCAATCCCTTTTCTTGCTTCAAGCAGCTTTACTAAGAGCATAATTGGATGCAATGTCCTACATTTCACTGATGACCTGGCTCTGGAGTGTTCCTAGAAAGCTGCCAATCGCAAAAACCACACATAGGCTCTAATCTATGCACAGCTCCCGGTTACAAATCCATCAACTGATTTAGATGGCATTGAGATTAATAAACGCAGCCTCTCTGGCTCTGGATTGAGCCTTGGTTTCCAAAGAACCTGATAGCAGCCCACATAATACAGGGGAGATTAACTCCTTGTTCATCAAGAGAACAGCAGGAGTATGCCTCATCCCAGACACTGGAATGGCTGCCTTGCAGCCCCAGGGGACCCTTCCAACCAGGCTCGTCTGCTTGGGGGTGGGTGCCCATGACAGGTGCCTCTGACACAAGGCTGCTGAACAGTGCAGCCACAGGATGGGAATGAGGGGTGAGGCTTTTGCAGCATTTTATTATATGCATAATGGGGAGCTTTATTGGGGGGGGGAGGGGAATCATCTGTGAGATTTTGGAGACAGCCACAAGCTCCCTGGGTGGATGGGGGGAGTATGGGCTCAGGTGGGTAAGAAGGGGTGGTTCATGGAGTCTCCTTGCCGGAGAGATGGAGAGTGGGATGAGGATTCTCATGTGGAAGAGGCATGAGAGCAGGAGTGTGTGAGGGGGGCAGGGGTTTACTTGTATTTTGTTTATATTGTAAGCCACCCAGATTGAGCACTAGGATATAAATAGAAATATGATAATATAACTGGGGAGAGAACTCAAAACTTAAGGCCCAACTTCCATTTAACAGGGGAAAATATATGTTCTCAGGTCATTCATTATTGTTCCCTAGTTCATTTCTTTGTTATGCCAGGAGGCCAACAATTACATTCAAAGGGGGGATCTTGATTGTCAGATTCACATGTGTTTCCTTGATTGGCTCCTGACCCATTTCCCTGTGTGACCCTAAAAAAACAAAAGCTACCTAATTTTTGCAGAACGTTCTGCAAAAACAGAATTGCTATTTCGATCCAGGGCTATGACATTCTACCCAACCAACAATCGCTTCTCTCTAAACGTTTACCCACCCTTACCTCCCCTGGATGTATATTGTGGTACGTTTTCAACAACCAGTTCTGCCAAACTTGGCTGACCAGTTAGGATCCCACCTCCGATTAAATCGCTCCTACCACCCTGAGACGCTGAATAAAGGTTATGAAAATCTAACTCACAATGGACAGGATAGAGTTTAGCTCCCAAATAAAAATTCCTTGGACTATTCAGCAAGTACATTACACTTCCTAGCTTCCTAACAAATCATGATAAGCGGATGGCAGCAGGAGGGCAAGCGAGCCAACTCAAATTTAAGGGAAAACTAATCAATGCCAAACAATCAGTACCAATGCCTTGTCGTTACAAGGATGCCAGTTAAACAACAAACAGCCATCGGCACTGGCAGAGACTGTATTAATGAACCATGGGGTGTATTGTACTGTACGCAGTAAGTTATTTCAAGATCTCAATAGGACGCCATAATGTGGTTGTCCATATGTGTCGGCACATCTGCTTTGGCAGTCTGTGCCGTTGCTGCTCCAAAGACAGGGGTAGGAGGGGAAGATTACAGATGGATACATTTATGAGATGAAGAGTGTATTTTGGGGGATTGGCAGTAATGAAGTGCAAGCAGTTTTTCTCATTGTCATACCATAGTCTCTTCCATTAAGCTTTTAGCACATCAACAAAATTATCATCACCTTTGCCGAAACTACACCCATTAAAGAAAGTGATCTACAACTTAGACTCTGAAAGTCTAGCAACATGATCAGACATCAAAATCAAGGGATGGAGCCTTCAATCAAGGGGTTGATGAAGAGCAGTTTATAAAGAGCTACTCCAAAACAAAAGCCGTTAATCATTCATTATAAACACGGGTAAATTACCAATCCAGTTATTTGAGCTCTGACTGAGTAGAAGCCCTTTGTTTGTGCATCATCTTAAAATGTTAAATCATCTTCTCCATTGTACCTTCCAGGGCTCGAGTCATAATAAGCGTATCTGGGAATAACAGGATTCTTATTCAGCTTTGCTACAAGACAGTTTGACGTCATGTGCATAAGAGGGCAAGAGAAGCGGTCACACAATTGATTTTTCTCAGCAAATTTTTTTCTAAAGAAGAAAACTGCCGTTTTTTCTGAGGAGGCAGAAAAAAAATGTATTTAAGCATTTGAATGATAGTAGAGGGGTCACCAGCATCGTGAAAGCCGGCACATTCGGTGCTGATTTTAGACAGACAGGCTGCCCCAGGGGACCGAAATGTCCTGGAGCACCGCTTGCAAAGTGGGCTGGGAAGGGTGGGCAGAGTGGGCACCAGCCCGAGACAAAGCTGTGACCCACAATTCAGCTTTGCTTCCAGCTCACCATTGCCCAGGGAACGTCAGAGTTGTGGGTGGCAGCCTAGAGAGAAGGCGATCCGCTCGCAATTCTATGGTGTGCCGGGGCAGGGGCGGCTGCACTCTGCA
>QEPC01000493.1:4169228-4192259 GCA_003113815.1 Sphenodon punctatus | reverse complement strand
ACCTGATCAGCTACTCAGAAATGGAGGTATTACCCTGGGATGTCAAATACACTACCTGTTTCCGAGCTAGGCCAGGATAATCAAATTGCTCTACAGATGGGCCCAGCTATGCCGGAAGCATCCCCACCTGGCTTCTTGCCACATCATTGCTTGTTCATTCCTCCTACTTAGAATGTGAGGCCTGGGGAAATTCAGTACAATTCTCAGGAGGATGTTGAGTGACTCCAAGTGAAAGTTTTCAAGCATCATCTCCAGACTTCAGGTTAAGATAATAACCCTCCTGCCCAACTTAAACAGTTTTAAATTTGCATCAAGTCACATGAACTAACATATGCAAATGTATGCAAATCAGTACTGCCTAGTCTTCAATCCTGAGAGAGGTGGCAACCCTAGTAGGGCGGACATTTCAAGTTAAATAGTCTGAGGTGCAGTCCTAGAAGTCCTGAAGCACATAAACCAAGGGTGGGGATGCTCTTCCCTCCCAGGGGCCACACTGAAAATTAGCACAAGCTCTGAGGGCTGAGGAGAAATTGGGAGTAGGAATGCTTAAGGGGTGTGCCAGGGATATTGTTACCATGGAGAGAGGTGGCTCAGTTGAGCCCGGACCACGGACTCTAGGGGGGGCCTTTTGCGAGTGGACTAAGCACTGCTAGGACATTTTCAGAGTAAGTGGAGGAGGGAGCAGGGCAACCCTCTGCCCACTCTGAAAAATTTCCAGTGTCACTCAGGCCACTTGACAAGGGCCCAGCGAGGACTTTCAGAGCAGGCAGGGGTGGAGTGCTGTCCCTGTCCCTGCCCACTCTAAACATTTCCTTCCCGGCGAGGTTGCGGCCACTCTCAGGAACGGGACAGGGGACTTGCTGGAAGCAAGGGTGGTGTGACCCTCTTTGCAGTAGGAGTCCAAGACAGTTGGAAGAACATCACTTAGGGTGACCCACCCCCTCACCTCACCTTAATGGTGCCCATAACTGGGAAATGAGCTCAGGCCCATCACAGCTGGGCTGCACCGCGAGGGTGTGCATCGTGGATCTGTGCCCTGGGTCTGTCCCCTCTCCTTGAGTGTGTGTCCTCATCGCTGAGGACACATCGCTGCTCCCTTTCCCCAAGCTCGCTCTTTCAGTGCTTGGGGGCAGGAACTGGATCCAAGGCACAGATCCGGGGACTGGAAAGGGGCCAAATAAAACCTAGCTGCGGGCCGCATTTCTCAGCCTGGATATGAAGTGCTCAATTACTGAAAGAAAGGGAGTTCTGCCTGATGATCGGCCACAAGGCTGGGCTCAGACACAGCTAAATTGTGCTTGTAACCATGACAATGCACTTCTCCCCCATTTTTGGAAAGAGTCTGAAAAACCGCCTCATAGTGAGGCTCCAAGCAACACACAGGGCAGTGTGCCGACCGCACTCCATTCAGATAAAAAGTACCAACTGGAGAGAGACTGAACGTCTCCTTTCAAACATCGGCTGTTGACGTCGCAAATGGCCATTCCCAGGCCTTCGTTTGCCATCTCTCCAGGAAAGAAAACTGGGGAGGGGTGTGCCGTTCAGCTGTGATGGGCAACTGACAAAAAGAAGTTTTAAGCAAAAACCTGGAGCTCTGCTGGTAAATGAATTGTTGTCGGGTCCCAGCAAAGCCCAGAGGGAGTCTCGCCAGAACCAGCTCTGCCAACTAGCAACAAATTCAGCTACAGGCAACCACGTTGTCTTTTTCTCCTTTCTTTTTTCTTTTAAACAATGCCAGATTGAAATAGCGGTTTGAAATTACGGCTGGCCATGAAATACAGAGTGACAGCCGTGCAAAAGTAACCGTTTTTACCAACTCTTGAGAATCTTGCAATAGACACACAGTATCTGAAGGGAATACTGAATTTGACAAATACGATATAGTCAAATCTGTTTTAGTGAAGCNCTGAATTTGACAAATACGATATAGTCAAATCTGTTTTAGTGAAGCAAATGTGACATGGGAAGCCCTTGCACCTTGACTTGTCATTTCTAATCTTCATTTTGACATTTTTGCAGTCGGTAGTTTCATCCAGACCTGCCCTTATTTACCACAAGGTGACCCGGGGCAACTAACCTGGGCCTGCTCTTTTCAGGGGCCCCAAAATGGCCCCTGTTTTTACCAGGGCAGGCTATAGGGGCCCCACTCCCTCCCAGAGGTGCCCACAACATGAATACCTTTAGGATCCCAAAGAGGGTGCCCCCAATTCGGGAGGGGTCACCAGGGGCCCTGGGTTTTACCTTCACCCTGAGCCCTACAAATTCTAAGGCCATCCCTGTTTTCATTATTTGGTTAATTTGCTAATACTGTTTGGGACAGGGTTTTAATATTTGAATCCAATTGGTCCAAATGCACCAATCACAAATTTATTTATTTTTAAATTGCCATCAGAAAGAACCACCAAGGTGACCGCAGTACTGACACAAAAACCAAGGTACCAGTTTTACACCGGCAACGAAAATGAATTTGGATATCTATTTGTAGGAACAACTATGCAAATTAACTGTGAATTCCAAAAGTATATCTGTTTCAGCACAAATTGACTAAGGGTGCTTTTAGACGAGTGAGTCGCCGTCACAATCGAGGTATTTAATTTGTGGTCGGCAAACAATGCACGACCGCCTTTCATGCGACTGATGGCAGCAGTTGGTGCGTCTAAATCCCATCTTGCGGGATTTTGAAAAATTGCACAAGTGGGTCGCACGACAGCAATCTGCTCATCTAAAAGCACCCTAAGGCTGCTTTTACATGAGCGCCACCCGCTCGGGCCTGTAATAATGCAGCATGTAAAAGTGCCACAGGCAGCGTTTGGATGCGTCTAGATGCCCTGTATTTCCAGTTGCACATTCTTTAAGACCGCAAATTAAATACCCCAATATCGAAGTATTTAATTTGCAGTCTTAACGAATGCGCGACCAGAAATATTGGGTGTCCACGGCATGTCTAAATGCTGCCCGCAGCACTTTTATATGCGGCATGATTACAGGTACGAGCAGGTGGCACTCGTGTAAAAGCAGCCTTTGGCAGGACCACACTGTTCACAATCCACTTCTCGCTAATTAGTTGAGTTTCTCATTGTTAAGGGCATTACTACTGACTGGGATAGAGTATGCACGAAGAGTTCTACAATGCATGCTGTACAGCCCGGCAGTTCTCTCTATGGCCACTTTTAGACGTGCACGGCGAACATGCTGCATAAAATCACACTGCCGTGTAAATATGCCGCATGTGGGATTTAGACGTGACATTTCGCGCGTTGAAGCCAGTCGTGCATTCTTTTAATTAAATACCTTGAATTAAATACCTTGACATCAAGATATTTAATTTGTGGCTTTAAAAGAACCTGCAACTTAAATACCCTTCCCTTTAAGTTTCAAGGTATTTAAAACTCAAGCGAACTGAACAGGAGGATCTTGCGAGACTGTTTCACTGTACATCTAAATGGCAGATGAAATTTAGGTATGTGGATAGTGTGAGCTGGTCGATATAGCGTATCTGGATTTTCAGAAGGTGTATGATAAGGTCCCTCATGAGTAGGGCTACCATACCTCCCCTTTAACAGGGGACACTTATGAAAAATACATGTTACAGGGCTGTATTCCCTGAAATATGTCTTTTTCATAAGTGTCTCCTGTTAAAGGTGAGGTATGGTAGCCCTACTCATGAGTGGATCTTGAATAAATTAAACAGTCACGTGATAGGAGGCAGTGTCCTATTGTGGGTTGGTAACTGGTTAAAGGATAGGAAGCAAAGAGTAGGACTAAATGGTCAGTTCTCACAATGGAGAGAGGTAAATAATGGAGTGCCCCAGGGATCTGTACTGGGGCCAGTGGTAGTTAATGTATTCATCAATGATCAGGAAAAGGGAGTAAGGAGTGACTTGAGCAAATATGCAGATGACACCAAGTTATTCAAGGTAGTTATTCACGAGCGGACTGTGAAGAATTGCAGGGGGATCTTGCGAGACTGGGTGCCTGGGCATCTAAATGGCAGATGAAGTTGAATGTGGACAAGCGCAAAGTGATGCACATAGGGGGAAAATAATCAAATCAAATTCTATTAACGGCTCTGGCTTGCTCCATGGCCAAATATCAATTTACAAATATAAAAATAACATCACTTAATACATGAAATATACCACCAAAAGTACATAGAAACATAAAATTGATTGTCCAAATACAGCATAGCATAGCTAGCCCTAATCCCCTCATCCCCAAAAGCAAACAAAACAAAATTATGGATAGCACAGGATTAGGTTTCTGAATACTGCCATATCCTCTGCCTATAACGGGGAAATAATCCAAACTATATGTACATATTGCTGGGTTCTAAATTAGGAGTTAATTGCCACTCAGGAAAAGGACCTTGGAGTTATTGTGTACAATACATTGAAATCCTCCTCTTACTGTGTGGCAATGCGTACAAAAGCAAACAGAATGTTAGGAATCATTCGGAAAGAGACAGAGAATAAAAGTGAAAATATCATAATGTCTCTATATAAATCTATGGTACAGAGATGGGTAACAAAAATGATAAAGGGTAGGGAATGGTTCCCCTATGAAGAGAGGTTGGATCGGTTAGGGTTCTTCAGCTTGAATAAGAGACGACTGAGAGGGGTTATGCTAGAAGTTTATAAAATCATGATAATCATTTATCATGATGATAATATCTTCATGGAATGCGTAAATAGGGAATGAAGTATTTTCTCACTCAACACACAATTAAGTTGTGGAATTTGTTGCCAGAAGATGTGATCAAGGCCAGTAGTACAGCTGGGTTAAAGAAAGGGTTGGACACGTTTCCGGAGGATCGGTCCATTAGCAGCGATTAGCTGGGTAGGTTTTGGGGAACCTCTTACTGGCCGGAGCTCGGGGTAAACAACAGGGAAGAGATCACCTCACTGGGACCGCCAGTGACTAAAATTGGCCTCTGTCGGAGACAGGATGCTGGGCTGGGTGGACTATTGGTTGGACCCAGTATGGCACTTCTTATGCTGCCTTTAGATGTGACTATTTCCTAGCAACAAGTCTCTCTCTTTTTTTGTGTCACTTGAGGAGAAGCTTTGAGCAGAGATTTATATTACTATAAAGTGGCTTTAATTTTAAGCTTAAACTCCTCTTGACCTCCACAACAGTAGAAAAACCAAGTCGCTCAGACTTCAATTGTTTCGGTGTTTGTTGCATGTGTTTCCAGCAGGAAGAGAATGCCAAAGTCAGTTAACAGGATTTTATGGGCAAAAAAGAGCTACATCTCCATTCCAGCACCCATTGTTACAAAATGTGGAGTTTCTACCTACCATTGGGCCCTTGGGCCCACGACAAAATTTAGTTGAAATCAAACTGTGAAATCAAAAGTTAAGGAGAAGAAGGAGGGTGCACTCAGGTGTGTGCACAGAAACGCACCCATGGTGTTTGCTCAAGTTTTCTTTCCATAGGAAGCCAGGTTAAAAGCCTGGATTTCTTCACTACTACAATAACGGAATTGCTGCAAACGATAATTAATTCCAGAGCAATGTGGTTTCCTAAACAAATGCTAAAACTATAATTTAATTTAGCAGAAAATTGATGACAGTGCTTGCATAGTAACTATTTTGGCATAACATACAACTCAATTTGGTTGCATATTTTATAGCGCCTACTAAATTTGCACTAAGTTGAAAAAGCAATGATTGCAAAGCATGAGTCTCTGAATTACAGGGGTGCATGGAGGATCAGTCCCTCTCCTGATGTAAATCAACATGGAAACTTTGACTTTATTGGTGCTGTGCTGAGCCATTTATTTTTATCCCATTTTTTCCCCTGAAAGCTCAGGGTGGATATCATCATTAAAAAACATACAAATGAAATACTCAGATAAAACCCATAAAACCATATAAAAATACATATAAAATAAAGGAACATCCCAAATCCTAACCCTGCCTATTAAATGCCTGGCCAGCCAAACAGGTACATTTCACATTGCTTCCAGAATAGTCCTGAAATGACAGATTGTGGCAAATGCTGTTTCCATCGGAAACAGGTCATTTGCCTTCATTCGCATGACAGAGAATCTTACCAGCTTTTCCACTGCTTTCGCCATTTGTCATTAGTTTGAACAGAGGGAGCTGCTACAGGGCCGATACCAAACCCCACGTACCCTTCACGTGCACCCCCAGGAGCTATGGAGATGCAAATGTGCTGGGGAAGCACTGGAAATGGTCTTAAACGTTCCCCCAAAATTCCTAAAACATGATGAAAAGCTCCGGAAATGATGGGAAATTACGCCAATATCAACAATGGAAGAAGTGTAGACTCACTGACAAAGTACTGACAAACACTCGCAAGCACTCCCAAAAGGTTGGTATTTCCTTGTAGAACAGAAATACTTGCTCTCGTCTCAGTCTTAGGCCACTTTCAGACTCCCTCCCCCCCCCCCCCGCGCATATTTGGGCTGTGTGGGAGAATGCGCAGCCTGAATATGCACGGGGATCGGCCAGTCTGAAAGCTCCCCTCCTCAAAGACGCGCAGGGATGCTGAGCAGAAAATTGAGTTCTGCATGCCTGCGCGTCTCGGCTGGGGGGAGAGGGCAGCTTTCAGACCAGCCGATCCCCGCGCATATTTGGGCTGCGCATTCCCCCCCACACACACACACAGCTCAGATATGCACGGGGGGGGGGCATGTCTGAAAGTGGCCTAAGTCTGGAAGATGACCAGGGTTTTGACGAACCTTCAAGAGAAGGGAGTTCCAAAGCTGTGGAGCAGCCACTGAGAACCCCTCTCTTCGCGCCTTTACTGTACGGCGTGCGGCAAAGCAGTGCCACAAGGGGCGACAGGTCCTGTAATGACAGCTCGCGCCTGTATGCGAGTAGCACTGGCGGAGCTGCAGGCACTGCAAGAAGGTGGCACAGTGCTTAACTGGGAGCTGCAGCTGTGAGAGGGTGTGGCAGAAGCCGGCCCTCAGAGAGGGGTTGTTGTCAAGGCTGGGTGAAGCCTCAGTGCCAAGGCTGTTATCATGAGCCAGAGGAGTGGTGCCTGGCTGACGTAAGAGAGTATAAGTGGGAAACTGTGAATGGAACTGAACTTTATGTAATTGTGAAACAGAAGTAAACGATTGGAGTTAATTCCCCAAAGAGGAGTGACTTATTTGGCTGCACCCCGCAAGGAATTAATGCCAGATCCCCTTCACGCCGTTACAAAAATCTTGCAAAAGGTTGCCCTCAGCTGACTTTAGAGATTGCAAGGGGGCCCAAGGGAGGAGGCAGTCCTTCCAATAGATATGTAGGGCCCAGGCTACTTAGGGCTTTATCAATCAAAATCAGCACCTTGAATTTATTTATTTATTCATTTATTTATCTATAATAACATTTGTGTGCCATCCCCTCCTGCTAAAAGCATCTTGGGGTGGCTAACATGTTAAAAACAGATTAAAACAAATATCAAATACAATTAAAATTTAATAAGGAACAATTCAACCCCCTATTCCTCCCTAACCTCCCCCCCCCCCATCTCCCTCGGGAAATGGGAATTACACCCATAATGCTACTGGGAGTCAGTGCCGACTCTGGAGCACTGGTGTAATGTGATTTCAGAGACCCACCTGCATCAGCCAAAAGCACCAACAAAGAATCTGAGCCCTGCTGTTTAGGGCTGGGCGAACAGAACTGAGTTCGGAAATTTGGTTCGGTTTGGAAATTCGGTTCGGAAGTTTGGTTCGGTCGACCGAACTATTCAAGTTCAGTCCGAACTTCCGAACAAAGTTCGGAAATTCAAACCCCATTGAACTAAATGGAATATTATCTTTTAGGGATGGGCAAACAGAGCCGAGTTCGGAAATTCGGTTCGATTCGAAAATCGAGTTCACTTTGGAAGTTCGGTTCAGCCGACTGAACTGGTCGAGTTCGGTCCAAACTCCGAACTTCCAAACCACGTTCGCCCATCCCTACTGCTGTTTCTGGTACTTTCTTTCGATTGCAATGCATTCTGCAGCAGCACAAATCAAAGGTAAGAAAAATCAGTAAACATAAGGGTGTCAAGTGAGAGAGGTCAAGCAACAAAGAAGGACAGAATTTAAATCATAGATCTGGGGGTGGGGAGCTGATAAAGAAAGAGAGAAAAAATGTTTTTGTTCTTTCTGGAGGGGGGGAGGGGGATGAAAAAGATGAAATAAGTGTTGCCCTGGAGAAAACGTTAAGTTTTGCTTACAATGCTGAGCCTTTGTAGTGACTAGAGATGGGCCACATGTTCCCTAACCTACAAGGAGCAGAAGAAGCAGACCAAGACCAGGGGGTAGGTTCCAACACCAAGAAATAGGAGTGTCATTAGCCCAAATGTCACAATCACGTTCTCATTTGTTTTTGGTTTTTTTTAAAAAAAGCCCTGTCCTGGGAAGCCATGAAGGAAGGCGATGAAAGTAGGAACCTTTGTATTTAAGGAAGAATGTCAACTCTTCTTCAAGTCTAGAAAAGCAACTATGCATCTATGGTAAGTTGGAAACTGTATTGTAAGGTTCTAAAGGAGTGCACTCTGCCACGTCAAGATATTCCTGTGGAAATTCACCCAATAGCAGTGAATTTCTGAACTAGGATACACGTTTGCAGAGGGAAGGCCTACGTAAGAGCAAGACACTGTTGCAGCAACAAAGGGTAAAAACAGACATGATGGTGGCCTGCTTTGGCCTGGTTTGCCTGCTGTGGCCCAGGACCCACTGGCACGTCTGTTTAGATGCCGCCATTGTTAGCCTTAGACTGTCCTGGGGTGGGTAGCCTGCTAGCCTGGGCCGTGTCCTCAGAAAGTCTCCAAGGTCACAGCCCAGGCTAAGGGCCAACACAGGCTACCACGTCTCTGCTGTGCTGACACACCTGCCACTGGCAGGGGCCGCCATGACTGGCTGCCATAGAGGGGGATTTGGGCACAAGGCACGGCAGAGGCTGACTGTGCCATGGAATCATTAATCACTGAGACACAAACTGATAAAACCCCAGTTCTAAAACAAGTCAGAAGAACATTCTTCACAAGCTAACAATTTGAATCTCAATCCCAGTATATAGTCGAGAGTTCACTAAGAGGTCGCTATACAGACAGTTCAATAAAAGGTCACCACACAAAGGCTAATTCTAACTTTCAATACATTGAAACACAGATGGCCAAAAATATATGCTTATTATATGAGCTACATGACACGGTTGCCCACACGTTTGCTTAGCTCCCTGTCCTACCCAGGCCATGTGGATAGAGGGAAAGCTCTTCGGCCATGGGCATGTTAGTTCGATGCCCCTCCCCAACCTGGGCCATGTTGGCTGTGGTTTCCTGCCCTGGGCCAGGGAGCTGCCACACTGCCCGCACCTCTATTTTTACCCCACTTCTCTTCCCCAACATTTGCACTTTCACTCAACTAAGTTGCCAGTTCTGTATTACAATAACCACATTCTTCTGTATTTCTGCAAATACTAGTCTATTGTCCAGAAGTAGCTGAAAATCTTCAGCCCAAAGGTATTCCTACAGGAACAGCCAGCATGCAAAGGAAAACAATTTCTTTTCCAATACAAAAGAGCTGTTCTTTCACACACTTTCCACCTGATACCTTTGTATTTGGGGACTGAAAAATAAAACCATAATACCCAGTATTTAATTTAATTTATTTGTTTATTATTAAGTATTAATACTTTATTATTTCGTATTTTGGGATAATCAGGTGCTCGACTCGGTATTCGAGTACTGATCAGGGCACCTGAGAGACTACACCAAAATGTTGGTATTACCTGCAGGTAGTCACTGTGCTATTCGTTTCAGTTCTAGTGTGGATGGGAGCCGGGGCGGGGGGGGGGACTGGTCTACTCCCTGCTGGAAGCAGCCACCAATCCCCACCCTCCACTTGCAAGTGATCTGGTGTGGGTTCCGTGCTCTCCACTGAATAGCTGATTAGCAGGAACCCTCACCAACAGCAACTTCATGCCACCAGAGATTGCCCCAGTCTACCAGTAGCATCCCATGTCTCTTCCCAATTTGGGAAGGCACATTTGGGAAACCCCAATATCGAGGCTTCCCAAATGCGCCTTCAAAAAGACTGCACGAGCCGCGATTCCTATGGTGGCCGGCTACTTCCAGTACATCTAAACGCACCACGCGGGGCTTTTCAAGAAGCACGTTCTTCAACACACTGCATCCGACCACTCGTGTAAAAGTGGCCTAAGTTCTGCAATGCAGGGAGTTCCGGGCCCTGAAGGAGATGTTCTGTTTAACTGAACATCACAAAAAGGACATGCCATTTTCCTTTTTCTAATGGTGAGCCAGTGTGTGTTTGAAGGTACAGGAAGGTGGGACTACATATCTGGCTCGGGTGGATATGTCAGCTCCTCATAATGCCAGGACCATGTAACATTCTGGCAGGGAAGGGCAGATTATGTCACTTTTACTTTATCAGTGATAACCATTAAGTATTCCTATGTTATGAGAGAGCCCACACCACCATCTGACACAGGCTGTGGCAGGCCTGGGCTCATATCCCAATTATGCCATGTCTCCCAGGGCAAGGGGGTGGGATCTCCTATGCAGGTTCCCAGCCAGACTTGACTTCCCTCCACAAAGGTGGCAGCCCCTTCCTAGGTCCCAGCAAGCAGCAGCAACCTTGTCCGGAAGGAAGCACCCCCGCCCACTCTGAAAACTTCCTTCTTGGTGGGGCCTTTGAAAGCAGCCTGCGCGCTACTGGAAAACTTTCAGAGTAGACGGGGGCAGAACGTTAGCCCTGCTCCCTCCCCTATCCACTCTGAAAATTCCCTAGCAGTGCTCAGGCCACTTCCAAAGCTCTCCCCTAGAGTCCAGAGGCTGGACTCAAATCCTCCTCTTCACTGTAACCAAGTGTGTTAACAAATGAGACATTAGCCCACACCAGGTGGGTGTCCACTTGCCCGTTTATTAGGCATTTGCCTCCACTGGTCATGCGGTCTCCACCCTTCAGACGTGCCGTCTGCATTCACATCAGGGTCTTGGAGAATGAGGAGCCTGTCTTGCGGCCAAATGTGATTTAACGTGTGCCTGTGTGTCTGCTTCCTGTCAATTAGGTTGAATACAAGGCCTCCATGCCTACAGGTCCTCCAGCACCATAAAGTCATGGGCAGAAATCCTAGAGCGTCCAAGGAGCGACCGCTTCCTGCCCCTCTCTCTGCCCTTGATCTCAGTGGTGCCGCAAGTGGGGGCTACCTGCAAGCGCATAAAATACATGCAGGGGGCTGCTAGTTTCTTAGGTTGGACACCCTAAACATGTGAGTGGGGGCTGAGCAGGGGTTGCACAGACTGAACCCGGACTGCAGCAGGCCAACGCCTCATTTGTTAACACTCCAAGTTAAGTAAATACACCTGCGACTTCTCAACTTCCTGAATGTATCCTTGTCTCTCCCTAAGTTCCCCTCTCCCTTGTCTCCCCTCCCTTGTAAGTGCCTTGGAGTACGGGCTTGTGTATAACTGCTGATCGTACAGCACCAAGTGCATTGCTTGTGCTATATAAATAACTATTTATTTATTTATTCTGATTTTTCCTACCCTGCCCCCTCCTGCTCACAAAGCACTAAGCCCCTTCATTCCATGGCAGCTACACCCCAGGTCCCAACTTGCCCGGATCCAGCACTGATGCTTTTCCAAAGTTCTTTTCATTTTCAGTGTAAAAGACAGGTTCTATTAACCTGCACGGAAATCAAACAGACCCCGTGAAACTCTAGCAAAAATAAAAAACAAATGGCAAGTTTTGACATGCCTAGCCTTGCAGCACCAAGAAACACTTGCTTCTAAGAGTTTTGCACCTTTTAGGGGGGGAGGGGGGAATGGGTACTCCTGACAGGGGGGAAAACACTCTTAAAAACAGGGTGGGAGAGAATTGTATCCGATCCCTTGGTGCAGATAGAAAGTGCATTCAGCGAATAGTATTACTTTCTCCACCAGGCCGACTCCGCTGACACGTTACCCTTTGGTGCAGAGAAATTGTGTTCTTTTTAAAAACCTGCAGTTTAACTGTAATACGTTTTGCCTGGAAAAGAAAAGGTAAAAGTTAATGCGTTGTGTTATGTTGGCCTTTTGCCTTTCTGCCTCTCTTATTTGAAAAAAGGAAAGAAGCCGGAGTCTTTGGATATTTTTCCATGTGCTGGATTTGGGTGCTTGAGGGGTGGGGCGAGAATGTCAGTCCACCCTGCCATCAATATGACCCTGCCTTTCTTTGGGAGGGAGACGGTCAAAAAAGCTGCCTCTCTGCTTTTTCAACAAGGGTGTTTGCCACCTGGTGCTCTGTTCAACCAGCTCCAAGAAGAGGATATAGGAGTTTTTTACATTGATGCCGCCGGCAGCCCAGTGGCTGGAGATAGGTGGAGATGGGTGGGTGAGCACACCCAGCGAACACCCGGTGGCACCGAGCCGGGAGACGCATACATAGACGGCGCCACAGGGAGTCGTGGGACGGAAGGGGAGGGGCCGGCACACATCCATCGGCCAAACACCCACCCCGGGAAACACCGAGCAAACACCCATGACATTTACATGGACAGCCGAGACACTGAATGACGGGGAAGCCCCGCCCAGCACAGCGATGGGACAATACGGCTGACTCAGGGCAAATGAAGCCGGATCACGCAGCTCTGCCCCTGAACCGTCAGACCCTGTGCGGGCGGGATAAGAGGGAGCAGGAATGACAGGAGACACAAAGTAGCGGCCCCCCGGGCAGCCCCGTGACCGAGGCCAGACAGCTGGGCGCCACAGACCACCACCCCACCCCCACAAACCAGGACCTGCCCACACATAGGCATGGGCGAACAGATCACGGTTCGTGTTCGGCCATTCGGTTCGGCCGCGATCGGTTCGTGCGTTCGCGTTCAGCCGTTCGGTTCGGCCGCGTTCGGTTCGTGTGTTCGTGTTCGGTCGTTCGGTCGTACCTCACGTTCGTGTTCGCCCGTTCGGTTCGGCCGTTCGTGTTCGGTTGTTCGGGCAGGTCGTACGTTCGTGTTCGGCCGTTCGGTTCGTTCGCCATCGGGTTGTGCGTTCGTGTTCGGTCGTTCGGTGTTCGGGTGGTTCGCGCGTTCGCGTTCGGCCGTTCGGCCCGAAAAAAACAATGTTTTTTAATATATAATTTTTTTAAAAAATTTTATTGAATTTTTTAATCAAATATTTATATCTCTATATCTACACTAATAACTAACTAACTACCTAACTAATAAATGTATTCTAAATGCTATGAATAACTCCAACAAACCCTAAAGCTGAATCACAGAAAACAGTAAACTCTATCTGTAAACCTTAAACTAAACTACTCCTACTATGTCAAAACAAAAATGTATCGACCTAATCCTATCTATCTACCTATGAATATATGGGATGGGGGTTGGGGGGCAATCACAAACAAGACAAGGAGGGGTACAAAACTGAAATGAAACCTAAATCAATCTATAAATTAATATACTACTACTCTAATGAATCAAAAAAACAGGGGAAGGGAATGGGGAGGGAATATTCAATGGAGGGGGGAGGGAAGGAGGAAGATTGAAGATTGAACACAGGGAGGGATAAAAACAAAAAATAACAACTAAATCTATCAAAGCTAATGTAAATAAATGAGAATATGGGGGTAGATGGGTTGGATGGGTGAAATAGGAGGAGGATGGCAATGGATTGGGGAGCTGGAAAATGCTGGGTGAGGGAGCCTTCTGAAACGCCTGCTGCTCAGGAACAGTGACTAGCTCAGAAGGTATTGGGAAGGGGGGAGGCAGACAGTTTTGTTTCTTGCTGCGCCCGCCTCAAATCAGCCCCATTGGCTCCGTGCAGCCTAGCCCGTGGCCAATCATAGACTGCCAAGCCAGTGGTCTGAGGCGAAAAGAGATGGTGATTCATCAGGCTGGCTGCTACTCCAAGCCACTCTCCACCCTCCACCCCTGGTGCCTGGAAGTCTGCTCCTAGCTGAGTCAAATGACTTCCCCCTCCCTGCTACATTTGGCCTTCCAGTGACCTGACAGAAGACCATGTTTTAGCCACCCGAACACAACCGAACGCGATTCGAATTGAACGAACTGTTCGGCCATTTCGTAGTTCGGTGTTCGGTTCCGTTCGGTGTGTTCGGCCATTTCGTAGTTCGGTGTTCGGTTCCGTTCGGTGTGTTCGCTATTTCGGTGTTCGGTCCGTTCGGTGCGTTCGTGTTCATGTTCGTGTTCGGTTGTCCGAACAGGCCGAGTTCGGGCCGAACACCGAACTACCGAACCGCGTTTGCCCATCCCTACCCACACACAACCATGAACACAACCACACAGGAAAGGGCTGCACAGCCAAGGAGGTGGGGGGACCCTGGTGGGGGGGCTGGGAGGAGGCCGGGAAGGGGCACAGGGGAGGAAGGCAGAGGACAGAAGCAGCAGGGGACCCCAAAACAAACACCCAACGCCCCGGCAGACCCCCCACACACACACACACAACCTCAAGGCCCCCATAAAACAAGCCAGGAATGGGACACAGGCAGTCACGGCAGCAGGGACAAAAGCACACAGCACAGCTGAGCTGGCAGGGAATGGCAGGCGGGGGACCCCATAACACACCAACCACCACCAAACCCACTGCAGCTTTCCAAACATCAACAACGGATGCATGTGGGCGAAGGGGGGGGGACCACCACAAAGGCAGGAAGGGGGCAAGGCACCAGGACAACAGCCAAAAGGATGGACCCCCGGCCCAAGGAACCACAGGGAAAGGGGGGCATCAAGACAGGGCCGGAGGGGGACAGAAGGAAGCCAAGACAGGCAGCCGAGTGACCACAATCCCCAGGACAGGGAAACCAGGGTCACTCCCAAAGGATATGACAGAGCTGCAGCACAACCACCGGGAAAGGGGGTGGGGAGCTCAAGATAACCAGTCCCTGCCAGGCAACCATGGCACAACCATAAAGAGGCACTCACACAGGTGACCAGGCCAAAGGGAAAACCAGGACACACAACCAACCAGGACACACAACCGGAAAAGGGGGCGAAGCACATTTAATAACAAGGGGTAACAGAGTGGGACATGGAAAGGGTACAAGGAAGCTGGGGAGGCGGTATGGGGAGTGGGTTGGTGGGGCGGTTCCCCGTCCTCAATAGGGATGTTGGCCCCATACCCAGTTCCAACAATACGCCTGGGCGCGGTCGAGCCGGTGCACCTTCTGCAGGAGGTGCAACAGCAGCTGCACAACCTCCTCCTGCTCCCTGGTCCGCTCTGCAATCACCACCTGCACTAAGGGAGAGAGGGAGAGGACCATCCAGATGGTACAAGGGCCCCAACAACATGGAACCCCAAACAGACACCCGGAGAGAGGGCCCCGCACACACACAGCACACTCACTGATCTCCTCGTAGAGCTGTGCCCCTGAACGGAGCTCCGAGGCTGAACACTGGAGTAGGGCTGATGCGGCAGCAGCTTTTACCGCGCCGCGATTCCATTCCGCCATTTCGGAATTGCCCACGCCACACCGCGGCTTTTCTGCAGACATTCCGCTAATTCCGCCGGCATTCTGCAAATTGCGGAATTGCAGAAAAATTGCAGAAGCTGTCAGAAAACCGCTGTTCCGCTATTTTGTGGCGCTGGCGGAATGGCGGAAGTAGCAAAAATGTCATGTTTCCGCTATTTTGCAAAGCCTGTGGAAGTAGCGGAATGAAATTAGTGGAACTGCGGAAGTAGCGGAATGAAAGTAGCGGAATGTAAGCCTCTGCCATGCCATACCACTAATTGCGGAAACGCTGTTTCCGGCGGAAATAGCTACCGCTGTGACATTCCACTACAGCCCTACGCTGGAGCCAGCTGGTCATCTGTGCCAGGCGAAGAACCGCCAGAAAGACAACCAGAGTAGCTAGAAGGGAAAATGGGGAGGGAGACGGGGAGAGGGTGCATGGAAATGGTGCGAGTCAGCAGGGGTCAGTAAGCACAAAGCATGCACAACCCACACATGGACCCCGGTACACCCATGCCAGCAGCCCAACTGCTCAGAGCAAGGGGCGATGCGGGTGGACAACAGATGGCCCGTAAACAACCCACACTCAGTGTCAGCAGCCCGTCTCTCCTGCCGCCCATCCATCGCCAACAGTGCAGATGGTGGGAACCAACGGGGCGTGGGGACAGGAGCTGTGATAGGTAGGCCATCCCCGGCAGGGAGCCCAACCAATGGGTATCCCCCGCCTGACACCATGTTTTGCATGTGCCTAGGCCTCCAGGGTAACAGTAGCTACTAGGGAGGGGTTGGGGCCCGCACCCAGCCCCTCCCCACATACTGGTGCATAACGGACAGTACTGCCATGGGACAGCACCAGCACACGTGGCACACGCAAACCATGACAGGCCAGCCAAGCCACCTAGGTGGTTAACACCACCACCACAGGGACTATCAGGGGGATGCCCAGAGAATGGGTGCCCACACAGGGTCGCAGGGCACCAGGTGGCCACCAGCAGATCTAGGACAGTGCTGTCAACAGAACGTGTTGGGTCCCCACCACCCCACAGGCCGAACCCTCGATCCATTAGGGAGCCCCCAGGGGGACACATCATGCATCACAGGTTCCTACCTGACTGCCCCAGCAATCCCGAACATGAACCCCCTGGACCCCGATCACACAGAGAAAAGGCTGTTGCCATGGGGGTGGCAATCGGAGCGGCACACAGAGATAAAAGCACTATAGGATGTCCAGTCACAAGCAAGGTCTTTATTACTGATGGGGTGAAAGGGGGGTACGGGCAAACAGAGGCCGGTGAACGGGTACGCACGGGCCCGTGGGCGTTCCACCCAACCATCATTCTGGGCCACCGTTGCACCCACTCCAAGAGGGATGGAAGCACTCGGTAACACTACAGGGATGGAGGCGAGAGTGTACAGAAGCAGCGATGGGGTCCGGCAGATGGGGCATCTGACCAAAGGGTCACACAGTACTGTGGGCCGGAGCAGCAATGCCCATGGGGAGGCAGGGCACAGCACACTCACAGCTAAGATATTGCAACGGAGCAGCCGGTTGGGTCGTCCAGCTCAGGGAGAGGCTGGAGGGTGCCTCTGAAACATCTGGCCTGGGACAAGACCCTCCCAGGCGAACAAGCCCCTGCAGAATCCCCGGGAGCGCATATGCGCATCTACCATGAACCAGGGCAGGAGGTGGTTCCCCGTGGCTGCTGCAGTCCTGACATCCGGTAGGTTCATCACCAATCGCAGGGTGACCAGTTCAAACGCGGTAGGGGTCCCGGTCAGTAGTGGTCCACCAACATCAGTGAGTAGCAGGTCCAGCTCCCCAAGAAGGGCCTGGCAGTCCGATCATGGACCGGATACACCATGGGCACGCAGTAGGATGGAGGTGTAGTCGGTAGCAACATGGGGAACCCCGGACTGTAGGGCCAGACCATATCCCAGACTTGCAGCCATCAGGCGAACAGCCGTGATCTCCTGTGTGGTCTATGGCACAACAACAGCGGCTGGGTGCCCCCACAGCGGATGTTGCAGGGGGGTGAAGCCAAGCTTCCCGGCACCCCTCCAGCAAGCCAGACCCCCGAATGGATGGCCCATCACCCACATGTACCGTAACAGGAGAGTGAATCCATCCGCTACTGACAGTGGGGCGCTCAGCAGCAGCAGGACATTCCCAACAGCATGTTGGCACATGGTGACCATTCCTCCCTTGCACCACCACCAGCTTCGGGGCCTGTTCCACACCCTGCCATGACCGTTGCAAGGGTTGCTTGCAGGTTGGCACAGGGGTCCTACGGAGAGCGGCTGTGAATGAGCGATGCGCGAGGAGCTGCGTAGCGCTAGCTGGGGTGAGGTCATACACGGCTAACAGTGGGCCGGCTGCTAGGCCCTGTGAATCCCTGACCCACGCACCGGATGGGAGCATTCCAGCGCTAGCAATGACAGATCACCAAGGCCACAGCTGCCTCTAGCAGGGAGCTAAGGAGGCACTCCATGCAGCACATCTTGATAGATCACAGCTGCACAATGCCGTGGCCTTCACTCGCTGTGACAGATTCAGGGCTGTTGCGGATGCATCCTGCCCAGTGATCGCACAGGGGCATGGCATGGGATCAGGGGGAGAGGTAGGCGTCCTGGCCAAGGGCGGCTGGTGGGTTTTGATGTTGGAGGGGCACTGGGGCAGTAAGGCCGGCAGGCCTAGGGGCGGAGCCAGGGAGACGGTAGGCAGAGCCAGGGGGAGGGTAGGCCAGTGGCATGGCATAACCCAGCAGCAAGGAGTTCCCAGGGTTAACATTGGATGGAAGACAACAGTCTACATGCACATCAAGCTTAAAATAATGTATAAACCCAAAACACAGGGAAACACAGAAAACACTGGCAAAACACTGGCATAACCCAGCAGCAAGGAGTTCCCAGGGTTAACATCGGATGGAAGAAAACAGTCTACATGCACATCAAGCTTAAAATAAATAATTTATAAGTCCAAAACACAGGGACACATCCTTGTAAAGCACCCCACTCACAGCCTGAGTCCAATTTTTTTGGACTTCCCCCCCTTCCCAGTTTCCCTGTGTTTGTGGTTTATACATTCTTTTAAGCTTGATGTGTATGTAGACTGTTTTCTTTCATCCGGTGTTTTTTTTTTTCCTTTCTAAAAATGCATTATCCCAACCAGACAGTCAGTGGAAGATTCATCCCCAGAGGTGGGAAATCACCCCAACTCCTCCTGTAGCAATTAAGGTTGACGGATAGGTGGATTAATCACATCACACATTCCAAGAAATGCATGTGATAGAATTAGAATCAATGTTAAGACTCAGTGTGACACTGGAAGATGTTCTAGGGCAAATTGACAAGCTGAATACTAACAAGTCACCAGGGCCAGGTGGCATTCACCCCAGAGTTCTGAAGGAACTCAAATATGAAATCGCAGACCTACTGTTAGTAATTTGTAACCTGTCACTAAAATCTGCCACTGTACCCGAGAACTGGAGGGTGGCAAATATAACCCCGATATTTAAAAAGGGATCCAGAGGAGATCCTGGAAACTATTGACGTCTGTGCTGGGCAAAATGGTGGAAACCATCATTAAGGACAGAATTACAGGGCATGTTGACAAACATGGCTTAATGGGGAAGAGTCAACATGGATTTAGTAAAGGTAAGTCACGCCCCACTAACCTGTTGGAATTCTTTGAGGGTGTAAATAAGCATGTGGACAAGGGAGACTCAGTAGATATAGTGTACCTGGATTTCCAGAAAACATTTAATAAGGTTCCTCATGAGAGACTCTTGAGAATATTAAAGAGTCATGGGATAGGAGGTAGTGTCTTACTATGGAGCAGAAACTGGTTAAAAGATAGAAAGCAAAGGGTTGGACTAAATGCTCAGTTTTCACAATGGAGAGATGTAAAAAGTGGTGTGCCTCAGGGATCTCTATTGGGACCGGTGCGGTTTATTGTATTCATTAATGATTTGGAAAAGGGTGCTAAGAGTGAGGTGATCAAATTTTCAGATGATACCAAGGGTATTTTCAGACGTTACGAGATCACAGTCAACCACAGTCAACCACACTCAATCCCACATCAGGCCAAAGCGCCCTGAACGTCTGTTCGGCGACCGCCAGATGTTCACCACAGTCAATACCCACATGGGGTCAATATCAACCACGCTTCCGGACCATCTCCAAAAGTGTGGTCAAAGACATTCCCAACGGAAAACAAAAAAAAGTAACGTCTGGACGGCAATCACTGGCTGGAATCAAACAAAATGATTCCCAGTCGGGGACAAAGCACGCAACGTTGCTGCCAGGCAATCAGCAACAACACAGGCTGCGGAGGGAGATTTAAAGGGCACACAGCAGCAGGGGGACATGGCGGGATGGAGCGAGGCAGGAGGCAGAGAAGAGCGGTGGGTGAGAGAGCGAGGGAGGAGGAGGCGGCGGATGTGGAGGCGCAGGCAGAGGAGGTGGTCATGCTGCCCATGCAGAAGGTGGAGGGACAGCAGCAGCAGGAGGGGCAGGCGGTGGTGGGAGGGAGGGAGGACCCGGGACCCCCCTTGGCGGCTGCTCCCTCCGGAGGCTGACAGGGACTGGGAGGTGGATGCGGGGCCCCTGCTGGTGTGGAGGTGGCTGGGGTGGTTGGGGAGGCAGTGGGGGTGCTGAGGGGCCCGGCATGAGGCCCAGGGCAGGTAGGGTGCCTGACGGGGCAGCTGCCATCACATAGGCACACATAGTGCCTGCGTGCAGGAGCAGGGAGGTCCCAATGTCATGGGACCTGTCCATCTTGGCAGAATGCTCCCGCACCATCCCCGCAATGGCCTGTTCTAGCTGCCCGAACGCCTCTACCTGCCTGCTGTGCTCCCGGCAGTCCCGCCTCCGCTCCAGGCACATCTCTGCTTGGAGCCTCTGTTGGCGACCTGATTAGTGTGTCGGCTCTCCTGCCTGTGTGCTCGGCTCCTGCAGCTGTGCTGGGTCCGCACTCCACACCTCGCTCTGTTGCTATACAATGTTGCGACCTGTGGCTTTCTCGGCCGGCCTTGGTGCCCCCTTGAGCCCCCTCCCACCCCTCGAGGGACTGTAGGCCCCCCTGTCCGTGGTGTTAGTCTCCATGGCATGCTGGACCATGGCTGGCTGTGCTTCAACCGGGCTCCCAACTCCTGGTCCCCATGGGCCCGCCCCCATCCATGGACCTTCCGCGAGACCATGGCCCTGTGTGACCTGTGGCATACCCCGGCCATGCAGTTGCTCCTGGACTGCCCAGACAGCCTGTCGGGTGCCTATGCAAGCCTGAGCTCTGGCCTTCATTACTTTGGCTATGAGGCAAGCGTCCGGGATTGCCAGCTGTATGCTGAGACGCTGGGGCTGGTTCCCTTTCCCGATGGGTGCATCCCGGAGATGAGATGCTCGCATATGGCTTGGTCTGCGGCAGAGACCATGTCTGCCCTGTCTGTGTGCAGCCTGGCTGCCTACATGGTCTGCCTGGTGGAGGGGGGCCCTGCCCTGGCCATGTCCTACTTTGCCTGCATTCACGGGGCCCATGGGTACCAGCGCTCTCGTGGGGTGGTGTATCACTGGCTGTTGGAGCTGGGTCACCTTCCGTGGCCCCCTGCTGCTGATGGCTGTGTGTCTGAGCCTACTGTGGCGGAGCTGTCCGGTGCTGTCCGGTGTGTGGTCCTGTTCCAATGTGCAGCTGGGTCTCTCCATGCAGGATCCGTTTGAGGTGTACTACCTGATCGCCCACCACATGTCCATGCAGGGGTACCGCCGGGGCATGCTCCATTGGCCCCACCTTGTTCACCAGGTGGGGGACCCGGCCCCTTCGTGGCCCCAGCAGCTGGCTGTGAGTTCCCCTGTGCCTCCCAGGCCCTGGTTCCTGGCCCCCGTGCGGGCTCCTAGCTCCGCCCTGCTGCCGTGGCCCGCTGCCTGCTCCCTCCTTGATGTCCCAGCCCTGCTTCTGGGCTGCCTGCTTCCTGGGGTGTTGCTGGCCCTGCCTGTGCCTCCGGGCCCCCTCTGGGGGGGCCCCTTTGTGCCTCTGCCCCCGGTGCTCCCTTCCATGGCTGCCTTCTCCATGGTCCACCTCCGTCACGCTGACTGGCCCCCCGGCACCCCTGAGTGCTGCTGCCTGTCCTTTTATGCCTGTGCCCCCTTCAGCGTCCCAGTCCCCCCCCTCATGGGTGCCCATGTGACCTCGGGGTTCTGGGGCCCCCGGACTGCCCCCCCCAGCTTCCTCCCAGGGGGGCTGTGACTTTGGACCTGCTGCAGTGCTCCGGATCTCCTGTCTCCCCTCCATCGCCCCCTCGCCGGCGCTTGAGTTCCGAGTGTGCCTTCCGGACTGTTCCCGGCCCGCTCCCTGTTCTGTGTGTTCTCCCACTGTGCCTGTGGCCGGACCTCCTGGGGCCCCCCATTCTGGGACTGTCTGTGTTGCTGTGGGGATGCCCATGTGAACTGTTCTGTACTGGGGGTTCTGGTTGCTGTTGCCTGTGTCCGGCTGTGCCCCTGTGCCGTTTCCCCCCCTCTTCTCTGTCGCTCGCCTCCTCCCCCCCTCCGTGCCTGTTGTGCTGTGTGTGTTGTCCATCCCGATGTGTCCCCTGCCCCTTCACTCCCTGTCCTGTCCAGGTGTGTGTGCGCCCAGGCGTGTGTTTGTGCTGTGTGTTCCACTGTGCCCTCCTTGTCTGTGTGCCTGTTGTGTGTGGTACCTGGGTGGCTTTTCTCCCTTGTCCCCCCTCCCTTCCCATTTCCCTTGTGTAGGCGTTCCCGTTTGTCCCTTCTTGCTTTGTTTGCCCTCAGTCGGCCATGTCTGTGTCCCGCCCCTCCCCGCCTCCATCTGGTTTTTTTATCACGGCCAGGAATCAGCATCACGTCTGTTGCGCCGCCCCGGTCTGTGATCAGTCGGCCTGCTTCCCTGCCGTGGTCCCTGTCCCATCACGTCTGTTTGGCACTCTCCTTGACCACGGGGGGGGGGGGTTTGCTCGGTTCACCACCATTGGGAATCCACTGTGGTGAATCGGGACCACGTAACGTCTGAAATCACCCCTAGTTGTTCAACGTAGTTAAAACACGAGCAGACTGTGAGGAACTGCAACAGGATCTTACGACACTGGGTGCCTGGGCATCTAAACGGCAAATGAGATTTAATGTGGGCAAGTGCAAAGTGATGCACATAGGGAAAAATAATCCAAACTATGCGTACACAATGCTGGATACTAAGCTAGGAGTTACCACTCAGGAAAAGCATCTGGGGTGGTTGTGGACAATACAATGAAATCCACAGCGCAGTGCGCTGCAGCAGTCAGAAAAGCAAACAGAATGTTAGGAATTATTCAGAAGGGGTCAGAGAATAAAACTGAGGAGGTCATAATGCCTCTATACAAATCAACGGTGTGACCACACCTGGAATATTGTGTGCAGTTCTGGTCGCCCTATCTCAAAAAAGACATAGCTGGACTAGAAAAGGTACAGAGAAGGGCAACAAAAATGATCAAGGGCATGGAAGGGCTCCTGTATGAGGAGAGGCTTGGTAGGTTGGGATTCTTCAGTTTGGAGAAGAGACGACTGAGAGGAGATACGATAGAGGTCTATAAAATCATGAGTGGTGTGGAACTAATAAACAAGGAGCAGTT
>QEPC01000493.1:4156488-4167714 GCA_003113815.1 Sphenodon punctatus | reverse complement strand
GCTCAGAAGGTGTTGGGAAGGGGGGAGGCAGATAATTAGTTTCGTTTCTTGCAAGCCTCTCCACCCCTGGTGCCTGGAAGTCTGCTCCTCAGTGACTGACACCTCCCTGTCATGTTTGACCTTCCAGTGAACCTTTTTTTGCTACCCGAACTCATCCGAACGCTATCCGAACTGACCGAACTGTTTGGCCATTTCGCCGTTCGGTGTTCGGTTTGTTTGGTATGTTCGCGTTCGGGTTCAAGTTCGGTCGTCCGAACAGGATGAGTTCAGGCCGAACTCCGAACTACCGAACCGCGTTCTCCCATCCCTACAGCTAATTACCTCAAAGGGATGGTCACTCCCAGATACTCAGGAGAGCTGCACCCTCACTAGGACTCACCCAGGCCCTAATCCTGCAGCTACTTATGGCTAACCGCCAAACCTTGCTTGCAGGCTTAATTTTTTGGTGGTTAATGTGCATTATATCTGATGTATCTTATGACCTAACTAGAGCTGAAATGAGTACCTGCAAAAACGGGTGTATCAATTTAATTTCTGGGATCCAAATCAACTTGAAGGTTTCAAGTATGAATCAGTACCCAATTTCGACCCAATTCGGATATCCAGTGTCCCAGAATACTGACTTCCAGTTCTGATTTTTCAATTTCCTGTCCCAGTTTCATTTTTCCATGCTGATTTATCAATTGTTAACTGGAGAAAAAAAGATTGGTACCAGAAATGACTGATTTTTCAGGTATCAGGGTACCCGGTCGGGAATTGAATGCTGACACAGTACTAAACAAATGCCGGTATTACCAATGGATGCCAAATTAGGTACCTAGTTCAGCTCTAGAACTAATCCTCTCACACATTTAAAAAAAAAAAAATTAAGTGGGGAAAAGGTTTTTCATATACAAGCGTCTTGTGCTAATGTAGCCTGTAAGTTAAAATTTAAAGGATAATGTAGGCAATGAAGTGGTTACATTTTATGTTGGTCTCACAGCAGAGCAAGTCAGAAAGCCTTTGTTAGTTACATCCTATCAAGTAAAGCCAAGAGGAAGCAATGCTGGATTATTATTTTTTCGGTAAATAACAAGCGTTAATTAAAGTGCCACTAAATTGAGGCAGTATTTCTCATCTTAGGGTCTGCGAGAGAATAACTAACAGTTGGTAACGACTGTATTCGGGCTTCTCATATTTCCTGGAAATCCAGCCAAGATTTGTATGTGCAGCCAATTACAAACATTTCACTCTAATGGCTTCGTTGTTGAGCACATACGTGAGCACTTGGTGGAGGTAAAAAAAATAAAAGAGGCAAATGTTCTTTGTAATTCAAAAAAACACTCAGAGAAAAGGAGCATTTCATCTCAAACAACGTATAGAAAATACATAGTGAGGGAGGCCCTCAGAGCACAATCTTCCATCAATTGAAGTGAATGGCCCCGCTCCCATCAACTTTAACATTTGGATATTATTATAACACCAGCAATGTGTCTGGTGCTGAACTGTCTTTAATTAGAGATAGGTTCCTGCCCTGAGGGGCTTACAAACTAGGATGGACAAAATTGGGGATACTGGGAAGAAGAGAACATAGGAGGAGACAGGGTAATTTTAATGAAGTTGAGAAGTTGTGGGTGCAGGTGTTTAGCTTAGCTACAGAGGGAGGAGGACAGGGACATTGAAGGATAGGAGACAGGACTGCACCTTCAGTCAGGGGACCTGTACTCTCCTTATAGTACTGCTGAAGTAAAGCTTTCCTCAGGAAATAGAACACGAGTTTGGCACCTTATTGGCTAGCGTAATGATGTGAACAGATATAACAACCACGGCAAAGAGGAAACTCAAATTCTGCAATGTTGAAAATCCACATTCAGCAAGACAAACTATGCAAATTCACTTCTCAGCATTGCTATTCCATTCCTTCTGGAGATCTTGTATGTTTTTTTAAAAATTTTTTTTACCACAAACAACAAGATCTTTCAGGGAGTCTTTTGGGCATTTTGGTGGGAAGGTAGTGGGGTTTCAAGCGGAGAACTTACGGGCTGCTCCTCTTCGACAGCTCTGACACAGCGGCCAAGACCCTGGACTACACCAGAGCAGCAGACAGCGCTGGTATCCATTGGGTAGCTGTGACACCTGCCTCGTCTCACTGAAGGACTGTCAGACTTGGGGACCTTAGCTCTGTTTCCAACACACATAAAACTCACTCCAGTAATTCACCGAGTCAGTCCCAAATGCAGTCCTCACTTTGTGGAGCTTTATGGTTCTGGCCTCCAAACCTCCCCTTTATCCGACCTGTCTCCACCAAGGTGTTTAAAGCACTTTACCTATATTAGGGTTTGTGCGTACTGTGCCTGATAAGCCCTGCTTCCAGGGCACCCAGATGTAGGAAAGATCCCACTTGCAACTCCAGCGCAGTCTGTCTCTCTGGTGAGTAGCTGGGATCTTCTTACCCATTAGAGCTGGGCTTGAACTCCTATTCCCAGCTGTTTTTGTTTTAGTCAAGCTAGATGCAGCCTATCCAGACTGAGAGAGTCCTAACTTATTAATTATTATTATTATTATTATTATTATTAACAAACATTTATATAGCGCCAGCAGTGTACCTGGCACTTTACAACTTGTTCCTCTCTTCTCAGCAGCCTCTTCTATGAATGTACAGACTCCTTTTTTTATCTCCAGATAAGGCCCTTTGCCCAGCTGGCTATTCAGCTGTTCTTCAGGCCGGTGGTTTTCTTTTCTTAAAGGGCCACAGTCCCTATTCTTAGCTTCCCTATTACAGTAGCTTACAGCATTCCCCCCACTCAGTATGCAATTCTATGTTGCCAGGGGCAATTTCTGTGTAGATCTGGCCAGGTACAACTACAATTGCAGTAGTGCCAAATCCATGGGCCATCGGGTGTAACTCTTCTCCTGTCTGGTAATAACTGGCACATGTTGTGTGTATGTTGTGTGCAGCAGGGTCATGTGGGGTGAGTCCTTGCACTGGTAGGAGATAAGTACCTATAGTAAGCAAACCCATCCCCTGCAGAACCAGACTGTGCAAGTGCGTGCACTTGGGACCTTGCATTTTCGTGAATGTTACACTCCTTGTCTCTCCCGCTGTCCCCCTTCCTTCATCTCCTCCCCCCTCTCTCTCAGATTGTAAGTCCTAGGGCAGGGACCGTGTCTATTCTATGACTTTGTAAAGTGCCAGGTACACTGCCGGTGCTATATAAATGCTTGCTAATAATAATAATAATAAATAATAAAAGTGCAGGCCTCTGCCCCTTTAAGGGAGCCAAGGGTAGAGAAGGAACTCTGCTGCTGCTCCAGGAGACTGGGAGCTGTCCAGAGTGCTGATCCAGGGTGGGCAGTGAGACAGGGAAGCTGCAGATGAGAACCATGCCTCTGCAACCTGTGAATAAAGAAATGTGGACTGAGACTGACTTGGGCGCTGGATTCAGCAAAGACTTACAGGGAATGGCTGCATCCAGTTACAGTGTACACGTTTGCATGTGTAAGTGACCACTTCCCCCTTATAACCAAGGACCTGTGTTCACTGCGTTTTTCCTATTGGCTGCAAAAGGGGAAACACATGGAATACAGGTCCCTGCTCATAACATTTGACCCTGCAGACGAGTTTCAACCAAATTTGGTAGGAGGGTAGAAGGCCCAAGGGTAAGTAAGTCCTCCAAAATTCATAAACGTGGGTGCACCTGGAGAGGCGATATGGCCCCTTTTGTAGCCAAAAATCCCAAGCAGCGTTGTTGCCTCAGGCTTCACTAGTTTGGGTGTTTGCCGCACAGAACAACTGGTTTTGTCCTCCCTTTGCATAAAGTACAAAGGCATCAGCACCTCTGATCTCTTTGCTATCTGGAACACTATTGCTCTGACAAGGACAACTCCTTTGCCATTCCATTGACATCCATTAAAAACAAATGTAACTGGAGAAGGCCAACCTTTTTAACCTTTTTAACCAAGGTCCAACCACACAGAATTATCTGACGGTTTTGTTTTTTCCAAAAACTCCAAGCACTGTTGTAACACAACTTCTCTGGCTGTTTTGTCATCAGCAAGACTTGAAATGGGAACCCTCAGCGCTATGCCATGAGCTTCTGTCCTCTGAGCTAAAAGCCCTGGTCCTGCTAGCTCTGTAAAGTAACACACAAGCCTGAGCTTCTGTGTGGTCTAGCACTAGATCACCACTAGAGGGTGTAGTGCTCAGAAAATGGCACTATAATTTTGCCCCCAATACTACATTCCTTCTAATCCCATCGATTTATTTGTATGATGTTGCACAAACTCCCCCCGCCCCTCTGTACCTTGACTTCCCCATCTGTATAGTAGGAATACTGATACTTCCCTTCCTCACACAAGGGGGAAGGTTGTGGGGCTTAATTCATTCGTGCTTTGAATGAAACATGCAATTTCACACTTGCTACATATACCGAATTTCAACATTTGTGTACCATTTTGTTAATTATTTTCACTTCAGTTAGTTCCATTTATTCAGTATTACTATTTTGCACCAAACAAATGGAAGACCTTTTTATTCCACCAAGCATTTGGCAGACTGGGATAGGGTGGAACTGGCACCCAGAGGGCCCTGGGCATGGTGGCTAGTGTAAGGCCTCAGCCTTGAGCTGGGGCAGCCTCTGGGTTGCGGGAGCACCAGCCCAGCTACTGGGGGGTGGGAGGGGAGGGGGCACCTCTCAGGCCTGTTCCCGTCTCCCCTTGTTCCTTCCCAGTCTGCATCCAATCCCACCTTTGCCTACCTGTCTCCCCTCTAGTTCTGCCTCCCAGCTTCCCAATTGGGTACCATTTAAGGCATGCTGGTATCTACAGAAAGCTGGACAGAGAAACTCTCAACACCTTGCTCCACAACTCCCAACTCCTCAACCTCCGAGACTCCTGGGCCCTTATTCCCTTGTCCTCCCCCCCCATCCCCCTTGTACACCCTTGTTCCCTTCCTCTTGTTTCCTTGATTCCCTGACGTTCTCACTCCTTGGTTCCCTTGTTACCCAGTTCCTTGGCCTCTGGCTCCTTGTTTCCCTTGGCCCGTGTTCCTCTCATGTTTCTCCCATTCCTCCCCGAACCTCAATGAGGAGCCTTACTCACCACAAGACTGGAGAACCATGTCTTCGATGAGGAGCTTTACTCTCCCTGAGAGGTCTCCCTTCCCTTCATTCCCAACACTCTCTCCCTTCTCCAGCTCTTCCCTATTGTCCTTTGGGGGCCTTGAGCCCTTCTTCGTGGCAGTTTGCTCCTTAGTATGTCCATCACCACTACACTCTGGCCAGGGCCCCGAGACCTTGCTGAAGGCCTTCCTAGGGTGCTCAGGCCATGCCTCTCCCTCAGCCTTTCTCCACACCCCCAGCTTCCTGGTTGGTTGCCTACCATATAAAAGGCAGGCCTGCAGCCCCAGGAAGCCAAGTGGAACACCTGTTCCTTCTTTCTCATTTCCTGTTCCGCCCCCACCCCTGTTTCTTGCCATTGGTTGTTTGTTCCTTGAACTGGTCCCATCCACAGGCTCCATTTCTGTTTCCTAGTATCTGTTCTGTTTTGTTTATAGCCAGTCCTTCTGCCCCACCTGCCTGCCCTATGTGGTGTTATCCTATTCCAACTGGCCTGTTCCACATTCCTTAGTCCATGTGTCAGTTCCCAGCCTGCGCTGGGCTCTCTAGATCCTGCACCAGCCCTCCTGGACTTGATCCTAAAAAATGTACCAAGACCCAATCCTGCAGACCCTGGACCCCGATCTGCAGCAGCACCTGACAAGGGGTAGGGGATTATGAAATGGGGTGTGTGTGTGTGTGTCTATTTGATAGAATCTTACATCTTGTAAACCACGCTGAGCCTCAGGGAAAGGGGAGGTTATTGATTTTATTTATTCCAGATTTTACCCAGTCCTTCCCAAATGGCTCAGGGCCGCTTACAAAACATATAAATCTATATGTAGACTATTTAGATCTAGATGTTTAAACATATAAAATCTATAAACATATAAATCTAAATAAGGTGGCTCAGGGAGGCTTACAAAATATACAAATCTAAATAAATACTGCTTCCACAGCAAATGAAATGAAGAACAAGTCATTGAACTAGCTGAAATAAAGTTAAACAAATATTTGCTTTTGCAAACAAAAAAGGAAGCAATTATCACTTCCTCTTTGCCTCATTAAAATGGGAGCAATGATACCAAATTCAGAATTCACTCCGAGTGTCTGTTCCATCATTGTTCGTGCTGGGAAAATGTAAACAATTTTATTTTTTTTAAGCGCCCTTATTTATTATTTATTTCTTTTATTTTGACCTTCTATCTCGCACCCTCCTGCTCACACGGCAGCTCAGGGCGGTTCACAGTCAAAATATCAAAAATATACAATATAAAATTATTGTAATAATATTGCTATATTTTTAATATCAAAAATATACACTATAAATTTACAAACAATATAAAATTACATAATATCTCATTCAAAGTGCAGAAATAAAAAACCTCCCCCCAGCCCCCTCCCACCCTTACCCGTCTCCCTCTCCAAAAGCCTGGCGGAACAGCCAAATTTTACACTGTCTTCGGAAAGAGGGGAGGTCTGGGACAAGGCAGGCCTCCATCGGGAGGGAATTCCACAGCCTAGGTGCAGCCACTGAGAATGCCCTCCTCATCGTCATCACACAGGACACCCGGGGGACCTCGAGTTGGGCACCCCTAGTCGACCACAGGCGCTGGCCCAAGGCCTGAGACGGTTCCACAGGTAGGCAGGGCCCAGGCTATTTAAGGCTTTTTAGGTCAAAACCAACACCTTGAATTGGGCCCAGAAGACAAGAGACAGCCAGTACAGAAAACGGAGCACTGGTGTAATGTGCTCGTGAGGACCCGTCCCCGTAAGGAGATGGGCTGCTGCATTCTGTACCAGCTGCAGTCTCTGGACCTGCACCAAGAGTAGCCCCACGTAGAGTGTGTTGCAATTTTCGAGTCTAGAGGTGATGAAGGCATGGATGATGGTGGCTAGGTCAGAGTCAGAGACCTACGGTCAAAGCTGTTGCACCAAATGTAACTGATGAAAGGTGCTCCTCGCCACAGCTGCCACCTGGAGATCCAGGCGGAGCTGCAGATCGAGGAGCACCCCCAGACTATGGACCTGACTAACCAAAGGAGGGTGAACCCCATCAATGAGAGGAGCTACCACTCCTTCAGCCCCACCCACCAGCATCAACTCTGTTTTGTCGGGATTCAGCTTCAGACGACTCACCCTCATTCAGTTCCCTACAGCTGCCAAACACCAGGTAAGCACTGAGACTGCTGGGTCTGGGTCCACTGAAAAAGGGAGGTGAAGTTGTGTTTCATCAGCGTACTGATGACAGCATATGCCGAACCCTCTCACAACCTCGCCCAAAGGCTGCATGTACACGTTGAACAGGGGAGGGGACAGAATAGAACCCAGCAGGACTCCACATTTGAGGTCCCGGGGAGATGATAGACATTCCCCAAGCACCACCCCCTTAGTTCTCCCAGCCAGGAAAGAGCAGAACCCTTCAAGAACAATTCTGCCCACCCCACCAAGGTCCTGCAGACAAGTCACCAACATCTCATGGTCAACAGTATCAAAATCAGTCAACAGATCTAACAAAATTAGCAGGGTCAATCGAACCTGATCTAAATCACGGCAAAGGTAATCAACCAAGGCCACAAGCACAGTCTCCATGCCACAGCCCAGATGAAAACGACTGAGAGGGATCCAGATAACCAGTGCGATCTAGTGTCCCTGTAGCTGCTGGGCCACAACCCACTCAATAATCGTCCCTAAAAAGGGAAGGTTAGAGACCCGACAATTACTGGAATCAACGTCAAGTGATGGGTTTTTGAGCAGAGGCCACACCACCGCCTCTGAGGCAGCCCGGCACTCTGCCCTCCCAAAGGAAGACAATGATCAGTCCCATCAGCAATGGCTCCACTGTCTCCTGGCTGGTCTTAACCAGCCAGGATGGGCATAAGTCAAGTTCACAAAAGGTGGCCTTAACAGCCCCAAGGACATCCCCCACCCCAGCGGATGACACTGACTGAAATTGATCCCATGAAACAGAACAAGGCGGGGCTTCCACAACTTCTGATTCACCCACTGCAATAAGTGTGGCATCAAAGTTGTGGTGAATCCGAGAAAATCCAAGAATTGCTCTGCAGAATAATTACCAAACATGTCACAGCGGACATTAAATAACTCCGATTCCAGGCAGAGGGAGGGAGGACCAACCAACCTCCGCACCACCTGGAAAAGCTCCACTGGATGAGATTTTGCAGAGGCTATACAGGCAGCAAAAAAGGAATTTTTTGCTGCCCTTGCAGCTACAGGATAAGCACGTAAACTGGCTCTATGTTGCAATCTGTCAGCTTCAGCACGCGAACGGCACCACCGTAGCTCCAACCTCCTCCTGTCCTGCTTCAGCAGCCTCAAGCTCTCTGTAATTCATGGAGGCCTGATGAGCCATTGTTGAAGGAGCAGACGTCTCAGAGCCACCTTGTCGATGGCCTCCAACAGCCAGGTATTCCATAAAGCCATGAGCTCATCGAGCGGGTTGTCATCAAGATCAGAGGGTAACTCCCCAAGAACTTTCCAGAACCTCCCAAATTCCATTAGTCTCTGGGGGCAAACCATCCGAATCAGTTCTACATCCCCCTGGGGACAGACATGCACCAGGAGACGTGCTCGCAGGAGGTAATGAACTTCGTCCATGACAAGGGTTCTACTAACACCTCCCCCATTAATGAATCCCCCGCCTCAAGGCTGGTGCAAAAAATCAGCTCCAGGGTATGATCCCCATCATGCCTTGGGCCGCTGACAATTTGGGACAGGCCCATGGTTGCCATGGAGGCCATGAACTCGTGCTCTGCATGACCAAGACTGGCGTCAGCGTGCATGTTGAACTCCCCCAAGACTAATGTCTTCAGGGAGCGCAACACCATATCCAACACCAGCTCCATCAGAGCGAGCATGGATGCTGCCATACAGGTAGGTGCATGGTAAAGTAGCAGCACCCCCAATCTGTCCCCCGCCAAATCAAACACAAGATGGAGGCCCTCTACTCCTGATATGGCCTGCACCGGATACCTCCTGACAAACCACGAATCCTTAAAAATAATGGTTACACCGCCCGCCCACCCACACACCCCTGTCCCTCCAACCGGAGCCGATGCTGCACGGAGTACCCAGCTGACACGAGGTCAGCCAAAATAGGCCACGACTCATCATCCAGCCAGGTCTCTAGTGCACACGAGGTCAGAGTCATGGTCCAGGATTAACTCCTGGACTGTAGTGGATTTATTAAACACCGACCTCACATTCAGAAGCATCAGATTCAGGCCAGGGGTCCTCTGATCATAAGCCACTTCATCACCTGCTTGGGGGGGGGGAAGTGAGAGGGACAGGCAACAAACACCTGACCCATCTCACAGATCTCACACCCTCCCAGAGGGACCATATCTCCCTCGCTCCATCATGACCCTAATTGCTGCAACACACACACACCCCGGCCAGACCCCCCTCCCAGCTGCTCTGCCCACACGGTGAGGGAGATCCCCTCATACCAATTCCCCCACACCACCTGCTCACACCAGCAGAACCTCACACCTCCCCCCCAAGACCCTTTCCCCCCTCACACTAGGCGAAAAGATCCCTGTCCCAAACTCACTCCCTCTCCAGCCCCCCTCATACCGAAGCTGGAGAAAATTCCTAACTTTCCTACCCTAAAAGCACAATCTCCCCTAACCAGCCTTCCCTGAATAAATAAAAGCCACCATCAATGCTCCTCCCGTCATAGTCCCACTAAGGGCCTGGCGCATAGCCTATGGCCATGCCTGCAGCACTGCTGGGTCACAAACTGGTGAATCTGGGTAGATCCAATGGAGCTCAGTTCAAATCAGCTGGTGGGGTACAAACTACCAGGTTGCTGGTGAAGAGGCTCTGGCCGCCACCGCCACAACGACCCACAAACAGCCCACCAACGGTACTTCGTCCTTTGGCAGAGCCCATCAGCCACCGCTCTCTGGACAGCAACTCCCTTATATAGTTGTTACCTGGGAGGAGGAGGGGCAAAGGAGAAACCCCAGGATCAAGAAAACGAACACAGTCCAGATGCCCCTGAAGCTGCCGAGCCACCACCCGTTCAATAACCTTCCCTAAAAAGGGAAGTTAGAGACTGGTCAATAGCAGATAAGAGAGTCAATGTCAAGAGATGGTTTCTTGAGCAGGGGCCACATCACCGCCTCCTTGAGGCGGCTCGGCATCCTGCCCTCCCTAAGGGAGGCACTGACAACCCCTGCCAGCAATGGCCCTAATGTCTCCTGGAAGGACTTGACCAGCCAGGATGGGCATGGATCAAATTTGCAACAAGTGGCCCTGACTGTCCCAAGGACATCCGCCGCATCAGTGGGCAACACGCACCGAAACTGATCCCATGAAACCGGACTCAGCAGGGCTTCTGCTACCTCTGATTCTCCCATTGCTACAAGTGTGGCGGCGAAGGCGTGGCGAATCCAAGTGATTTTATCCACAAAAAAGTCGACAAACATGTCACCGCGAGCACTGGAAGATTCCAGTTCCAGGCTGTGGGAGGCTGGATTGACCAGCCTCTGCACCACGCGGAAAAGCACAGCTAGAATCAACTTCGTGAATGCTATGAAGGTAGCAAAGAATGCCTTCTTTGCTGCCCACACAACGACAACATAGGCTCTTAAACTAACTCTATGCTGCAAGGCCAGTGCAAAATATCAGGTCTAGGGTATGTCCCATATCATGTGTCGGGCCGACAACCGTCTGAAACAGTCCCATGGTTGTCAGACAGCCATGAACTCATGCTCCACTCCCCCAAGACCAGCATCAGCGTAGATGTTGAAGTCCCACAGGACTACTGCCCTTGCAGACCGCAATATCACCTCCGACACCAGTTCTGCTAGAGCTTGTAGGGATACTGCTGTACCCTAGTTTGGAGGGGCAGTAAGGCCATCTGGCCCGCTGGTGGCTTTGCCGCCAGCGGGCCGGCGAGCCAGTGGGCAGAGCCAGGGCAATGGTAGGCGGAGCCAGGGCAACGGTAGGCGGAGCCAGGGCATAACCCAGCAGCCAGGAGTTCCCAGGGTTAACATCAGATGGAAGAAAACCCAGTCTAAAATGCACTTCAAGCTTAAAATGAATAACGTATAAACCCCAAGCACAGGAAAACACTGGCACAACCCAGCAGCAAGGAGTTCCCACAGATGGAAGAAAACACAGT
>QEPC01000493.1:4138705-4149726 GCA_003113815.1 Sphenodon punctatus | reverse complement strand
GAGATCACGGTGAACCACGGTGAATACCCACCTGTGGTCACCGTGTCTCGAACGTCTGTTTGGCGGCCGCCAGATGTTCGCCACGGTGAATCCCCACATGGGGTCAGTTTGAACCACGCTTCCCGGGCTAGCCGGGGGAATGTCCTGGGAAGCGTGGTCAAACGGACCCCGGGCAGGGACCAACGAAAAGTAACATCTGGCCACGCACCACGGCCCAGGATCCCCAACGGGATCCCGGGCCATGGCGCTTCCGGCCCGACGCGGCGGCCGCAATGGCCCCGCCGCCCGCCCGTCTCCTCGGAGGGCGGGCGGCGGGATGCGTGGAGGGGGCAGGGCCGTGCGGCTGCACGTTGCGCCGCGCGGCCCCGCCCCCTCCCAGTTTCCCCGCCGGGATCCCCCCGGCACGTCTGATATGGCGTGACGGGGCGACCCCGGGGGGGAAGGAAGCCAGTGATTTTGGTACGGGGCCAAAGGGCCCCGTAACGTCGGAAATCACCCCATGAAGCCTGGTTAGCTTCACCCCAGGCCGCGTTTGACTGTGGTGAACATCTGGATGTGAGCAAACAGACATGCACGGTGCTTTCACCACCACCCCGCGTTTGACTGAGGTTGACTGTGGTGGACATTCACCACATCACTTCTGAAATCACCCTATAACTGGAAAAGAGTCAGAGACGGTCAAACAAAATGATCTCAAGTCATACAACAGCTTCTGTATGAGGAGAGGCTCAATACGTCAGGGCTCTTCAACTTGAAGAGATGACTAGAAAATATAGAACAGAAGTTTACAAAATCATGAGTGGTGTGTGAAACAAGTAAATAGGGAGATGTAATTTACCCACTAATATTAGGGGACACTCTACGAAACTAACTGGCAGCAGCTTTAAAACAAGTAAAAGGGAATACTTTTCCGCTCAATGTACAGCTAATTTTTTACCAAGCATTTGGTAGGAGGGGATAGGGGTTGGATGGGGATTCTGGAGTATTAGATTAGAGAGAGAGAGAGAGAGAGATTTTATATTACAACCCACCCCAAGCTTTAGGGGCAGGGCAGGTATTAATTAATTATATTATATTATTATATAGAATCAGACAAGATTAATTGACTTTCCGATTTCATTGCCAGCCTTTCAGACAGCTGCCCTACCAACCAGTTCTCTTCTCCCTTTTCAAACACAATTTTTTAATGAGGGTGTCAGAATAGCTGGTACTTCAAGAACTCCAACACAACTTATTCCACAAAGAACAGGAACCAACCCCCAAGGGCATGTTTCTCCATTATAATTACAACTTCACACATATGTCAATTAGCTAGTTTTTTATTAAAGGAGCACAGATAGGGTTGGGTTTCAGATGCGACTATCAGATCTGTATAAGAGGAGCCCAAACCATTACAATAATGGATTTTAAAAACAAGACAAAGCATCTCTGTAATAAGTAAAGGCAGAAAGTCAATGTCTTTGCCTAAAGGGCCCCTCCTCACAAGGACGCGCCACCGGGAGTATATAACACTGTTTCTCCATTCTCTGAACTGGCTTCCTATAGACTTCTGGGCCTGATTCAAGGTGTTGGTACTTGCCTATAAAGCCCTATACAGCCTAGGCCCCACGTATCTGCAGGACTGACTCACTCCCTGGACTCTGGACTGAACCCTGCGATCATCGGAGTTCTTGGAGTCCCCCGGGTATCCCGGGGGAAAGACTATGGAGAGGGCGTTCTCGGTGGAACTCTCTTCCAGCAGAGGCTCGGGTGGCCCCGAACCTCTCCTCCTTTCAACGTCAATGCAAGACCTGGCTGTTCCATCTAGCTTTTGGCAAGGGAGATGGGCACGGGTGGGGGATGGAGGGTTAAGGAGAGGGTTTTGTTTTTTTAGGTTTGCATGCTCCACCATTGGTTTCAATATTTTTGTATTTATTACTATTTTTAGTTTATATATTTCATTATGATATTTGTTAGCTGCCCCGAGCTGCTTTTGGCAGGAGGGGGCATGATATAAATCGTTGAAATGAAATGAAATAAATCCCCCAGGTAATATTTATTTATGATCCAAAGGCCCCTTCCAAAATGAACGCACACAGCGGAGGTCGAAACCACTTAGCGCTTGCTAATTTTGCGAATAATTTAGTTTGCGTGACAATATAATGGGTCACAATAATCCATCAGGCGGTACGATGCCTATATCAGGGCTTCAGAGTGACCACAAACAAATAAGCAAAAGCTGTTCTCAAGGTTTCTTCCAAACAAATGTTCCATAATAATACATTAACACTCGTGAGGGCATTAGGAGCACTTTTCTTCAAAAAGCATTAGATGTATTTTTTTTAAATAAAAAAAAATAACCCAGTAGGTATTCTTCCTTCTAGAACTAGTTGCATTGAAAGTTAAACTCTTTGTTGAAAATCTCAGTGTGTCAAAACAAGGTGCTGAAAGTGTCCAAAAATTGGCATTAGAGTTCAAATTTCTGCCAATTTTTTTTTTCCAAATTCACATTTTCTTTCTAAAAGAAAAAAAAAATCAAGCCACCATAAACCTTTTCACCAAAACAGTATTTAGTTTCAGAGTCTCCGTTCTGTTCAATTTCCAGTTTATTCCACAGGGGTGGAGGTAATATTTCATAGAATCATCGATCTGGAAGGGACTGTGAGGCTCATCGAGCCAGCACCCTGCTTGGTACCAGGGCTGGCTTTAAAATTTGCCGGCCCTGTGCAAAAATAAAGTACAGGACCCCTGATGGTCCCCTCCCCCCACATGTTCCTGCCCCCTATGGGGAACCTTGCACGGGGCCCTAGAGGTGGTTGTGTTTGAGACCCTGCAGGGACCAGCCCCTTGACCTTGTGAAAACAGGGGTCACTGAGGGGCCCACAGAAATAACAAAAAAAAGCAGGGCCTGGAGAAGTTGCCTCAGGTTGCTCTGTGGTAAGGTCGGCCCTGTTTAGTGCAAGATTAGCCATACTATTACCCTTTCAAATATTTGTAGACTGTTGTCATTTCCCCCTTAGTCTTTGATGGAATTAGAAAGCTCTCACTGCGCTCAGGATGGGTGGTGTTGACAATCCTCCACCTTTAAACTCATTAAGAGTTTTGGTATTTATTTGGATGGCTATCCAGAAATACAAATATTCATTTTTTATTTTTAAAAAGTGCTATTTGTTTCGGCTCTACCCCCACCAACCGAAGTTGGTCCCAAAAAAGAGATATTTTAACTACTTTGTGTTGGACTCTTACATTTAGGACCAATCTGGTAACCACACTGGCCGCAATCCCAAACACCTCCCCATGGGATCCGCGTGGCACAATGTCTCCCCTATGGACTTGCATATGGTTTGCACGTACATGCGTGCAGGTTGCTTGCAATCTCCGCGAGCCGTGGGATCAGCCCCATTCTCTGCAACTACAGCTGACATCCAGTCCTAATTTTCTCTCAATTCTTGTTGAGAATCTTGATTCTCAACTTGTTTTTAAGCGAGAATCAAGAACGGAGAAAACTGCATGGTCTCGACACTTTCTTGATTGAACATTTCTCTCAATTTGCCACACTTTACCAATTTTAATAAAAATAATTGACAATGATTTTCCATGTACAAAATTACTATCTTTCTCCAAAATGACAGTGGCACTGCTGGCACCATCTTGGAAGAGGGCTACACATGTGCGTAACAGCTGTGGTGGTCATTATGCGCATGCGCATAACCGGGACAAACACAGTAAGTGGTATATGGTATACCGGTATACAGTACATGGTAAATCACGGCAAACAATACATGGTAAATTTGAATGAGATTGTCACAGATATCTCAAAATGTTAACAAGATCGCCCCAAGATCTCAGACACAATTCTCGATTCTCATGGGATTGTTGCAAAAAAAACCTGGTTCTTGTTTCAGCCCTACTCTAGACTGAAGATGAAGCTGTGCTAAAAAGGTGACCGGACCAGTTCTTAAAAAGGACTGCATTTAAGTGTCACGGAATGAGGAAAACCACCAAGTCTCCCAATTCCAGAACTAAATGCAAGTATTTAGCAACAAAACTAACCTGGCAGCCAGGCTGAAGCCTTGGACAAGGTATTAATCATACAGCCGGAAGAACAGTTAGGAACCAAGAAAGCTAAACAGGCCAATAACAGGCTTAGAGAACCCATGTAATGAAATATTCTTTCCAACAGCAAAGGCTCCATCCCATTGAAGTCCATGCCAAAAATCCTACTGGCTCCATGGGAGAAGGATTGGGCTCAGAATGAGAGGCGGGGCAATAGGGTCCCATGGTCATGCGAATTAACCGCTGCTAAGAGGACTGAGGCAGATGCAGCTTTATCAGTGCCTCCAGGCAGATTGCTAACATCGCTGCTTGATGTTAATTTATTGCCATCGCCCACTCCAAGCCTACTTTGGCATTTTCCAGATAAAATTCTAAGGACCTTTCAGCCAGTAACAGATCCATAATGATGCATCTCAGAAGCAGAGCTCATAAAGGAGACAAATTGTGCAGGGTTAGCCAAATGATAAGCAACAGAAAGGGCTGAGACACATCCCATGGCACCCCACCCCCTCAGACACATTTGCCTCCCCCACCCTTCTGTGATTTCAAGCAACAGAACGACGCTAGTGAAAAACACTTGACACAGAAAATCCAGCTCCGTTTGCTACAAGCTAAATTCTCCAAGGTCGGGATGTCCTTAATTCCTGCTGAAGTCAAGGAGCAATCAAGGTACTCTGCACCTTATAGGATAAAGATATTGTTTCTACCAGGCCCGTGGGCTAACAATGGCTCACTGCCTTTATTCAGTCAGTCCCTAGATTCACCTCCTATCTGCAAACACTGAAGGAGTATGCTCAGGTGTTGAACTGAAAGAGGGTACCCGCAAAATCGGGTAACCCGCCAAATTTCTGGTACCTGATTCAACCTGGTAATGATGATTACAACTGGATCAGCTACCTGATGTCTCAAAATGTTGACTTGCGGTTCTGGAATGTCGACTTATACCATTTTTTTGGACATTTTTTTAAATATACTGACTCCCAACATTAGTTTATCGTCTTTCTCTCAAGTTCTGACAGTTTTTTGACAACTTCCAGTCCAATTTGTTTAGGGTTTTTTGTTTTGTCAATTTTTCTTCTTAAAATACTTATTGATGGGTTTTCCATTCTAGAAAATCAACTTTCCTGGATGGATTTCCATACATTTGATCTTTGCCCTAAGCTCCACAAATTCTAAGGCCAGCCCTGGCTCTATGCCAGGCAGGGCTGGCATTACCATATACACAGCACCTCTGGCCACTAGGGTGGCAAGTCAATGAGCGCTTGCCAATGGGTGGAGGACTGCACCCTGTGGGATACATTGAAAATTACTGATCTGTGGAGCTTGTAGTAATTTCCTATGTAGCCCGCAGGGGGGCAGGGAGAGTTCCTCAACATGGTGTAGAAAACTGTAGTCTACAACTCTCACTTAAACACACAAAATCAGGGTTCAATCCTCCACCCATTCAAATCAATGGCAAGCTCCCATTGACATTAATGGTGGAAGATTCTCCTGTCGTTATCAGTCCCAAGTAGTCCCGGCATCAGGTGCAGCGCAAGGATTTTTGTCACCCCACACAGCCCTGGCTCCCCCCACCCACCCACCTCTTCCTCCCCCAATCCAGCCATGGAGCTTACCGACTTCAACTTGCCACCCTAGGTGGCCACCTGTGCTGCCTATTTGGTAGCGCCAGCTTTGCCTGGCATAGAGTCAAGGCCGGACTTAGAATGTGCAGAGTCTAGAGCAAAGATAAAACATGGGGTGGCCCCACTCCTTCACCTGTGACTCCGTCCCCTCAAGGACACCTTCCGTGGGGCCCTAGAAGCAGTCAGATTTAGGGCCCTGCTGGGAGGGAGTGGGGGGTCCTGCACTCAGCCCTGATAACAGGGGCTACTGTAAGACCCCTGGAAGTAGAGAAAATAGTGCATCACAGGGCCGTTGCCCCAGGTCATCTTGTGGCAAGGCTGGCCCTGTATAGGACTCACCAATGACCAGAAGGGACCTTTCAGGTCACTGGACAGATTAAATCCAGCACTTCCCTTGACGGTCTGTTCCAATGGTCAACTGAACAACTGACCATTGGAAAAGACCACCAAGGGAAGTGCTGGATTCTCCGTTGCTTGCAATCTTTAGATAAAGATACGATTACTTTCACTCTTGACATTGTACCTTATTTCTGCTTTGGGCTTGTACAGATTTAGCTTCCAGATATAGATCTTCGTTACACCTTTTCCTCTGATAAATAAAGAGCTTTTTAGCGCTAACTTCTCTAACACATCCACTACCAGATCCAAGTTACATCTCCAAGATTGTCTGTTACTTTGTTGACATCTAATGGAAGATCTCGTCACCCACAGTTTTCCCATCTTACTGGATAATTTGCAGCATGTTTTCTAATGGAGTGGAGCCCACCCTTAATGAGGGAGATGAGCACTGTTCTCTGTAGGGCTTCCCACCCTACAGGACTTGATCTCATCCCATCCCAGAACCCCATGTTAGAACCTTTCAAGACAAGTGCCCATACACTTCAGTCAGATACTGACCAATGTGCATCCAGAAATTCCAAGGCATGGTGGTGTGGTGTCCATTTACTAGAAACACATACACATCAGTGATTTGCAATTCAAGGGTTCCAATTAATCCACTCCCTAACAAAACAGCTGCCAGCCTGCAGTTCCCTTCCACTTCACTCTCCAAATTATCTCTCTTTTAAGGATTAGCATCCGCTCCGTTGTCTACACAGCAGGTCTTCTGGCAGTATTAAAGTCCCAACTACTTCATACAGGGTAAGGGCACCAAATTCGATTGAGATGCTGTAAAGATGGGGCCCTCCAGCTCTGGCATGTTTGAGGCATGAGGCGACTTGGCAAGGAGAAGCAGAGTCAACAGTTGCCAAGATGCCAAAAAGCTTTGAAGCAAATGAAATCTTGTGCTACTGGAGCCAACTCAAGTCAAGCTGGTTTTGGGTGGTAGCCACCTTGAGTTTGGATCACCCTTTATCTCATTTGGCATGGCCCTACAGTTAACTGTGCTGTGGCATAGCTAGCGTTCTTCCGTTCTCCTCTTGGAGTCACAAAACAACCACTCACCCATTTGCAAAATGTGGAAAACAAAGTATGTCCCGGGAAGGAGAGAGAGATGCTCTCTCATTTATGAGAAATAATTACAGCACAGGCTAGTCTTTCCACCTCTTTAGGGTTACTATTCATTTATATCCCACTCCATCCCCATGACAGCTCACAACATATTAAAACCAAATATAAATAAATCACATGAAAATCAAATCTCAAACCCCCAAGACTCCACACCCCTTCACCCCCATCTCTCACCCAGAGGTTCCCTCCAATTCTGTACCCCTCCCTCTCACAGAGGGGCCATGGTTGTCCCAATCATCCTCCTCTTCCTCCTCCTTCCCTAGAGAACAATAAACTAAATACAAACATGATCTTATGACAAATCCACCCCATCATAACAAACCCCATTCCTTCACCCACCTCTCATCCAGGGCAGCCCCCACCCAAACCAACAGCCCTGTGTTACTACAGACATTTTCTGCATCTGGGACCTTGAAGTGACAGTTCATTGATCATCCAGTTAAGCACTAAGAAGGCACCTGCCTGTACATGGCTGGCCATCTGCAAGTCAGTCCTGCATTCTTCTCTGCCTCCGTTTCCCCCAGGAACAGATACAAGCTCAGCAGCACATGTCCCAGACCGGTGGTTATTTAACACAAATAAAGAGTACAATTTGGCATCTCAAAATCCCATCTCAAAGGCAAACACTCCCTTATTGTCAAAGCTTGTCAGGAAGGGAGGGTGAAGATGACCTTTCAGCTGCTCTCTAGATGAAAAGGACTCCAGTCCTCTGGACCAAGAAAGCGCAGCTCATTTAATAGAGACTGAGAAAATAAGAAAGGTAGCGAGGGGACAGAAAAAAGAATGGTGGAGAGTGGAGAAATCAGGGAACTGCAGAAGGGAGAGATCAGAAGGGGCACAGGGATACAGCCCCACACATGAGAAATAGGGATGGGCGAACGCGGTTCGGAAGTTCGGCCCGAACTTGGCCTGTTCGGACGACCGAACGCAAACACGGACCCGAACACGAACATACCAAACATACCGAACACCGAACAGCGAGATGGCCGAACAGTTCGGTCAGTTCAGATCGCCCCAAGTCTATATCTAGGCTTGGGGCTTGATAGGCCAGGGGGCTGGAGGGGTTGCATGCCCGGCATGGATAGTCTTCTAGTGCAGAACTGTATATAAATAAACTAAGCAAATTCCCTTTATGACTGAGTACTTCGGGGTCCTGATCCTTACACTTACCGCTGTCACCACCAAGCTGCTACAGAGTGAAATTGACAATGCCCAGCAACTCTGCAACTCCCATGCTCATCAAATCCACAGCTCAGAAGTGGAATTGACAAGACGTCAGCCTGCACTGAAGTTCAGCCCATTGACTAGATGTTGAGATTTTGCACTGTGATTTCAATTGCTCCGTGGGTCTGTTGAGGAGTTCCATGGATATATTCTGGCCAGCAAACTTCTGCAAACCCATGGCTGGCTCGGGCTCCTGGGTTTTGGTGAACATACATGAGACTTGCCCCCACGTTAAGGCAGCTGGAACAGCAGCAAGCGTTGCATATAGAGGCACCCAGTGATGATCGCATCCACCTTTGACTGTGAGATCCTCGCACCAAGGACTGTTCTAGGTCAAAAGCATCTGGGACACAGTGGGAGCTACCTGCAAATAGCATATAATGACCACAGTCAGAGCTCACCCCCTAATCTAGACGTTTTCGGTCGTAACTTGCGTTTATGCAGTTTGATATTTCACTGTGCAGTCACAGCATTTTTATAAAGAAATTATACACCAAGTTTTGTTTAGAAGGCTAAGCCAAAAATAAATCTAATTCACTCTGGTGTCCTCTCCTCACCCACAGAATTTTCTCCACCTCAGGACAGCATTTATTTGGGTAACCCTTTGCCACCGAGGAGAGAATGGTAACAGGAACATAATTAAAAATTCATGACTGGGAAAAAGAGGGGGGGGGGGGGGGTACAGGAAAAAATTACATGGGGGGCACAACGGCCCACCTTGCCCATAAGTCCTCACAGGACTAGCACCACTCACAGAGTTTCTTAGTCTGGTGACTGCTCTTTACTCTCTTTTGGTTGGGGGCAGGGGGAAGGTCTTCTCTCCACTGAGCACTTACTGTTTTTTCCACTCTCTCTCTCTCTCTGGGACATCTCCAGCACCAGTCACAGGTGTTTGCGTGAAGAATTAGCTCCCAAGGTAGAACTGTCCCTCCATGGGCCTCTGCCCATGGTGCAATCCTGTATAGTTGGGTGCTCTCCTTCCAGGGTGGAGGTGGTTTCAAGCTGCTTCAGGAACACAGTCTAGAGTTCTAGGGGGTTGGGGCATCTTCCTCAAGAACCCCCAGCCCCCACATACACTCAGTGCTCTGGCCCCCTCGGCGCCCCTGGGCTTGCTCTGCACACACTCATGGCCCTAGCCCTTGGCGAGGCTGGCCTCTGAACTCACTGCTGGCCCTCATGTCTCGAAGGTCCATGGTCTTCATCCTCCCAGGGATCTCCCTCCTGCTTCCCTCGCAGCTGGCCCTTTCTCTCTAGGGCGAGGAGGTGGGCATCCTCTATGCCCCAAATCCTCCATTTCCCCATCTGAGCAGTAGGTGATACTCTCCAAGCTTGTACTGTGGATGTGGATGTGGAGGCAGCACCCCAGGCCTGTGTTAAGTCACCAGTTCCCCGGCTTCTTCTGTGGGCATGGAGCCCGCACCTTGGTCCTGTTTTACATCACTGGCTGTGTCACTTTACCTTCCTTGGGGGTTCTGCCTTGGACCCCGGCTCAGGCAGGTGGCTCCCTTTATTGTCCAACGGTCCACCTTGTAGCCCCTTCTTAAGGATGCCAGCTCATTCCCCCCCCCCCCCAAACCAGTTGTGCTATTGGCCTTCACAACGACTCCTGCCAAGGAGTCCCATGGCCACGATTCCTACTCTGGATTCCCAATTCAAAGTCCAACATGCTATCCACTGGACCACACTGGTTCCAAAGTTGGAGCATTGGGTTGTGTTTAATTCACATTCCTCTACTGCAACTATGTCTATGGTATCTGGTCAGTGGATGTGCTCACGCCTGTCATTGCTAAGGGCTAAGAATACAGCAGAGCAACATATGCAGTTTGTACTGAAGCCTATGGGCTATTTGGAAGGCTGATTGTTGCTTCCTCAAAAAAAGGAAAGGGACAAGCAACCCTGGTACCCCAAAAAGAGAAGATCATCAGGCACCACTCAGAGTCTAGGCAGAGTAATGACAGGATCAGAACCTGATTTCAATTTGAATCAGGAACAGGTGGTGAGGGTCAGACCAGGACTAAGTGATCCATGGGCACAAAGATGTGTAGAGATCAAGCCAGAGGTCCATACAAACCAAACGACAAGCCCAAGGGTAATCCAGAAATGAAGTCACAAGGTAGGCCAAGAAGTCAGTCGTAGAAGATCAAGCCAATCTGGGAGGGAACAGGCTTAGGTCAGAACAAAGCATTATGACTGGGACAGGCAGGCTGGGAATAGAACAGGCAACCAGTGTCTCATGAACAAGGGGATAGGAAGGCTGGAAGCGGCTGATGAGCTACTGTGGCTGAGGAACAGGACCTACAGACTGCTTGACCTGGCTTCCTGTTCCTGTCAAGTAGTGGCCAATCAAATGCTCTGTGGATGGGGAATACCATGAGGTACTAGAGACAAGAGCCCAGTGGGCAAGAAAGCAAGTGAGGCTTGAGCTAGAGGTGGTGCAGTGGAGCTGGTCATTACCCCCCCCAAGGGTGCTGGTTCTAATCCCAGGCCCTGACAAAGATCCACAAGCAAAATGACAAATGTGGTGTAGCTTCGCACTGATGGATTCCAAGCCGTTGTCTGTAGCGTGATCTGAGGTGCAGTTTGCCTAGTACAAAGTTTTGGAAGTCACTGTGACATTTAGAAACCAAA
>QEPC01000493.1:4075407-4099087 GCA_003113815.1 Sphenodon punctatus | reverse complement strand
CCGGGAGATGGACGCAGGATGTTCGACATTTCTCATCCTGCTAGATCTCTCGGCCGCTTTTGACACCGTGGACCATGGGCTGCTGTTGAGACGGCTGCGTGACCTGGGGGGTCTGGACGGGACTGTTCTTGAATGGTTCTGCTCATTCCTCTCGGGGAGAAGCCAGCGGGTAGTGTTGGGAGTCGAAACATCTTGCCCCCGCGCTTTATCCTGCAGCGTTCCGCAGGGTTCTATTCTGTCTCCATTGTTATTTAATGTATATACATGCAGCCCTTGGGGAGGTCATGAGAGGGTTCGGGGTGCGCTGTCACCAGTATGCTGATGATACTCAGCTGTACCTCTCCTTTTCAACTGACCCAGACCCTTCTGTCTCGTTGCTATCCCGGTGTTTGGAGGCCGTGGCGGAATGGATGTGGCAGAGCAAAATGAAACTCAACCCTGATAAGACGGAGGTGATGTTGGTGGAGAGAGTGAGGGAGGTATCGCGCCCCCTGATTGGGGGGGGGGGGTTTGCCCTCCCATAGTTCAGCAGGTTTGGAGTCTGGGGGTGATTCTGGATGCAGATGTCCGCCTGGAGCATCATGTGGAGGTAGTGGCGAAGGCCGCCTTCCACCAGTTATATCTGGTGCGGAGGCTGCATCTGTACGTCTCCGGCCTGGACTTGGCCTCCCTCATCCATGCCTTTGTCACCTCGAGGCTGGACTACTGCAATGTGCTATATACATGGGGCTGCCCTTGTTCCTGGTTCGGAGGCTGCACCAAGTGCAGAATGCGGCGGCCCGCCTCCTGTCGGGGACGGGCCATCAGGAGCACATAACACCTGTGCTCTGTACTCTGCACTGGCTGCCAATAACGTGCCGAGCCAGGTTCAAGGTTTTGGTATTGATGTATAAGGCCCTTCATGGTCTTGGCCCCCCGTACCTCAGGGACCGCCTCACCCTCCGTGCCTCAGAGCGACTCCTTTGGTCTGCTGGAGGTGCCTTCTTGGAGGTCCCCTGTGTTAAGCGGGGGGCCACAATGGAGAGGGCATTCTTGGTGGCCGGACCGCGCCTTTGGAATTCCCTCCCGGAGGAAGCTCGTCTGGCCCCAAGCCTTTTAACATTCCGGCGAATTTGCAAGACCTGGCTGTTTGCCCAGGCCTTTTGGGGGGGGGGGTGTTATCTCCCGCCAACCTTGTATACTGTATTTGTTACCCTAGCCATGTTTTATTGTCTGATTTTATGATAGTTTTAATATATTTTTATAGTTGTATTTTATGTTTTTATATTGTTAGCCGCCCTGAGCTGTTTTCAGGAGGGGCGAGATATAAATTAACATAATAATATACATGGACTGTTGCCAAATCCTGCCGCTTCTCCCTCCCTAATATTCACCCTTTTGTCTCCTCTGCCAAAACCCTTGTTTACACCCTGGTCATCTCTCACCTCAGTTACTGTAACCTCCTTCTCACCGGCCTCCCCCACTCTCACCTTTCTCCCTTATCTCCGTCCAAAACTCTGCTGCCATGGTCACACACACTCCCCATCACTTTGACCACGTGCAGCCCCTCCTCTCCTCTCTCCACTGGCTCCCCCTTCCTGAACGAATCCTGTACAAGCTATAAAGTTTTTCACAATCTTGCTCCCCCTACCTCTCTGCGCTAATTTCCCTCTGTACTCCAGTCCATGAACTCCGCTCCTTCCAAGTTCCCTCTCTCGCCCTCCCACGCCTCCCCTGCTCCCCTAACCGCCTTCGTCCCTTCTCCCTAGCTGCCCCCCCATGCCTGGAACTCCCTCCCTGCCCACATCCGCCTTGCCCCCTCCCTTTGTACCTTCAGATCCCTCCTCAAAACCCACCTGTTCTGCCCTCCCCAACTCCTCGCTCCCCTCACCTAATTCCTGCTGATACCCTCCATCCAGTACAATCGGTTACCTGAGGTCAGTGTACTCATAGCCTCACCACATGGGCCAACCAGCCATCATTCTTGATGTAACCAAGTCACGCGCGTGCACGTGGGACCTTGCATTCTTGTGAATGTTACACTCATTGTCTCTCCCTCTGTTCCCCTTCCTTCGTATACACCACCCCACCCCCGTCTCTCAGATTGTAAGCCCTAAGGCAGGGACCATGTCTATTCAATTACTTTGTAAAGCACCGGGTACACTGCTTGTGCTATATAAATGCTTGCTAATAATAATAATTCTGGGATGCATAACCAGAATCATCTGGTAAGACATAGGATGTAGTTATTCCACTCTACTCAGGAGTGGTTAGTCTTCAGTTTATTTAACAGATTTTTACCTCGCCCCTTCTACTCCAGGCAGCTTACAACATAAAATAAATAAAAAATACAAAACTTAAAAACAACATATTAAAAAAGAAGGCACTAAAACAATGAATCCTCCACCCACCCTAATCCACTCCCCCCACCCTACACCCCATCTCCCTTGCCAAACACCCAGCAGAACAGCCAGGTCTTACTCATGTGCCGGAAGGAAGGGTGGTCCAGGGTCATCCGGACCTCCGCCAGGAGGGAGTTCCATAGCCTAGGTGCAGCCACCGAAAACATCCTCTCCATAGTGGCCCCTCAGGCCATATGAGGGGTTTTGAGAAGGGCACTCCCAGCAGACAACAGGGGTTGCTCTAGAGCACGGGGAGTGAGACGATCCTGTAGGTAAATCGGGCCAAGACCATGTAGGGCATTATAGGTCAACACCAACACCTTGAATTGGGCTCGGAAGACTATAGGCAGCCAGTGCAGAGCCTGGAGCACCAGTGTAATGTGCTTATGGTGGCGTGACCCCATAAGGAGACAGGCCACTGCATTCTGCACTAGCTACAGTCTCTGAACTGTCACCATGGGTATCCCCCCTACCTTCCCCCCCAAGCACATTACAATAGTCAAATCTTGAGGTAGTGAAAACATGGATGAGACAGTGGTCAAGTCACTGTCTGAAACATATGGCTGAAGCCGACACACCAGATGTAACTGACGGAATGCACTCCTCGCCACTACCCCGACCTGGAGAGCCATGTGGCACTGCGGTTCAACGAGCACACCCAGACTGTGAACCTGGGGAACCAATGGAGGGCAAATCTCATCAATGACGTGGGCTGCCGCATCCACCGTCTTGTCCACCATCATCACCTCCGTCTTATCGGGATTCAGCATCAGTCAGCTTGCCCTCATCCAGCCCCCACAGCTGCCAAACACCGGGTAAGCACCGAGACTGCTGGGTCTGGGCTGGAAGAAAAAGAGAGGTAGAGTTGGGTGTCATCAGCATATTGATGACACCACACCCCATATCATCTCATGACCTCACCAAGTGACTGCATATACACATTGAACACGAGAGGGGACAAAATGGAACCTTGTGGGACACCACATGTGAAGTCTCCAGCAGATGAAGAACAATCTCCAAGCACTACACGTTGAGATCTTCCGGCCAGGAAAGAGCAGAACCACCCTGGCTCAGTCCCACAAGCGAGTCACCAACACTGCATGGTCAACGGTATCAAAAGCAACCGTCAGATCTAAAAGAATGAGCAGGGTCGAACAACCCTGATCTAATTCACGGCGGAGGTTGTCGACCAAAGCCACGAGCGCAGTCTCAGTACCACAGCCCAGACAAAAGTGGGACTGTGAAGTATTCAGATAACTGGTGTGGTCTAGATGCCCCTGTAGCTGTTGAGCCACTACCCTCTCAATAACTGTAGCAGGTGGTCCTCCCAGGGCCACACGGGGCACTGGGGTCACACTCTGGGGAATTAGCTCACCCCCTACTACGCCGCTTCAACCTCAGCTGAATCCCCCTCTTCAAGGAAGGGGGTAGCCTCTCAGGACACACCACACAGTCCAGAGGGTATTAGTTCACAGTCCTTTATTGGACACAACCAGTGTACACAGTCCCTGGGGCTGCCAGTTCAGTCACCTCCACCCTGCAGGCTCAGATCCGTCTCTCTCAGACAGAGGAAGACCACAATATCAACCCCCCTGGTCCATCTAGCCAGGCCTCCAAGCCCCAGGCTCTGGCCAAGCCTTCCCCAGGCACAAGACTCCCTTCTGGGCACAGTCTCCCACTTGCCTGAGTCTCTCTGGTTCTCCAGTCTTCAGCACCCTGGATAGCGTAGAGCAGGCAGGCTTGTTTGGAGAGATATTGCTCCTTCAGCTCCCTGGCAGAGACTCTCTCTCCTCTTGGTCGTGTCTCTCATTTTATACAGCCAGAGTGGGCATGGCCAGGCTTTCTCCTCCTCAGCCTTAAAGGGCCAGTAACCTGCCCACTCTGTCACAGGGGTTTCTCAGCCTGTTTACCCCACAGGCTGTTCCCCAGCTAGGGGCTGTCTTTGCCTAGGCATGCTCTGTCCTCTGGCAGACCCATGCAGCCCCCTTCTTAAAGGGACAGTACCCCACGGGACTGCTCCCTGCTACAATAACTTTCCCTAAAAAGGGAAGATAAAGACCAGTCAATAACTGGCAAGGGAGAGAAAAGCATCCAGTTTTGGCCTTCAGTCTTTGCGAAATACGTTGGCAAACTAGAGGATTCAAATAACAGCAACAATGGGTAAAATCAGACATGACGTGGGCCCACTATGGCCTGGGACTCACCATGCATGGTCCCAGACCATCAGATGTTGGGCTGGGACCGCACTGCGGTGGGTAGGCAGCTGGCCCAGAATGTTCCATGGGCCTGATCCCAGGCACCCATTCTGGGCCAAGGGCTGCCCATGCAGGCCAATGCTTTTATTCAGCCCTGTCATTCCCACCTCTTGGGCAGGGACAGTGTCTATCTTATTCTCTGTAAAGTGCCAGGTACATTGCTGGTGCTATATAAAAGCTTATAATAATAGGAGTCACTATGGATGGGCACCATGGCTGCCTGTCATGATGGGGGGGGCCGCCTCCACATCTGTTGCACCCCCCTCTGGGTCATACAGGCGGAGCTGTCCCAGTGGCAGGCACATTTGTTCAGTGCCACCCGCCGACCTAGAGCATGGCCGCTGCTGTTTCCCGCCCTGGGTCAGACAGCTGCCGCACCACCCACATGACTTTTTTTACCCAAAGACAATAAAGGGCTTGGACTTTAAAGACCTCTGGCTGTTATAAGCAAGATGGTGGCCAGTTGTTCTTCACGGCCACTGAGGACAGAACAAGCGGGAATGGAGTTAAACAGCAGAAGGAAAGGGTTGGGCTAAATATCCGGAAGGATTTTCTAAACATAAAGAATGATTAGGCATTGGAACAAGTTATCAAAGGAAGTTGTGGACTCCACATCTTTGGAAGATTTTTTAATAATTTTTTAAAAGAAATGATTTAGATAAATATCTTTCAAGAATCATTTGGGAATAATTGGTCCTGTGTAAAGACAGGAAGTTGGATTTTTGGCTTTTAGATGACTTTTTAAATGTCAGGAGGGTGGATTAGTTGGCTTTTGGGGATCTAGCGGGTGATAGACTGCTTTATGCAAATTTTAAATAAACCTTTTTTATTTTGCTTGAGCATTTTGGCAGGTGTGTGACCTAGTTCAGTTTTAATGAAGCACATTTATTTATGCATTTATTTATTTTATTTGGTGTGCACTGCAGAAAGCACGGCTCCCAAAAAGGAGTGTCAAGAGTTTTATTCCTTCTCTCAATCAAGAGCCTGGGATTAACGTTAATTATTCATTAATTCTTCCTCGGTACAGATAACTCACCCGAATGCGATCCGAACTGACTGGACTGTTTGGTCATTTCGACGTTCAGAATTAGTTCGGTTTGGTCAGTTCAGGTCCGGATTCGGTCGTCCGAACAGACCGAGTTCGGTCCAAACTTCCGAACCGCGTTCGCCCATCCCTACACAAGCCTTAGGTAACAGATTGTACTGGATGGAGGGTATCAGCAGGCGTTAGGTGAGGGGAGCGAGGAGTCAGGGAGAGCAAAGCGGAAGAGGTGGGTCTTGAGGAGGTATTTGAAGGTATGAAGGGAGGGGGCGAGGCTGATGTGGGCAGGGATGGAGTTCCAGGCATGGGGGTCAGCTAGGGATAAGGTACTAAGGCTGTTAGGGGAGCAGGGGAGGCGTGGGAGGGCGAGAGAGGGGACAGAGGAGGAGCGGAGTTCACGGACTGGAGTATGGAGGGAAATTAGTGCAGAGAGGTAGGGGGGAGCAAGGTTGTGAAAAGCTTTATAGGTGAAGACTAGTTTAGTTTAGTTTATTATTGTTTAACCCCAAGGGCTTTTACAAACCATAATATAAAATAAATAAATACAGCATAAATACAATACAGTACAACTTAAAAATCAAGACTAAAAACAATACATATAAATGAATAGATAAATAGGTAATGAATCTAACTGTCATACGTTTATCCTATAATGGGTAACTCTACTATAGAATTTACCAAAAGAGAATAAACCAAATTCAAGGGGAATTATTTCGTTTCCTCTCAAAGTATTGAGCACGAAGCTGCAAAGCTCTGTTACAAAAGCTGGCGACCGCCCTGGATTTGGCTGAATCCACTGGGTTAAATAGATCCATTAGGGTCCGAATGTCCCCTACAGTGGAGTCGGTGGATAAAAAACTGGACAGATACTTCGACCTAAGGAACTGATAGGCCAGGCAAAACAATATTACATGGTCCAAGGATTCAACCCTCCTAGAGTCACAAAGCATACAGACCCTGTCCACACACGGGGTACCGTCATAACGGCCCTCTAAGATTGCAGAGGGGACGACATTGAGCCTGTATTTTGTGAAAGCAACCCTAAACTGGGAATATGGCCATGAAAATAGATAACCAGAAAGATGTTGGGGGGGGTGGGTCAATCAATCAATCAACTTTATTTGCCTTAACTAAAAAGTTATTGCCAATGCGTAAAAAAAGGGAACATTATCCTGCAATTACATACATACAAGCATAATTGTTTTTACAACAGGAGATAAAAACTTTATTAATATTCCACAAACAGCTTATACCCACCAATATAAATCAAATCCAGCCTCACCAAGCATAACGAATACTCCAGGGGGGCGGGCTTGAGAAGCTCTACTTATCCCTCCTCGTGCCTTATTCCTTACCCACCTCCCTCGGGCGTCTCTCGTACATAACTAAATTGGCAAAGGTGGCTTCTGCCCTAGTTAGTTCTGAAGCCCTTTGTTCCAGACATAATTTGTAAGGGTCAGCCAGAGGGGACCTTGCCTGAAGTTGCCCAAGCACCGACAAAAGTTTACCTCTAAGACTAACGTATTTAGGGCAAACAAAAAGTATATGCTTGACCGTGTCTGGCTCTTGCATAGAGCAGGACAAGCATCTCCTTTCTTGGAATGGTAGGCCCATATATTGCCCAGCCAAAACGGCTGAAGGGAAAACGCCGCATCGGAGGCGTGTAAAGGCCCGCCTCAAGGGAAATTTAGACCAAGCTATCAGGTAATTGGAGTCATGCAAGGGGCCAACGGGAGGCTTATATAAGGGGTTTACCCTTTGAAGATGGAACATATCGGTATCAATCTGGAGTTGCTGATCCACAAGCCGCTGTTTTACCAGAACCATAGCGTGTTTGAGACCCAAAGACAGCAAACAGCCAGAAGAGAAACCAAGCCTCCCAATAACCACCTCCAAATAGCCCAGCCAGGGAAGCAGCAACCCCTCATCCCTAGCTCTACCCAGGAGGGAGCCATCCCCTTGTGGAAGAAGCTCCACCTTTAGCCAAAAATGAATAAGGGTTTGAAGTACGTTTAACGTACTTCTCCGGTGAAGACTAGGAACTTGTGCAGGATCTGTTCATGAAGGGGGAGCCAGTGAAGAGAGGAGGGGTTGCATGTGGTTGAAGCGACGGGTGAGGTGGATGACCCTGGCAGCAGAGCTTTGGACGGAGATAAGGGGAGAAAGGGGAGAGTGGGGGAGGCCAGAGGAGACAGAGAGAAAAGGCTGAATCTTAGCAATGTTATGGAGGGAGAAATGACAGGATTTAGCAACAGAGTCAATGTAGGGTTTAAAAGAAAGGGATGTGCACACAGAATGTGCACCTACTAATTTCAGTATCATTTTCAACACACTCATAGGTCAGATCTCCAGAGATCTCTACCAATGAAAGCTCCATTGACTTCAATGAGGCTTGCACCAACAGAGTACTTTTTATGGATCAAGTAGCTAGGCCCTGATGAACCTTTAGAGTCAACGGGAGTTTTGCCACTGACTTAAATGGGTGCTTTCTCAAGCCCTCCGAGGCCAGTTTGCAGGCTCCACAAACAAACTTGCAGCAAAGACTGGCATTCCTTGGAAGTACTCGACCATGCCTAACAAATGGCTAGATTGCCTCTTTCTCACCACAGAACAAATGGAAGGGCCTAAACAAAGGACATTTCCAGGAGGTTCCCAAATTATTCCATGAGAGGTATAGAGCTTTGCCCCCGTTTCCTGTGGAATCAGATTGCCCAAACCTGAGGTATCACTAAGGATCTGTGCAACACAGAGGTGGGGAATGTTTTTCCTCCCAGGGCCACTTTGAAAATAAGTACAAGCTCGGAAAGCCACATAGAAGTGGAGGGTGGAGTGCACTCAGGAAGACGAGGGTCCAGATCATGGCTCTGTCCCATATCCTTGCATGCCGTTCCGGGCTGCCTGTGGCAGGAGGGGCAGAGTACAAAATTTTAAAAATAAATAAATAAATGCATGCTCTCAGCTCTGCTTCCTTACCCTGAGTTCAGTCTTTTGTTGCTTAGGGGAGAAATTGGATCCAGATGCAAGAGCCTGGAAATGAAAAGGGGACAAATACAAATTAGCGGTAGGCCACATTTGGCCCCCGGGCCTGAGGTTTCCCAATTCTGGTGTAAATCTTACTAGTTCTGTAGTAGGTGATCACAACGATTCGTATTGGGACCTTGTACCTATCACTCCTGCTCTCTGTTAGCACAGTTCTAATAGGGTTGTGCTAATCAGTGGCCATTTTCAATTGGGTAGAAGGATGGTCCAGGTGGGGGGACAGTCCAGGTAGAGTGCTGCTGCAGGGGTGATGGGTGGAGGGAGGGTGCAGCTGGGCGCACACCCATCTCCATCCTCCTACATGCATGAAGCAACCGCCGTTTTGGACAATTACTCCATGTGTGGAAGGTGGATGGAAATGGGTGGGTCACAGGAGCGTGCACGCACTCCCCCCGCCCCCACAACCGCTGTGGTGTTTATACGGGCGGCACCCACACATGCACGCGCAGTGGACCTGTCCATCTCGTGTAAAAAGTGCCAGTGACTCCTTTGGTATGCTCTGAACAGCCTTCTTTTGTTAAAGGAAATTCCATTTTCCCTTGGTGTCCTCCGTAGACAAGACATCTTGAAAAAAGATTGCCTTGCATGGGAAACCACTAATGTGAGATGCACACATACAGTCTTCCTAAGGAAGCCTTCAGGATCAAAAGGGAGGCGTTCTCCCTTTATGCGGAGTGGGCGGCTAGAAGAGCCGTCTGTTCTGCATAAAGGGACCCTGCAATGCAAGAGTGCCGCAGAGGGCACTCTTGCATTGCAGGGGCTGGGCAGGGGGAAAGTTCATATGGGGGTGCCCAACAGAGACGCCCCCGGTATGAACTAAGAGCTGCGCATGCGTCAGCAGCTCCCAGCCCCCTGCACAGGCTGGGTCCCAGCCTGTGCAGGGGACTGGGAGCTGCTGATGCATGCGCAGCTCTTAGCCTCCCTTCCTCCCTGGCAAGGCGGGAGGGACTCGGGGAGGCTAAGAGCTGCCTGTGCATTCCCTGGATGGATGCAGAAGCAGCGGCGGTGGAGAGGAGTCGGCGGCCCACCATGGATGATGGTGAGTATTAAATTGCGGGGCCCAGGGTGGGGAGAGTGGGGGGGCACATGGTGGGAGGGGGCTCTTATACACATCTAGATGTGTATAAGAGACAGCCCTCATCCAGTCCCCCACAGCCAACAAACACCGGGTAAGCACCGAGACTGCTGGGTCTGGGCTGGAAGAAAAAGAGAGGTAGAGTTGGGTGTCATCAGCATATTGATGACACCACACCCCATATCATCTCATGACCTCACCAAGTGACTGCATATACACATTGAACACGAGAGGGGACAAAATGGAACCTTGTGGGACACCACATGTGAAGTCTCCAGCAGATGAAGAACAATCTCCAAGCACTACACGTTGAGATCTTCCGGCCAGGAAAGAGCAGAACCACCCTGGCTCAGTCCCACAAGCGAGTCACCAACACTGCATGGTCAACGGTATCAAAAGCAACCGTCAGATCTAAAAGAATGAGCAGGGTCGAACAACCCTGATCTAATTCACGGCGGAGGTTGTCGACCAAAGCCACGAGCGCAGTCTCAGTACCACAGCCCAGACAAAAGTGGGACTGTGAAGTATTCAGATAACTGGTGTGGTCTAGATGCCCCTGTAGCTGTTGAGCCACTACCCTCTCAATAACTGTAGCAGGTGGTCCTCCCAGGGCCACACGGGGCACTGGGGTCACACTCTGGGGAATTAGCTCACCCCCTACTACGCCGCTTCAACCTCAGCTGANGCAGGGGGTGCTAGGAGCCAGGGCTCCTGGGTTCTCGGAGATGGGAGTGGGCGTTAGTGGGTTAGTGCAGGGGGGACTGTGTGTGGTAAAATGGAGGCTTGGAAATCCTGAGAGAGATGTCACTGCAAGTCATGCAATTTCAGTTGTGTTCAAAATGCTGGAATTGGGATGTGCGTGGTAAAAGTGGACTCAGGCTGTGAGTGGGGTGCTTTACAAGGATGGGTCCCTGTGTTTTGGGTTTACAAATTATTTATTTTAAGCTTGATGTGCATGTAGACTGTGTTTTCTTCCATCCAATGTTAACCCTGGGAACTCCTTGCTGCTGAATTATGCCAGTGTTTTGGGTATTATGCCAGTGTTTTGGGTGTTTCCCTGTGTTTGGGGTTTACAAATTATTTATTTTAAGCTTGATGTGCATGTAGACTGTTTTCTTCCATTCAATGTTAACCCTGGGAACTCCTTGTGCTGGGTTATGCCATGCCACTGGCCTACCATCCCCCTGGCTCCGCCTACTGTCCCCCTGGCTCCACCCGCCGGCCTTACAGCCCCAGTGCCCCTCCAACATCAAAACCCACCAGCCGCCCCTGTTGGCATGAGAGAGCGGGGCTGTGACATTCCATAGTAGAGTCCCAGCTTGCGGGTGAGCATTTGAGCCAGACCGAAGCCTTAGGGTCTAGGCTCTTTTGGTCCTCGGCTCAGACTGAGTAGCCCCTTCCCATGCAGAGTTCCTCTGTAAGGAGTCAAATTACTCGTGAGCTGACCTGATTAAACCTGAATCCAAGCAGCAGCATTCAAATTGTACCCAACTTGGAGTTGAGACAGAAATTCAGTTTCATCGGGTTCAGATTGGGCGAAAAGCCTTTGACCCCCAGTTGCCTTTGCCCCTTTTCTTTTGGGTCTATAGATTAGCTGCCTCTTTTAACCCCTTCATTGCCTGCATGGGTTTCTTCCACACCCCTCCAGCTTCACTCTCCCAAAAGACAGACAATGTGGTTTAAATAAATTTACCAACACACTTTGTGTTGTAGATGCATTGTAGAGTATTATTATTCAGCATATGGCTACAGCAGCAGAGGGAATGCCGAAGGGAATTCCAAAATTTATTCTTCAGTAAACATGTTTTGGCAGGCTTCCTTACAAGTGGCATTCTTCTGCAGCTCTCTGCCAATATTTGCACATTATCTACTCATACAATCTTGAAACCAAAGAATCAAAGCTAAGTACAATAAAGCCAGACAGTGGGTACTATTACATAGACCTCCGTCCTAAAAACATACAAGACTGTAATTATTAATTATTGTTATTATTATTAGCAAGCATTTATATAGCGCAAGCAATGTACCTGGTGCTTTATAAAGTAATTGAATAGACACGGTTCCTGCCCTAGGGCTTACAATCTGAGAGATGGGGGTGGGGTGGGGGGCCAAGGAAGGGGAACAGAGGGAGAGACAAGGAGTGTAACATTTACGAGGATGCGAGGTCTCAGGTGCACACTTGGTTACATCAAGAATAATGGCTGGTTGGTCCATGTGGTGAGGATATGAGTACACAGACCTCAGGTAACCGATTGTACTGGATGGAAGGTATCAGCAGGAGTTAGGTGAGGGGAGCAAGAAGTCAGGGAGGGAAGAGGTGGACCTTGAGGAGGGATTTGAAGGTACGAAGGGAGGGAGTTCCAGGAGTGGGACGAAGGCAGTTAGGGGAGGTGTGGGAGAGCGAGAGAGGGGCAGAGGAAGAGCGGCGTTCATGGCAGGGGCGGCTGGTGGGTTTTAATGTTGGAGGGGCACTGGGGCACTAAGGCCGGCGGGCCTAGGGGTGGAGCCAAGGGGACGGTAGGCAGAGCCAGGGGGACAGTAGGCCAGTGGCATGGCATAACCCAGCAGCAAAGTTTCCAGGGTTAACATTGAATGGAAGAAAACACAGTCTACATGCATATCAAGCTTAAAATAAATAATCTGTAAACCCGAAACACAGGGAAACACCCAAAACACTGGCATAACACTGGCATAACACCCAATACACTGGCATAAGCCAGCAGCAAGGAGTTCCGAGGGTTAATATCAGATGGAAGAAAACACAGTCTACATGCACATCAAGCTTAAAATAAATAATTTGTAAACCCAAAACACAGGGAAACACCCAAAACACTGGCATAACCCAGCAGCAAGGAGTTCCCAGGGTTAACGCATGCGCAGCTCTTAGTTCATACTGGAGGCGTCTCTATTGACTAGTCCTTCCTAACCCCATGTCCTGCCTTTCCCATACCATAGACCCTTCCCACTTCACCCTGCTAACCTTCTCTCTGTTCAGCGATGTACTAAAGCAAGGAATCCCAACATTTTCCACTTGCACAACACCATTTTGAGACTTAAATATAACTTTTTGGCCCCATACTGCAGCAAAGATATGCAGTTGACATCAAATATCAGACAAGCCTGTGACCCCATTCACAGTGGACATGATCCAGATGGGGTCCAGACTAGGGTTGCCAGCTCTCTTTGAGAAAAAACGTGAAAGGGTGGCACCACGTCTGACAGGGTGGGGCAAAGGGTCTGCCCTGTCACCAACCCATTAGGCACCTTGACTTATCTAACCCCACCCTTTCCTGCCTCTCTAAATACTGTCCTGTATTTACTCCGTTTATATATTTTTGACTGGCTATGCTACCTGCCTCAGGAAGGGCCCTGTGTGGCCCAAAAGCTTGCTTATTTCTACCAACAGCAGTTGGTCCAATAAACGATATCATTCAAACCACTTTGCTTCCCTCTCTGCCACTTTCTGATGTAACCTTGTCGCTTACTGCACATCATGGCACAGTCATGATGCTCTGCAAAGTGTGTGTGGGGGGAGCACGCTGGCAGTGGCACTGAGGGACAGGAGTCAGGAGAGGTGCTGGTGAGCATGGACCAAGGTGTGTGTCCTGCCTGTCGAGTCTGCTGCCCCTGACCTTCCTAGAGCACCATGACATTCCAAAAAGACAGGGTTCCATCAGAAAGGGGGTGAGGAAGTCTCTACGGCCTGCCCCATTTTTGAGATGGCTTGACTTCTCAGGGTTACTGGGGCTGCCCAGCATCTGCTGACACAGAGAAATTGGGGCTTTCCCCAAGGGCCCAGTCTCTGGACAAAATGTGGAGGTGGCAACCCTACATATGAGTCTAACTGGGCAGAGGGTTGCCAACTCTGAGAAGGCTGAGATATGGAGAGTCTTGTAACCCCAGGAGGGGTTCTAGGGCCAGGCCCCCCGCCAAATTCATGAGAAATATAGGGTGTTCTTAAACGAGCATGGCTGGGGCATGGGGTGGGTCCATGGCCACTGAGTGACTCAAGTCGAGTGTGTGGGGAAGGATTCTAAAGCACGGTTCCCTTTCCAGTGTGGCAACCTCAGCAGCCACCACACACTCCCCCTGCCACAGACCATGGGGGAGGGGGAAGAGCCCTGGGCAGGCCATTGACATTGACACTCCCCAGCTGTGAGCACTGGGGAACCAGGTTCCTTAGCACGCGCGGTCAATTCCTGTGACAAAGGGTGTGTCCCCCTGCCACTGTGCCTCTGAGCTGGGGACCTGTCAGCTGGCATGGGTGGCCGTCCCAGGTCATATGGGCTGGGGATGTGTGGGCGATTGTTGCTATGCATTTATTTATTTTTTGGCTTGCCCCGTGGGGGGCACTGCAGATTTTTCAGCAGTGCCCCCTGAGTGGGTACTGTGTGGCTCACATCCCCCTTTAGACAGGCGGTCGGATGAGCATTTACTGGGTGGCCGTGTCTGGTAGCATCTCCTTTAAAAACACCGATAGATTGTCCATGTGAATGGGTGACAACCCTACTTGGGGTCCTGGATAGGGTTGCCACTTATGCAATTTTTAAAGGAACACTTTTTGCATAGGTGGCAAGCCTAGTCCTGGATCACAGTCTGGAAACCTCTCCTTGAAAACCCTTCTTCAGCCCCTGAATGCCTTACCCTGCTCTCTCTCTCTCTTCCTCCCCCACTTTCCCGTCTGCGCTCCCTACAGCCTCCCCCCTTCTGTGGCTGGGGCTCAGCTGTCGCCTCTCACAATCTAACCATTCGTCCTGACACTTTCGCCACCTCACTGTCAACCTCCTCTCTCAACCCATGGCTCTCTTCACCCACCCCCCCGCTGCCCCACAACCACATCCCTGTCGCCCCATACTCCCCCTCGCCGACGCTGCCATTCCTCTCGGGCCCCCCAAGCCACGCTGAATGTCTCCCCGTTGTGACGAATCTGCCGCCGAGCGCCAGCTGGAGCTTCGTTTACTTCCCGCCCCGTCAGCGACCGGAAGTGAGGCGGGGGCCATTTTGCGTCGGGCGATGGCGGCGGCCCTGAAGAAAAAGAGTCGGAGGGGGTTGTGAGTTCTGGCCCGGGTGCGTGTCCTGCCTTGTGGAGAGTCCAATCGCTGCATCCTTCCCCCCCTCCCCCCTTCCTTTCGTCTGGCGATGTACGGCGGGGGTGGAGCGAGGCGGGGGGCGGCGGAGGCCGGGTCCGGGCCTCTCAAGCTGCTGGCGGGAGCGGCTCCCGGGGCGACTACAGCGGCGGCGGCGGCGGGAGCGACGACGGCGGCGGCCCCGGGCGGCGGCGGGAGCCGCGTGGAGCTACTGGTGTTCGGCTACGCCTGCAAGCTGTTCCGGGATGACGAGAAGGCGCAGCAGCAGGAACAGGGCCGGCACCTCATCCCCTGGATGGGAGACTCCGCCATCATGATCGATAGGTCGGTGCATCCCAGCTCCCCCCCCTCGACTCTCTCCCTCCGCCGCTGCTGCTGCTGCTGCTGTGTGACGCGCGCCTCTCTGTGCCCCACTCTGCCAGGCCGGGGGAGGCGGGGGCTCCCTCCCCTGCGGAGTCTCCCCTCCCACCCTGGTAGGGGTGGGGCGTGTGTATTATTGGGGACCCCTCTCCCCCTTGCAGGAGGGGGTGTGTGCTGGGGAGGGTGGGTGGGAGAAGGGATGGTCCCCTTTCCAAATCAAACCTCGCCCGGCTTTCCTTGCCCCTCTCACTGCCAGTTTGTGAGGGGGGAAGCCAAGGAAAGGGTGGGGGGGGGTGCGCCTGCTAGCTGTCATTTTTCATTTCGGTCTGTGTGTTTATACTAGCTCTTAACACTCAGGGCAGCTTGGGGGGGGGACACACAGTCCAGTCACTAGCAGAAATAGCCCATTAATGTGTGTTAGATTAAAAAGGCATCACCCTCATAATACAAATATTTACCCTCTCCCAAATCCTGTTTAAAAATTGCATAGGTGGCAACTCTAGTAAAGGAACACATGAAAAACACATGTTGCAGGGACCTGCAACATGTATTTTTCATGTGTTCCTTAAAAAATTGCATAGGTGGCAACCCTACTGTTTACCTAGGATGCCATAAGTGCATCCTATAGTTATTATTGGGCTGTGTCTCTGTTTAAAATAGTCACAACTGTCCAGCAGCGTTCCTTGTGCTGGACAGTTGTGATTATAGACACACCCTGAGGGGAGGGGGTGGTCATGGACAAGGCAGAAGGGAAGGGAGGAAACCATAGTCACTCCAAAAGTAACTTTTGCCCTGTGCGTAGCCACCTCATGTGGAGAGTTGCTGCATTTGATTTGCCAGGTGTTAACTTCTCTCACCGGGATAAAACTTCTGATCTAAGAAAAGCTCTTATTATTTAGTAGAGCATTCTTGTTAACAGACCTTTGTGGGGTATTTCCAGATTTCATCACCCCGTTACAATTTAAGTGACTTTTGCAGTAACATTGGCACCAAAGGAGACACCTTTAATTTAAACCAGGGTGGGGGTATTTCACGCCCAGGGATCAAGTGTGGTCCTTGGTCAGTTTTTATGAGGCCCCTTCCAGTTCTTAGGTCTGGCCCCTGAATCTAGCTTTTACCCCCAAGCACTGAAAGACTGAACTCAGGGTGAGGGAGCAGAGACGAGGGCATGTACACCAGAATAGGGGACAGATCCCTGGCCCAGATCCATCTTCTGAATCCTCCCCATTCTTAAGCACCTCCAGTAAAGCATCTCCTCTCTCAACTAATTATCAGTGTGTGCCCTGGGAGGGAAAAGGCTCCCTACCCCTGATCTAAACCATAACCTGTTGCCTAAAGGCTATTCCTGGCCTGTTTGTGGCCACCTCATATTGGGAGTTCTCACAGTTCTCACCAACTGCCTTTCCCAGAAGTTAAAGTTCTGATCTTCATGCCCAGAGATGGATTTCATCACCCTCTTAAATATCTGAATTTGAGTGAGTTTTGTAGTAATATTAACAGTTGGGTTTCAGATGCAAGCGCAAGCAAAACCAGTTGTTTTTTTTAAAAACGTCATCAGTGGAGAGTTATGTCTTGAGTATTGAACTGTGAAGCTCAAAGTCCATTATTTTTAGCTGTCTTGATTGGCTCTGAAGACCCCCTCAGTAGGAAAGCTGGAAGAGTTTTGGTTTGGAAAGGAGCACATGGCATATTGTAGGCCTTTGCTCCCTCAATTTCCAGATTGCTCAGTCCCTTTCTGTGGCTTGACATGATTTCCTGGTCCATGGGACAAACTAAAGTCTACAATATCCTTCCAGAGAAAGTGGTGGCATCTCCATCACTTAAGATTGGACAGAGCATCATGGAATTGTCTTGATCCTTGGGCTGTTGAATAGAACAGTGGGTTTTTTTCCACTTTAAGTTTCTGTGATTGAAGTTATAAACTGAGGAGTAGTATGGAGAACTAAGATACACAATCAGATTTTTTTTATTTTTAATGCGTTATTGATCTAGTGGTTTAAGATCAGTGCCTTTCAACTAATGGCAATTCTTTTTTTTTCTAATAAGATTATTCATTAGCTATTTATATTCTATAACTTAAGGATATTCTGATTTTCTACATCAGTGGTCTGGAAGAAATCAGGCTATGAAATTGGTGGGAGCAAACTCTACATATGTTCATGTATGCATATATGACCTTTAAAACGATCTACATGTTTAAATTAAGGAGGTTTACATCAAATACATTTTCAGACAAATCTTAGAATCCTATTAAATAGTATGCAATAATCTTATCACTGTCTTTGGAAGCTGGGAGTTTTAACTTCAATAACACAAAAATCTTCACTTTCACCCATGATATATGGCAACTCTACAGCTGTTGGAAGACAGAGGCAGAAACTTTTCCATGGATAAACACCATCTGACCTCTTATTAAAATGTTTGTACTTGCTATATTTACTTTTTTTTGGTTTGGCAGCTTGACTCAATCAAAAGTTGTCTGAAGACAATCATACCAAGTGGGATTTCCTACTTTTTTTTGTCAGTTCCTTTTTGCTGTGCATGAAGGATATATATGCCAAATGTTATCCTAATGCAGTAACTTTTTCTGCAAACAAATTATTACTGCTTGAGAAAAGGAAACTGTATTACCACCATTTTTATGGTAAACCTCCTTAAATTGCATGTATATGTTACTGTTCCTATGTATGTGTGTCTCTCTATCACATAACCCAGAACTTATTTCCTCAGCCAAATGGCTAGGGGCCGAGCCTAGCCATGATTTTACCTCCAATGGATGCAAGTTTCTTTGGTGAAGATCTCTCCTGAGAGTTCGGGACTAGCAGAAAGAAGCGAGGAAATTTCGACCGTTTGGTTCTTACGGATAGGTATTTATGTATTCGGGCTTGTGTGAATGTAAGATATTTAACTTTCCAGGAAAAAAAAATTTATTTTACAAGGGACACTGAATGGTTGGTTGAACCATATACGGTAAGAACTGCTAAGGAAATGGTTCCTGTTAAAATGACTCAAGGATTCTTTGACTTTAATTGTAACCTTTATTATTTCATTAGAGATAGGAATTCAGGCACTTTTTTTTTTAAAGCAACTTTATATTTATAGTGAATATGAAAAATATTTAGCCAAATTAAGTGTAACTTCTAGAACAAAACACTTAATGTTTAAATGCGTTTATTTTTAGGGGTAAGTATTTGTGTAGTCATAAACGCAAGCCCTAAGTTCTTTGCATTGACCAGTTCTTCATATTGCAGGTATGATGGGCGTGGTCACCTGCATGACCTCTCTGACTACGATGCCGAATACTCCACGTGGAACAGAGATTACCATTTGTCTGAAGAGGAGGCTAGAATAGAAGCCCTCTGTGATGAAGAGAGGTATTTAGCCTTGCATACGGACTTGCTTGAGGAAGAGGCGAGGCAAGGTATTGCTCAAGGAAAAATTCCCGAGTAGAACACATTTATTTTAAAATTAAACAGTTTAAAACAATAAATTTGCTCCTCCTCATTTTTATACTCACTCTTTCTGATATTATCTTGACAGTACCCAGTGGATTCGAAAAGCAGGAGTCTTTGCGTATCTGAGAGGACCTCAGGATAGTTTTTATGTAGAGCCACACAGAAATTGCCCAGATTTTGAGGGCAGACTGGGAATTGAAAAACACTTTAACTGTTCTTCTTTAACAGTATTGTATAAATGAAAGTCAATGTTCTTGTCTTTGCCATCATTAGATTGTTTAACCCCCACCCCCACCCCAACATTTATCTCAGCAGGTGAAAAGGGTCAGCATAAACCACATGCCTTTTGATGTCTTTGCCAGCACATTCTTGAAAAACAAAAGTTACAGTGACTAAATGAGTGAATGTAGTGCAACTCTTGGCCCTAATTGTTAGGCTAAAATGTATCTTTTAATAAAATTGCATAGCCACATTTTTCTCCTGTATTAATAACATTTTACATTTTTGTTCAAGAGGAAGAATATAAGCGACTAAGTGAAGCGCTGGCAGAAGATGGTACTTATAATGCAGTGGGATTCACGTATGGCAGTGATTACTATGATCCGTCAGAACCCACTGAAGAAGAGGAGCAGCAGCCCTTTAAAGGAAGAGGTAAGGAGTCAAAATGTGTGTGTTGGGGTTTGAAAAATGTTTTTCTGCCAAAAGAGCAGCTGAACCATTATTTCACTGAACTACACATGCCACCATCTTTCTTAGTCACTTCCCTTCACATCTTAACTAAGATTTTAGAGGGGATGCTTTAGTGAGCGCTCTCATTGTTGGGATTTCATTATTTACTTACAACGGTTTACTATTTTGCCTTACCACAAAGGTGTTTAAGCTGTTATGTGCGTACAGAAAAACTTAGAGCTCTTTGCTTTAATGTTATTCCCAGGGACCCGTGTTCACTGCTTTTTCCCATTGCCGCCAGCGTGAAAACACAGTGAACAGAGTCTCTGCTTATTCCTAACTCAGTATCTCCCAGGCTTTCATGCATGTCTGTAAAGTTCCACTATGTAGCTTAATTTTTCAAAATAAATTTTTACTTTCCCCTTAAGTACAAAGAAGATGGATTTTTGTTGTAGTTGATAGAATGCAGATTTTAATAAGCTGTTAAAGTTGGCAGGGATTTTAGATGAAATCTGTGCGGGGTGGGAAATCCATATTTCCTTGTTTAAAAACGCCTGATTTTCCTGAAGTGTGTAAGATATAAAACACATTTAGTTTAAAGCTATAATAAAGGAGTACTAAACAACTATGTCCCTTTTCACGTGGGCTGCAGTAGGCAGCGGGATGGGTGGGTGCTGCATAGGGGTGCGTTTTGCACCCTACCCATCTCCACGCATGGAGCATTGGTGATGGGTGAAGCGTGGGAGTGTGTATGGGCGCCCCCCCTCCCCCTGCAGCATTCGCACTTGTGAAAAGGTCCTATGTTTGTTCGTGAAAATTTTGTTCCTATTGTGCCGACGGGTTATCGTGAAGTTAGCACAAAAAGAAATCAAAAACCCCGCAGAACTTTAAATCAGTCTGCTTTATGTATTTTTTCAGCACTTCAAGCTGTAGCATTTTATATGGTCGGAAGGGGAAACTTACTGACAGGATAATGATTGTAAAGGTGCAAGAAGACGTTTGTATAACTTTTTTAGAAGAACTTCAAGTTATTGCATAGAAAGCTGTACTAGAAAATAGGAAGTTTGAAAATTAGACTACTTTAAAATGCTTAAGTTGACTGAATTCTCTTAAAGTAGTATTGCAGAATAGTCTTCATTTTCTGTGTTATAATTTAGAAATGAAGGTAAACTTACTTTGAATAAAAACTTAACACTTATCATTTGAAGTTCTAAATGATCTCCAGATATTTAGTGCATAATCTCTGCTAGGAATTGCAGCCCACATAGTCCATTTTATTTTCATCAGTTTACCAGTGGTTGTAAGCACTGCTTATTAGTGGACAGATGTGATAGTTGTTTGCAGCATGTGAATGCATGTAGCAGGTTTTGAGACTTAAGCAATAAGGATAACAGACCAAAATATGGATGAAAATGCAGCTTTTCAGCTTTGAATGTCTTGGTGTTTGTAGTTTCATCTATACCGTTACTTTAAAAGTTTCTCAGATCAATACTTGGAAATCTCAACAGAGGTAGTTCCTCTCCTCTTTCAGGCAGAAATGCAGGAGTTTACTTTGGCTTCTCTGGTCAAATGTTCTTTAGTCTTTTCTCAGAAAGCTAGTTTCTAGTAGAAGTGTCTATCAGATATTAATAAACCACATTATTTAGTGTTTTTGATTAGAACACTGACATGCGTCCAAAGTCTGTTTAAAAAACTGAAGGTGATTTTAAGATTGCTTGTGCTTGATCTGTTTGCTAGAGAACAGGGTGAAAAAAGAGATTCCTGTGGAAGCCACAACCTTAACTCTTCTGCTGGCATCCAACACACCATCCTGTCAGTTTAGTTAGCAGCCATGATCTCTGTGAGTTTATTGCTTCAGTGCAGTGCTGGTGGTCTCATAGTTTCCAGCCAGTCTCCCTCCTTCCCTTTGCCTCAAAGCTTCTGGAACGTGTTGTCTACTCCCATTGCCTGGACCTCCTCTCTGCCAACTCCTCCCTGGACCCTCTCCCATCTGGCTTCCGCCCCCTCCACTGTACTGAAACTGCCCTAGCTAAGATCACCAATGATCTACTTGTCGCTAAATCTAAGCGCCTCTACTCCATCCTTGTCCTCCTTGACCTCTCTGCTGCCTTTGACGCTGTTGACCACTCACTCCTATTGGACTCCCTTTACTTTTTGGGCTTCCGTGGCTCTGTCCTTGACTGGTTCTCCTCCTACCTCTCTGACCACTCCTTTAAAGTCTCGCTCCCCGAGTCAAACTCCTCCTCCCTCCCCCTTTCGGTTGGGGTCCCCCAAGGCTCTGTCCTTGGCCCTCTCCTCTTCTCTATTTATACCCTGTCCCTTGGCAAAATTATTGCCTCCCACGGATTCCACTGCCATCTCTATGCTGATGACACCCAACTCTATCTTTCTACCCCCTCTCTCTCCTCTTCCATCCACTCACGCCTCGTCAACAGCCTCTCTGATATCTCCGCCTGGATGTCCTGACGTCAACTCAAGCTTAACATGGCCAAGACTGAACTCCTCATATTTCCTCCCTCCCCTTCCTCTCCCTCTAACCTGACCATCTGCATTGATGGAGTCACCATCCATCCTGTTCTCCAAGCCCGTAGCTTGGACTTCACCTTCGACACGCACCTCTCTTTTAAACCTTACATTGACTCTGTTGCCAAATCCTGCCGATTTGCCCTCCATAACATTGCTCGGATCCACCCCTTTCTCTCTACCTCCTCGGCCAAAACCCTTGTTCATGCCATGGTTATCTCTCACCTCGATTATTGCAACCTCCTTGGTAGACTCCCTCGCTCTCACCTGTCCCCCCCCCTTATCGCAATCCAAAACTCCGCTGCCAAGGTCATTCACTCTGCCCATCGCTTCGACCATGTGCAGCCTCTCCTCTTTCTTCACTGGCTCCCCCTTCCTGAACATATCCTGTTTAAACTCCTGGTATTCACGTTCAAAACACTCCATAACCAAGCTCCTCCCTACCTCTCGGACCTAATCTCCCTACGCACTCCTGCTCTCCGCTCTTCCTCTGTCCCCTCCCTCACTCTCCCTCGTTTCTCCTGCTCACCTAATCGCCTTTGACCCTTCTCGCTCGCTGTCCCCCATGCCTGGACTCCCTCCCTGCCCACATCCGCCTTGCCCCCTCCCTCCGCTCCTTCAAATTCCTCCTCAAGACCCACTTTTTCCACGCTGCCTTTCCCAATGCCTGCTAGTCGTTCCCATATACCCACTGTCTGCCCTCCTCGGCAGACTGCTGTAACCAACCTGATTGTAACCAAACCAAGCACACGCACCTGAGACTACGCATCCACTTGAATGTTTGTTAGTCTTCTCCCCTGTCTCTCCCACTGTCCCCTCTCCCTGTCTCCCCCTCCTTGTCTTTTAGCTTGTAAGCCACAGGCAGGGACCGCATCTATTTCTGTGTTTTGTACAGCACCAGGTCTCACGTCTGGCACTATATAAATGTTTATAATAATTAATAATAGTTAAAGTCTGCCTCTGATAGAAAGAGGCCTTTTGATAATTGCCACTAATTAACTGGAAAATAGGCTTTCCAGGATTGTGACTTCCCTAACCAAGGACCCTTGTTCACTGCATTTTCCCCATTGACAGCAATGGGGAAAATGCAGTGAACATGGGTCCCGGCCATAACTGAACACAACACCCACTTCCTCCACTTTTCCATTTTGTGCCGCACCTTGATAGTGACCTCAGCTGAACTGTGATGGAGATGTCAAGTTGTTGATACATGAGTATGAGATAGTGTCACCAATAATTTGTATGGGAACTGGATGTGCTCAGGGTACATGTTCCTTTTCAGTACGCAGTGGTCATGTTAATTCTCCCGGGAGATCCTCTTGGATAGCCAGTCAATAAAGTAGGGTAGATTCCCTGTCACTACCAATAGGAGGCAGACACATCAAGTTTCTTTGGAGCCTGGCTAAGGGGATCTCACTTCAGACTCCAGTCTGCCTCCACACTGATAAGAAGCAGAGGAGCTTCCTCTTGAAGATTGGATCCAGGCAGCTCACTACAGGCAAGAAGGATCCCCGGTGCCAGGGGAGGAGAAATTCCTCACCCTGTTCACCCCCCTCTGACAGAGGGGGCTCGGGGCTAACAATCTGGGCGCTCCCTCTTCCTATGGGCAAGGGAGCCAGCCCCTGAGGGGGATCCCTTATTGATACTGAGGGCTCTTGAACCTCTTGGGGACTTGGGGACCTACAGCTTCTGCTGCGGCGCTGAGCCCGACAGCACCCCCCCCCTCCGTGGGACACTGTCCCCGAGGGGTACTGCATCCAGCGCCCCCCCGAGCCGCTATCAGAGCCTACTCTC
>QEPC01000493.1:4026042-4075374 GCA_003113815.1 Sphenodon punctatus | reverse complement strand
CCCCCCCCCCCCCCCCCCGGGATGGCCCGATCTCTGGATCCGTGCCCTTCCCCCGCTCTCAGCACCAGGGCAACAAAGCCCACACTACAAAATCACCCCAGCAACAGGCCGCAGCTTCAGCTTTTGTGCGCGCCTCTAGGGGGCCGCATTGGCCAATCAGAGCAACCGGGGACCTGAATCCTCGGGCACTAGGACCCAACGGCTCATCCCTCCTCTGCCTCACCACGCTGTGAAGGAGCCATGCAGCCAGTGCTCCCAGCCAGGCCTGCCGACCTCTCCGTACCCACACATGGAGGAGAGAGCTGATGCCACTCAGGAGATCATGTCAAGGAGACGGGGCAGTGCGACAGCAGGAGCATCGGGGGGAGCAGGAAACACCTCGGCGGTGGCAGAAAACATAAGCCCCCCCACACCAGAACCCCCAGCCCAGGACCCCCCATATGGAGGTCCTCAGGGAGATCTTTGAATTAAAAAGGAAGAGGTTCCCCCCCCCCAAAGATCTAAAAAGGCCAGGAATCCTGCCCCCAAGGCCAAAGGAAAAGGGAAGATGCCCCATCCTAAGAGACCCTGCAAGACACGCAGGCTCTTAGACTCCCCTGAGTCCGCAGGATCTCCCGTGGAGGAGGAACAAGACTGTAGAAAAAGCAGGAAGGGGAATAGGAGTCCCAAGGAGAGCAATGAGGAAGAGGGCGGGGGCAATCAGGATAGTCTCGCGTCAGAAGACCACCAGGTCTCCGAGGAAGACACAGGGTCCTACTCCCTCGAGGAGGGAGAGATTGAGGAACAGGAACTAGAAACCTCCTCAGACCCAGACAGACCGTTCCCAGCAAAGTACAGGGATCAGATCTTTGCCCTGGTAGTAAAAGCCCTCCCACCTCCAGGAGAAAAAAAGACAAGCATGCCCCTTCTGATTCATCCTCATCATCTGAGGAGGAACGCGAATACATCCCTAGAGCATCCTCCAGAAATCGAGGGATAGTCCTGGACAAAGCCTATGAGAAAATCATAAAGAGAGAGTGGCAACAGCCCTACAAGCTGAATAAGGCGCAACTGTCCCTGTATTCCGTCTCTAAATCTAAGGAACCCCTCCTGGCTATACCCAAAGTGGATGCAGCAGCGGCATCTCTAGCCAGAAACTCGGTATTCCCTACAGAAGGGGAATGCTACCCCCGGGACCCCACAGACAGGGGTATTGAATCTAGCTTAAGACTAAACTTCGAAGAAATAGCCTCGGTCATCAAGATGGCCACCATCACATCCTACTTCTCCAGGGCTCTAATGACCTGGGTCAAGCAAGCCGGAGATCCAAGAACCTCAGAAAAAATGACGAGTGCTGTCAGCAAGAATACAACTGGCCTACTCTTTCATTGCCGACTCCTCCACTGACATATTCGGATGGGCAGCATCTTCTAACGTGGCAGGCAGACGCAGACTCTGGCTCAGGTCTTGGAAAGGGGACAACACTGCAAAGAACACGCTAGTGGGGGGGGGTGTCCCTTTTCAGGGGGCAAAGCTGTTTGGAGTCTTCCTCGACAACATACTGACAGATGCAGCGGATAAATCCAAAAAGCAGACCCTCCAGAGCGTAGCAACCTCCAAAAAAAAACTTCTTTGTCCCTTCACAACCTACCAGCCTGCTGGAAACTCAAGATGCCCCTTTTATCCGCATCAGGGCAACCAGCAAAAATACCGAAACAGGTGGAACAAACAGAAGGGAGCAGGAAACCGATCCAAGCAGCCGCAAGCATCTAGACACCCTAAACCAGAAGCATGACTTGGGAGACTCCCATCTTCAACCCCAACTGGGGGGGAAGACTCAGGCGATTCTCAGCCCAATGAGAAACCGCCACCTCGGATGTCTGGGTAGTAAGAACAGTCAGAGGGGTACTCAATCGAGTTCTCCCACTTCCCAAGACAATCTTTCTGCACCTCTCCTATATCCAACAACGCTCAAAAACACCAGGCCATGATAAAGGAAGTACACCGACTCAGAGACATCGGGGCAATAGAACCTGTTCCATCCCACGAAATGGGGACAGGACTTTACTCGATTCTTTTCCTAGTCCCCAAAAATTCAGGGAAACTGAGGGCTGTTCTTGACCTAATAACGCTAAACAAGGGAGAAAAACCCCAAAATTCAAAATAGACACACTCCAATCCATCAGAGTGGCGATTACACAGGGCGAGTGGCTTACATCACTCGACCTCAAAGAGGCTTATCTGCACGTACCCATCCGTCCTCCACACAGGAAGTGGCTCAGGTTCGCATACACACAAACCCACTGGCAGTATGCAGCCCTGCCCTTCGGATTAGCCACGTCACGCAGGACTTTAACAAAGATCCTTATCCCACTAATAGCAAATTTAAGAAAAGAGGGAATCAAGATACATCTGTATCTGGACGACCTTCTCATTCGGTCGCCCTCTCGAGACAAAGCTCTAACAGACGTCCGAAGAACCATCCAATACCTGCAACAACACGGGTTCCTCATCAACTTCGAGAAGAGCCACCTGAACCCTTCACAATCACTGGAACACCTCGGTGTGATCCTGGACACCCTCAACTTCAAAGTATTCCTCACAGAGAGAAGACAGCTAGACCTATTAGAGCTAATCAACAGGGTAGTAACGACACGCAGATCCAGACTGAAGATTCTAGCCAGCCTTCTTGGCAGCATGATCTCATGTCGGGGGATATTGCAGTGGACCCGATTCCACACCAGACCCCTCCAATGGTTCCTGCGCCCATGGCAGGACCGGTTGATGCAGGGAGCGAACCCACTCATTGCAGTTCCAGAGTCAATCAAATCATCCTTCCGGTGGTGGACAAAGAGACAGATTCACAGAAGGGATCCCTCTCTCGGACCCAGACAGAACACTGGTGACGACAGATGCGAGCCTCTCTGGATGGGGAGCACACTCACAGAATTAGTCCACGCAGGGAGTCTGGCATGAATGGGAACAAAAGAACCATATAAATTGGTTGGAACTTCGAGCGATATATCTAGCACCCCAGAAGCTGGCACCGACTCTGAAGAACAAACACGTGCTCATCTATACCGACAGCACTGTGGCGAAGGCCTACGTCAACCACCAAGGGGGATCAGGATCGGAAGCTCTCCACCGTCAGGCCTCGGCGCTGATCAGGTGGACAGAGGGCAACCTGAAATGCCTCAGAGCTATCCACATAGCGGGAGTGACCAACAAACAAGCCAACTGGTTGAGCCGCGAGACAATCGACCCAGGGGAGTGGATGCTTCATCAGTCGGCATTCCAGAGGATACTTTGGTCAACTGAAGATAGACCTCTTCATTGCCGTACAACGCGAAAACTTCTCAACTCATGACTCGATTTCCCAGACCATCGGGCAGTGGCATTTGATGCACTGAACGCGAATTGGCCCGAGGATCTACTCTGCGCTTTTCCACCCTTCCCGCTCATACACCGAACAGTGGCAAAAATCAAAAGAGAACGGGCGCAGGTCATCCTAGTAACCCTGTATTGGCTACGTCGCCCATGGTTCGCTTACATCCTGGAACTTTCCGAACATCCCCCGCTCAGCCTCCCAGACAGAGTAGACCTGCTTCAACAGGTCCTATCAACCACGCCAACCCAGGGAATTTGAAACTAACTGCGTGGCTCTTTTGAAAGGGGGGCCTTTAAAAGTTAGGATATTCCCACCAATTTCTAAACACCCTGATGCAATCCAGGCGTTCTGCTACCAAGAGAATATACCAAAGTACCTGGGCCCTCTTTGTAAGGTGGTGTGGGGAAAGGGGAATCAGACCGGCAAAAGCCTCTATCAGGGTAATACTAGAGTTTTTACAGAAGGGTCTAGATAGGGGTCTAAAACCCAACACTCTACAAAGACAGGTGGCTGCCTTAAATAGCGTACTTTCTACCACCAAGGGTTATGGTATCTCTAGACATCCTCATATCGTGAGGTTCCTCAGAGCATCCGGAGTTATTTCCCCTCCGGTAGTTCACCGATTTCCCTCCTGGGACCTGAACCTAGTTCTCAGAGCCCTAACCTCAGTTCCCTTCGAACCCCTTAGGGAGGTCTCTCTTTATTACCTTTCTCTTAAAGTGTCCTTTCTTATAGGAATTGCATCAGTTCATAGAGTTTCAGAACTAGGAGCTCTGTCTATAGACCCAAGCCTATGCTTGTTCAAATCTTTTTCGATGATCCTTAGACTGGATCCTGCTTTTTGACCGAAAGTGGATACTCGTTTTCACAGGGAACAGGAGGTGAATCTCCCGTCCTTTTGTCCCACCCTTCTCACCCTTAGGAGAGGGTGTGGCACGCTCTGGATGTCACTAGGGCCCTGTCCATTTATATAGAACGCTCGTCTTCCTTCAGAAAGACCTCGGCCCTATTTGTTAACTATGGCGTCCAGAGAAGGGGCCTAACGGCTTCAAAATCAGATATCGCTAAGTGGATATCTCTATGCATCATAGAGGCCTACAAGGCACGAGGAAAAACCCCTCCTCAAGGAATCTTCGCTCATTCCCTTATAGGGGCAGCCACTTCTCAAGCCTTTAAGAATTCGGCTTCTTATGGGGAAATTTGTAGAGCAGTTACATGGGCTTCAGTACACTCGTTTACTAGGCGCTATAAGCTTCCTCTCCTAGAATCAGCGGAAGCTGCTTTCGTAAGAAGGGTTCTACAGGCTGTATTATAGAGGGCGCCAGTAATGGGCACCTCAGGGAGTTATTCTCCATCTTTCCCTCCCACAGAGGTTTTTTTTCTGGGACACCGCTATGGCACGTCCCTACTTTATTGACTGGCCATCCAGGAGGATCTCCCAGGAGAAAGGAAAATTGGGTCCTTACCTGCTGAATTTTCCTTCTACAGGAGATCCTCCTGGATGGCCAGACCCACCCAGAGTGAGGAGTAACTCTGAGGTGCTTGAGGTTCATCCGTATGGATCTAGTCAGTTTTCTATTTGGAATGTTGAAAATTTTAGTTTTATCCAGGTGGGTTAGAAACATTAACCATTCCCTCCAAGGTTCTTATGAGTTAGTATTCTGGGGAAGAAAAGGTGTACTCTTCAAAACACAGTGGACAGTGTGAATGAGAGCTGAGAACTAACTGGAGTCTGAAGAGGGGTGAGATCCCCTTAACCAGGCTCCAAAGAAACTTGATGTGTCTGCCTCCTACTGGTAGTGGCGGGGATCTACCCTACTTTACTGACTGGCCATCCACGAGGATCTCCCGTAGAAGGAAAATTCACCAGGTAAGGACCCAATTTTCCTTTTTCTTGGACTGTGCTGCCACTATAATTGTAGGCAACATGAAGGCAGCAGTACTAGAGAACTTTCCTTTAGCTTACCATGCTTTTTGGGGTGGCAGTATAGGTGTGGAGTGTATCGGCCTTAGTGTTGCTAAATGTAGTTTTTGTTAATTGTAACTATTGGGGGGGGGGGGAAATATGGCTCTGATTTTTTTTTTTTTTTATTTATTTTTGTCCAATTCAATTGTGCACCTCACCCTTTGAATGATTTATGAAACTAAGTAGTTTCTTTGGTCACATTCATACAAATACAATTTTTACGTAGTCTCTAGTACTTAGAATTACTCTTTTGTCTAGCATATCTCTTAAATATTCACTGTAGAGTTATAGGGTAGGAAATCATAGAATATTGAGACATTTGACATTGTACTGATTCGTTGTTACTGTTTATCCTTAATATAGCCCTTTTAGTGTTCAGAGAGCTTTACAACCCTTATCTAGTTGGCCCTCATAAATACCATGTGTAGTATGTCATTAGTATTCCTGTTTTATAAATGGGAAACTGAAGCTGAGGGGTAGTAATTTGTCTTAGGCCACCGACTGAGTTCATGGTTTAGATGGGATTTGAACCTTGATCTTCCAGGTCCAACTCAGCTGCCAGCTCTTCTCTAGTTTCCTGCGTAGCTAAAGGAATGCTAATGAATTTTAATAGGAAGCACTTGCAAATAGATTTAGGCTACAGATTATTATTATTATTAGCATTTATACAGCGCCAGCGATGTACCTGGCACTTTACAGAGAACAAGATCGACACGGTCCCTGCCCGAGAGCTCACAATCTAACTAAGACAGGGAAGGGGGAACAGAGGGACAGACAAGGGATGCAACATTCATGAGGATGCGAGAGCTCAGGTACACGTTCTTGGCTTGGTTTCAATAAGCTGGGAGTTTGCAGATAAGAGGTGGGGAATAAACCTGGGTGGGGATGCTTAGCAGGAGTTAGGAAGGGCAGAGCGGAAGAGGTGGGTTTTGAGGAGTGATTTGAAGGTAGAAAGAGAGGGGGCAAGGTGAATGTGAGCAGGGAGAGAGTTCCAGGCGTGCGGGGCAGCGAGGAAGAAGGGGTGAAGGCGTTTGGAGGAGCGTGGGAGGGAATGCAAGAGGAGCAGAGTGCTCAAGCAGGGGTTCGGAGGGAGATCAGGGCAGAGAGGTAGGGGGGAGTGAGGTTCTGAAGGGCTTTGTAGGTGAAGACGAGGAGCTTGTGCAGAATACACCCAGGAAGAGGGAGCCAGTGGAGAGGAGAGGAGAGGGCTGCACATGGTCAAAGCGACGGCCTAGATGGATGATCCTGGCAGCAGAGTTTTGAACAGAGATGAGGGAAGAGGTGGGAGCGGGGAAGGCCAGTGAGGAGGCGGTTACAGTAGTCAAGGCATGAGATGACTCGGGCGTGGATGAGAGGTTTTGCAGAGGAGACGGAAAGAAAAGGGCGGATCTTAGCAATGTTGTGGAGGGAGAAGCGGCAGGATTTGTCCACGGAGTCAATGCAGGGTTTGAAGGGAGGGTGCAAGTCGAAGATGAAGCCCAATCTGCAAGCTTGGGGGACAGGGAGAATAGAGACCCTGTCAATGGTAAATGACCAGGAAGAGGGAGAGGAAGGATTGGGAGGTAAGATCAGGAGTTCAGTTTTCGCCATGTTCAGTTTGAGTTGGTGTTGAGACATCCAGGCGGAGATATTGGAGAGACAGTTGGTGAGACGAGCTTGAACAGAGGGAAGGAGTGGAGAGAGAGAGAGTTGAGGGTCCTCAGCATATAGGTGGTATTGGAAACTGAGGGAGGCAATGAGTTTGCCTAGGGATTGGGTGTAGATAGAGAAGAGGAGCAGGCCAAGGACGGAGCCTTGGGGAACCCCAACTGAGAGGAGGAGAGGGAGGAGTTAGGAAGAGAGACATTGAATCGCTCCACTCCCTTGGATCCGGACTCTGTCCTCGACTGGTTCTCCTCCTACCTTTCTGACCTCTCCTTCAATCAGGAGCTAGTGGTTAGCAGTGTTGAAGGCAGCAGAGAGATCAAGGAGGACAAGAATAGAGTAAAGGCGGTTGTATTTAGCCACAAGAAGATTGTTGGTGATCTTAGCCAGAGCGGTTTCAGTGGAGTGAAGGGGGCGGAAGCCAGATCGTAGTGGGTCAAGGGAGGAGTTTGCGGAGAGGAGATCAAGGCAACGGGAGCAGACAACCCGTTCAAGGAGCTTGGAAGCAAAAGGGAGGCGTGAGACAGGGTGGTAATTGGAGGGTTCAGAGGGATCCAGAGTGGACTTTTTAAGGATGTGGGGAGACAGTAGCATGTTTAAAGGCAGAGGGAACGGAGCCGGTAGAGAGGGAGAGGTTGATGATGTGCAGGAGGTGGGGAACGGTGGAGGCAATGGAGGCCAGGAGGCGGGATGGAATGGGGTCCAGGGGGCAAGTGGAGGGGTTGGAGGAGGAGAGCAAGGAGGAGATTTTCTCCAGGGAGGCGGGAAGGAAGGCGGAGAGGGAGGAGAGGGGTGGGGAGTAGTAGGGGGAGAGGACTTGGAAGCGATATCCAGGTGGATCTTGTCAATCTTAGAAGTAAAGAAGAGCGCAAGATCCTGAGAAGAGGAGGACGACAGGGCTTTGAGAAGGGAGTCAAAGGTGGAAAAGAGGTGGCGAGGGTCTCAGGAGCAGGACTCAGTGCATGAGGCATAGTACTGCTGCCTAGCGAGGGAGATAGCAGAGTTGAGCGATGAGAGGCAGAATTTGAAGTGGAGGAAGTCGGCGTGGCAGTGGGGTTTACGCCAGAGGCATTCAGCAGCCTGGGTGCAGGAGTGGAGATGGCAAATGGTGGGGGTGAGCCAAGGGCGAGGGTTATGGGAGCAAGCCGGGCGGGAGGAGAAGGGGGCAAGGGAGTCGAGGGTGGAGGCGAGAGAGGAGTTGAAGGCGGAGATGACAGAATCACGGGAGGAGGAGGAGAAGACTGAGAGGAAAGAGGGAGGAGGCAAAGTCCTGCGACACAATGGCCTGCGGATCACGGAAGGGACAGGGAGATGTGGAAGAGGAGGGGGATCAGCGGGAGCGGTTGAAGGAGGCAAGGAAATGGTCAGAGATGGGATGGGATTTGAAGGAGAAATTGGAAACAGAGCAGTTCCACGAAATCAAGAATGTGACCATCAGTGTGGGTAGGGGAGCAAGTCCAGAGGTGGAGATGGAAGGAGGAGGCTAAGGAGAGGAAGTGAGCGATGTGAGGTTGGGAGTGTACATAAAAATGGATATTGAAATCGCCAAGGATGAGTGTGGGGATGTCATCCGAGAAGAATAAGGAGCCAGGAATTGAACTCGGAGAGAAAGGAAGCTCTGGGGGTGGGGTGTGGGGGTAGATAACTGCAACACGGAGGTGGAGAAGGGAGTAGAGGCGGACAGAGTGAGCCTCAAAGGAGGGGGAGGGGTTCAAACTGGCAGGAAGAGGCAAGGAGGAGGCCTACGCCACCACCCCGACCTTCGGAGCGGGGCTGGTGGGAGGAGAGACCTCTGTAGGAGAGGGTGGCACGGGTAACAGTCAGTGGGGAGAGATCCAGGTTTCAGTAAGGGTGAGAAGGTGAAGGGAGCGAGAGAAGAAAAGATCATGAATACAGGGAGCCTTATTAGCAGAGGAGCGACCGTTCCAGAGGAAACAGGAGAATGGGAGTTGATCAGGGAGGAGACAAGGAATGGGGGTAAGATATGGGGAAGGTGGGTGATGGGATCAGCGGGAGATGGGCAGGAAGTGGTGGGGGGAGGAGGAGGAGGAGGTGTGGGGATGGTGGAGGGAGATGATAGGCTTGGTAGGCAGGAGGAGAGGGGAAAGAAGTTGCAGAAGGAGCAGGTGAGGGTATGGGGAGGAAGGCGGTGAGAGAGGACAGGCATCTTGGTGGGTCAGTTACAGAGGGGGGATGCCATCAATATATGTTAAAGGAAACTCTTACAGTTCTTGCTTATTGAGGGTGTGGGGGTTAAAGGAGGAGAGTTGTATCTGTAGCATTCTCTCTTCCCATGTAATCCTCTCCCCTCACTTCCCGCAGAGTATCCGACCCGTACCTTTTTTAAAGCAACACATTCAAATGCAACTCCAGTGTTGCCTTGAACATGGTCTAGTAGTCAGTTTCATGAGCACGCTTGAATTTGTTTCTCTACTGTCTTACTATAGGTATCTTTCAGCTCAGGTCTCCTTGAGACCTCTAAGAACCTTGAGTCCCTGTAGAAATAATAGAGATCTGCAGTTTAACATTGTTGTTGTAGAACAACTGTTGATCGTGTTGAGTTACCATAATTGGAGGATTTTCTTACTCTAGTTGTATTGTTTTTAAAACCTTTTTGAGCCTTCCCAAATAACTTTTTCCTGCATGCCTGACTTTCCCATTATTTTCTATGTAATATAAGTAGATTAATTTCTACACATAGGTAACAAAGTTAGAAGTTTAAAACTCACTTTTGTCCTATCGTGCACACTTGTTTGTCTTTTTAGCTAGTTGGAGATGCATTTCGTGTGCAACATTATTGAGCTTATTGTATACTGACTTCTTTTGCATGTGTTTTCCAGCCATATACAGTAGCCAATGAATGAACAAATCTGGATTAGATTTTGTAGCTGTTTAAACCTATTAAGGTATTTGTTTTTCTCCCTCCCCCCCTCAAATTGGTAGAACCTTTCTCTTCCCCCCCCCTCAAAAAAACCCCCTAATAGAGCACTTATTTCAGGTATAATCCAGGGTTCCTAAACATTAAACTAACAATCTATTTTAATACTGATTTTAAATGGCTCTTTGTAATATATGACCGTACTACAGCCCTAGCCTTCCATAACAAGCCTTCTTCCAGAAATTTAAAATGTTTCTTCATTTTCATGAGTTACTGTATTGTGTCTCCTTCAGAGCACTCCCCAAAATTTTCAGCACTCCTGGTGGGAAACAGATGTTTTTAAGACAGGCCATTAAAACAGAATCCCTGCAGTGAACTTTCTTGTCTAAATATATTTTCCAGAATATATTTTTGTGGAAACAGACGGAGGTAGCAAAATCAGTTTTCTGTTCTTGGTTGAAACAGAATCCTCAGAAGAGGGCAGGCAGGCAGTTACATCTTTTTGCTTGCTGTATTTTTTTTTTTTAATTTGCTGTATTTTACTATGCTGCACATTTGAAAAAGAATAGAGTACAGTCAAGATTCCCAGTTCTGTTGACCTGTGAGTTTTTAATATTGTGTAAGAGTCAACTATGTAACCAGTGTAGTCTCTTAATGAGAATTTTAGCAATCACTTTACAGAAAGTGATATTTTTCTTTTTGAAGAGTACACTGAAGGGCATTTAGTGCTAATTAGTGATGAGTTGGTCTTTCATTGTCAATTTGTAGCATATTTTCTTCAGTAAGTTTCTCCATTTTCTTGAGATTGCTTTTCTTATTTTGAATATTTGACACAGTATTACCAGGTATTTTTTCTCCAAGAGAAAACAAATTATTTGTTTTAAGCTCTTGCGTACTCCAGTTGAGAGTAAAATTTCATGCATAAAATTAAATGCCTTTCACCCATTCTTATATAAATCTAGTTTTATTTAGGACAAACGGCAAAATGTTGGGTGGCAGAATTGTGTTAATTTGATTTTAATGTTTATGGAATTTTTCGATGTGTATAATGCCTTAAATAGGGGGGGAAAAAAGTTCCCATCTGCCAGTATAGTGTGAGAGAGTAACAGTTCCCATAGGTGCAATCAGGTTTGATATTGGAGATAGTCTTTTCTTGCATAGTATTTGGTCTGAAAAGCAAGACCTTGCACTCATTTTCATTACATTTTTGTCTTTGTAGCACAGTGAATTTTAAAAACCACATCTGATTCTAAAAACTCAGGAATGTTTTAGGCATTTCTGGACAAGACCCTATTGATTTTTATTTTTTTTGTGAAAATCAGAAAGTAAAAAGTCAATTCCTGAAATCTGCCCATTGTCCCATATATGATTTGTTAGTACCTAGAGAATTGTGGCATGCAATTTAGCTGTAAGGCATGTGTAATAAATGCTAAGTTGTAGTAGTACCAGGCCTAAGGATGGGTTGAGGAAGTCCTGGAAGGGTGCTACCCCTGAGGACCAGGCCAGTGGTGGGCAAGTAGCGGTCTCTTTAAGGCACCTGAAGCCTTGTTAGGACGGGTTTAATGGGCTAGGAGATAGCCATTAACCCAGGTGGGGCCAGTTACATCAGGTGACGGGAAGAGGATTTGGTCACATGACCAGGCTGGTTGGGTTCTAACGAAGCAGGTCTCAGCAGGGAGACCACCGGAGAAGGGTACTGAGAAGCAGGGGCTGGACCTGAGAGAGTGGCAATCCTTTGCTCTCAGAGCTGGCTGATGGAAATTGGGAGCACCAGTTGGGAGGTTCAGGGTGCAGTTCCAGAACACCAGAGGGAAAGGGCAGAGCAAAGGAGGGTGGGAGTTAGGGAAGAGCTTGCCTCTTCAAGAAGATATATGTCTGGGAGCCTAGCAAGTGTTTACCCCCAAAAGGTATGAAGTTGGTGGCCCAGTGGGGGGAGTTGCCATATAGAGAGGAGGAGGCTGTTTCTTTTCAGTTTTAAACCAGCACTTTGTGGAAGTAAAGCCTGAGTAATGTGGTGTGGTTTGGGGCCAGATCCTGGGGAAAAACCCTTGTATGGCAAGAATGGTAACGGGTTCATTTCCATGTGTTTAGAATATTTCTACTTGGTGTAGGAGAAAGATGTCGTCAAAGCCAAGCAAATATTTGGAGTTCGGTGGGGAGGGGGTCGAGATGGGTTTGAGTGGATAGCAGTGGAGAATAGGCACTAGATTGGTGATGGGACTGAAGCTGGATTGTGAGTATTTGGTGATGGGGAGCAACTGGGACCAGCTGAAGTATATAAATGAAGCTCTCTTTGCAAACTAGTTTGCTTTGTTCTGGGTTGTGTTTTCATGACTTGTGTTGCTAGATTGACCTACATAAGTAGCAATTGAGGTGGCCACCTGGTTTGTGACACTCTTAGACACTAGAATTGTATGTATCAGACTACTAAATGAGAGAGGCAAACCCAAACAAGTGCAGATTCTTGTCAGAGGTTTAAGTCTAATACACTACATCAAAGGTTTCATAACGAAGGTGTATCATGGGCTATTATGAAACTGCCAGTTCCCATCCCAGCATTTTGATTGTCCTTTTCCTATTATGTACCATCCCTTTTGATACACGAAAGCTTTCATCTTAATAATTCTGTTCTATAGTGTACTATATATGTCATATTTCCAATGTTGCTGTCTTTTTAAAAAAAAAATGTGTACAGAAGAGATAAATGATGGAAATTGAAAAGGGAGATGTGGGAAAGAATGTCTCTGAGATAAGTATTGAAGCAAATGTGTTTTGAAGTGTCCTCAGCGAATGAGCAATGTTTCCATTGCAGCCTACCACTATTTCAAGTCTAAATAGTTTGTCTCTAGAGTACGTATATCTTTTTTTGTAACGACTCTTAAACCGTGTGCTGTTAGCATGTGTCAGTAGAGAACCGTTGCTTCTCCATGAATAGGTGATTGAATTTCACTATACTGAATGAATTACTTGGAAATACAGTACAAAAATAAACTGCAGTATGACTTCAATTTTCTTTTAGTCTTTGCATTTTGTTTCAAGCAGTTTAGGTAGTCTGAGAGTTTAGTTATTAACTAGAAAAGTGAAGACTGACTAAATAAATATTTAAGTGTGTTAAGATGTAATTTATCCTATCTCTTTTGAATTAAGTAGCAAATTTATCAGCTTAACAGATTTTGTTTTACATTTAGTTTGACACATTTATAGCTCGCATCCTGCTGCTCACTATAGCAGCTCAATACGGCGTGCAATAAAGAACATTTATATGTTCGAATTTTTCAGTTACTGCATTTTCCTATACATGTGACTTACTCACAAAATGCTCCATAGAACATAATTAAAATTTCTGCACAACTTCTTGATCCAAAACACCAACAGGAATGGAAATCCAATGAATATTTCCAATCACTAGAAGTAATTGAGAAAAAGACTGTTTTCCTGCTGCTACCCCATACGCCGTGTTCCACTCTCCAACTATCACCAGGGCTGTAAAAAACCCAGCTTGACCGCTTGGTAGAGATGTGAACTTTGGGAACAGCTGAATGGATTTTTGCAGTCCTAGAGCTGAGCCTCTGGTGCTCAGGGAACAGGAGACTCCTTTCCTTCCTACTGTGCTAAGTGCCAGCCCTATGGCCAGGAAGGAACCTGTGCTGCAGGCAGGCGGGGCTGTGTTGTTTCTCTGATTTATTGATTTTTCTAATATTTTTATGCTGCCCCCTCCTGCTCACGCATCTCAGGGCAGCTAACAACATCTTAAAACAACAATAAACCCAGTAAAGATTAAAATAACCCTAGCAGAAAAAACAAAATTCCCAAACCCCCCCCCCCCCCCCAACTAATAAAAAAAATCACTAGTCTCCCTCACCAAAGGCCTGGCAAAACAACCAGGTCTTACGCTGTCTACGGAAAGAGGGGAGGTCTAAGGACAGATGGACCTCAGGCGTGAGGGAGTTTCACAGCCACAGTGTGGACACTGAGCACACCCTCCTCCTAGCCGAGACCCAGGGGACCTCAAGGAGGATGCTCCCAGCCGACTGCAGGGGCCGATCCGGATCCCAGAGGGAGAGGTGGTCCTGCAGATAAGCGGGGCCCAGCCTTTAAAGATCAAAACCAACACCTTGAGTTGGGCCCAGAAGACTCTCTGCAGCCAGTGCAGAGAACGGAGTGCTGATGTGATGTGCTTGCAATGACTCGTCCCCCTAAGGAGGCAAGCTGCCATGTTCTGCACCAGCTGCAGTCTCCGGACTGTCACCAAGGGTAGCCCCATGTAGAGCATGTTACAGAAATCCAATCTCACGGTAATAAAAGCATGGATGATAGTGGCAAGGTCTGTGTCTGAGACACGGCTGAAGCCGTCACACCAGATGTAATTGCTGAAATGTGCCCTTCGCCACAGCCGCCACCTGGACATCCAGGCTGAGCTGTGGGTCTAAGGAGCACCCCCCAGACTACGGACCTGGCATACCAGAGGGGGACAGACCCCATCTGTGATGGGGGTCATCACTCCCCTGTCTTTTCCCACAACCATTCCCTCTGTCTTGTCAGGATTCAACTTCAGATGGCTTGCCCTCATCCAGTCCCCCACAGCTGACACCCACCGATGTAAGCACCGAGACTGGGGGAGAGCAGGAGACAGCGGCCAGCAGCATTGAGCTGGAATCTTGGGACTGGGATTTACTCTTGGGTCAGCAGAGGGCTGTCCCTGCTGCCACCAATCAGTGTGGAACTGGAGAGTCCTACCTACATTACGAGTGGAGGGGAGAAACATGGGAAATCCAGTCAAGTAAAAACAGTGGCTTCTAAGAATGTTTTCAAGTTAAAATTTTCTATGGAACAATTTTTTAAAATTACGCTTAAAATAAAATGACCTAGAATATTTTGCAACAACTTTGTTAAAACTTACTAATGTGTGTGTTGGTGTGTCTGTATGTTGTGGTTCCTGAAATGGGACAGACTGCTTTCTGCCTTTTTTAAAGGGAAATTTTGGTGCAAGCTTCAATATAACTGTACTGCTGTATCAATTCAAGGAACTCTATTTTCCACCTGGTATGAATCCATAACGTTAATACTAGTGGGAGTTGTTCACCTGTGGTTAGGAGATAACAGAACATTCCATCAGCATGCACATGCCTGTGCATTCACCTACATACAACGCATGCTGCATGTCTTCTCTCCCCCCCCCCCCCCCCCTTAAAGTTAATAGGATTATTCATGTGGATATATTACATATTTGCATAAGTGCTTACAGTAGGATAAGATGTAAAGGTAAGGGGCACAAGAGCTCTCAGTTCAGTGCAATGAAAATTTGCCTCTTTTGAAAAAAAAATTCTTTAAAACAGCAGGCAAAAAGATGAGGAATACTACCCCTGTTAATGGAATTAGTATTTATTCAGTATTGAATTGGACTTTGATAACTTGTAAGGCTGGTGAATTAACATATATTGCTCTCTTAGAAATCAGCAAGTCTTGGTCTAGATATGAGCAGGTTTCATAGTGTAGAAAGGGCAGTACTGAACTTACCGCATGGGTCTCCGGTTACAAGACAATTCACTGTATCTTTCCCATTGCTTGTAATGGGGAAAACACCGCGAACATGGGTCTCTGTAACTTGATACATCTAGAAACGTTCATGAAGGTGGCTGGAGGTGGTGCGAACACTAATCCTGGCTCTTGTCATTGTTGCCTTATATGCAGTTTTAATTTTTTGTATGCTCTATATTGAGAACTCAAGGCTACCTCTGTACTACAGCGTTTCGCGTTGTCATTTACAGTTGGAACAACCAAGATAGAAATCGTGGAAGAAAATGAAGAACCTTTTGTTGCTCCATTTGGATTGAAAGTACCTTCTGATGTGGAACTGGTAAATATTTTTACATTTAAAAAATCACATTCTTAAACATTTAAAAAGCACTTTGTAGGAACTTAAACTTTTTATGGGGTTTAAGACCTACATCTAAAGATTTGCACCGAGATCTTAAAATAATAATAATAATCTACCAAATTATGTTATCGTTAGTTTGATTTCAGCTGACCAAATAGAGACGTTTGAGAAGCTGTCTTTAAAATACCCAAGCAAATGTAACTCACTATAATGTTTTCAGCAGTACAGGTAGCATTGATTCAATTATTTGGGTTGGGGATGTAATCGTTAGGTATTTTACAAAATATGTTGGTCCATGTAAAATGTGTAGTTAAGTGCCTGTAATATAGTAAACACTATAAAATAAACTTCCTCAGTCGTATGTTTAATTGCTGTTTTTAGAATTTTTTAAAAAATTGTTCAGAAGTGTCCTAGAGTTCAACCTTTTAAATGAAGAGGCTTGTACAAAATAGAGACCTTCAACTACAAACATATTAGTAAGTCTGTGAAGGAGAGAAGATAATTGTAAGCTATTTGAAGAGCAGTTTGGCTATTTTCAATAGGAGTCAGTGTCTTTTCCTTCCCAGCAGTTTTGGCTAACTGAAATGATTTAAAACTAGCATGCTGCTCCACACACAGTTGGTAAAAGTTTGAAATTTCAGTGTTTAAAGTGTGCATGCACACTTTATCTCTAGAGAGTAGGATTTTTTTATAATACACCTCTGCTACAGAATGTTATGCAGATGTTGTCCTACTGTTGAGTTGCCTCAACGGTGTGAAACGGATCATTTGGCATTTTGCTGATGAATTCTTCATTGACAAAGATTATTAGTATCTTGTAAAAGGTACTGCATTACCAGAGCAGGAAATACCTGAACACACAGTATCAGTGTACAATAGCTTTGTCTTCATTAGATATTCATTGAAGGATTCCATCCTATTTAACATTGATATCAAGTGTTGCAGAGCAGAGGTATCCATTTAACAGATCTGGTACTGTTTTAATATTTGAATTGTTTTTAATGTTTTATTGATGCTATGGGTTATTTTTCCCTAAATGTTCTGGGAAAATGTTTGGGTAATGAAACCACTGTGGGCATAATTAGTATGCTTGGAATATATTCCTATAAGAGAATTGTCCTTGTACAAAGAGTGTTTAAATAGTATTTATCTGCTGTGTTGGCGGTTGATGGGAACTGAACGTCATTTAGAGCTGGAACATCAGGTTAATTCTAGGAGTTGGTTGCTAATGGAAAACACTTTGGAAAGCAGTAGCTGCACTTTGTTTTAAAATGACACCTTGTTTTTAAATTCAATTGTATAATGCTGTGTGGGATCTGAAATTGGAAGGCGGATGTGTTAGTAATTCAACATTTGACCTATTGTAAACACTTAAGAACAAGGCATTAAACTGGATTGTTGAGACTTTTGACAAACTGGGAGGGAAAAACTCTTTGAAAGGAAAAGTAGACACAAAAACAAACAGAGAATAGTTTCAAATGCGAAGGATATGATCAAGTCCTTTTGCTGGTGTTTGGTTTTTTTTTTAAAAAAAAATGCTTGCGTTTTGAGGTACAAACGCTTACTGGATTTTAAAGTTTCACAACCATGTTTTCCTTTCCTTCATTTTTTTTCTTCCTGTTGCTGCTTAAATGAACCACACAAAGATCAGTGAGGGCAACTGATTATATAAGTATGCTGTCAAATACAAAATAAAAGATAGTTAGACCTTCTTGGCTAGCCTGTTTCAGATATAGTAGCATTAAGTGTTGTTTAACTGATAGGGTCTCTTAAATAAGTTCTATGGCCAAAAAAATAGAAGCAAATAAAAGTAAATTTTAATTGAGGGGGGAAGTGTTTGAATTGGATTTAAAGTGTATCCCCCCTAATTCCATTACTAAATACGGTTAATATTGCTTTCCTATTCAAATTGTTGTACAAGTACAGGTTGGGGCAAAATTCATTTATTTATATTATTTAAGCTTCTTTTTCCGCCAGAAGCAGCTCAGGGCAGCTTACAATATTAAAATACAAAATATAAAAATAACAAATACAAAACCTAGAACACCCCATAACCTCACGCCATCCCTCTCTACCCCAGCCCCCCACTGCCAACTGCCCTTGCAAATGGAATTGTTTTACACTGCCTCCTAAAGGCGCTCAAGCCCAGACATAAACCTCCTGGGGGAGGAAGTTCCACAGCTGTGGAGTGGCATCTGAAAATGCACTCATCATGAAGTCCAAGTTACAAGCTGGCATCTCCAGGCGGGCATCCTCCGCCAACTGCAGAGGCCACGATGAGACATGGTAGGCTAGGCGATCTTCCAGATAAATGGGTCCCAAGCCGTTTTGGGCTTTAAAGGTCAAAACCAGCACCTTGAATTGTGCCCGGAAGACAATAGGCAAAACTTGGAGGGAACATACAGAAGTATTGACTTTGTATCGTAGTTCTTATGTTCAGTCTAGATATTGGAACATATTCATCCTGGTGCTTGACACTTTAATACTGTTTTGCTTTCCTGCTAGAAAACAGACACTCTGACTGTGTTTAGATGATACTTTATAACGTTCTACTCGTTTTTATGTCATTATAGCTGCTTCTGGTTTGGTTTTGGTTTTAAAATGTTTTTAAAAAACCTCTTTTTCAAGATTTTATAAAAACGTTATAAAGAATATTATACAACAGTCATTTTTTCCAATTGTATAGGTAGAAACTTCTACAGGTAGAACGTTCCACTCACTTTATTATTATTATTATTATTATTATTATTAAACATTTATAAAGCGCCAGTAACAACCTGGCGCTGTACAGAACATATAATCAGCTGCGGTCCCTACCTGTGGCTTACAATCTAAAAGACAAGGAGGGGGAGACAAGGAGAGGGGACAGCGGGAGAGACATGGGAGAAGACAAACAAACATTCAGGCGGATGCGAAGTCTCAGGTGCGTGTACTTGGCTTGGTTACAAGGTGGTCGGTAGCAGCAGTCAGCAGAGGAGGGCTGACAGTAAGAGCAAGGGGAAAGACTAGAGGGCATTGGGAAAGGCAGCATGGAAAAGGTGGGTCTTGAGGAGGGATTTGAAGGAGCGGAGGGAGGAGGCGAGGCGGACGTCGGCAGGGAGGGAGTTCCAGGCATGCGGGGCAGCGAGGGAGAAGGGACGAAGGCGGTTGGGCGAGCAGGAGAAGCGAGGGAGAGCGAGGGAGGGGACAGCGGAAGAGCGGAGAGCGCGCGCAGGAGCGCGTAGGGCGATTAGGTCCGAGAGGTAAGGGGGAGCTTGGTCATGGAGCGATTTGAACGTGAAAACCAGGAGTTTGAACAGGATACGTTCAGGAAGGGGGAGCCAGTGAAGGGAGAGGAGGAGAGGCTGCACATGGTCGAAGCGACGGGCAGAGTGAATGACCTTGGCAGCGGAGTTTTGGATTGCGATAAGGGGGGACAGGTGAGAGAGAGGGAGGCCAGCAAGTAGGAGGTTGCAGTAGTCGAGGCGAGAGATAACCATGGCATGAACAAGGATTTTGGCCGAGGAGATTGAGAGAAAGGGGTGGATGCGGGCAATGTTGTGGAGAGCGAATCGGCAGGATTTGGCCACAGAGTCAATGTAAGGTTTAAAAGAGACTTTAAACTCTGGAGCTGCTTGACAGACCTCACTTTAAATTCTGATCACTTTGAACTCTGGACCGCCTTGACAGAGTAGCTTAGACAACCAGGAACGGAATACTCTAATATGTCACAGCTGTGGTCAACTAGCCACAGAAAGGGGAATGATTGACAGTGGCGTCATTCTGACAAGTCAAGGAAAAATGATTTCAGAATGGTATAATGTAATTGAAAAACAGCCTCTAAGTATTCCAACTTCATAGTTTTTCTACCTGTGTTGAGAGTGTGGCAGAAAGTAGAAATTATAGTACAGAGATCAGTCCTCCAATTGGACTTCCTTTAGTGGAAGCCATGTCCCTCACTACTACTAAAGGTTGACAAATTGACAAATGTCGATAGTCTTGTTTGGTTCACTTGGCAAAACGTTTATAATGGCTGTATTCAGAAAGTCTCTAGGTCTGAAGGACCACCATGTCCCCGATATAATCCTCTTCCATCAGTCTAACTGGATAATATTTCTTCAACTACAGCCTTGACTAAATTTAACTAAACCAGTTGCGTGCTAATTTTTAAAATTGAAAATTTGTAAACATTTTTATTTTTTCCCCATAGCCACCAACAGCAAAAATGCACGCTATTATAGAGCGCACAGCAAATTTTGTCTGCAAGCAAGGAGCACAATTTGAGATTATGCTGAAAGCAAAACAGGCTCGGAATTCTCAGTTTGACTTCTTGCGATTTGATCACTACCTCAACCCATACTACAAATTCATTCAGAAGGCTATGAAAGAAGGACGATATGCTGTATTTTTGGAAAAGAAAGAGGAGAATAAAGGTAAGTTGGTTTTTAAAATGGGTGTTGAATTGCAAGTGGTCTTAAGTATCCTCTTTATTTTGCAGAAGTGTGATAGCTATCCTAGTTGGAATTTGACTATACACATGAGAGAATTGCCTCTTTTCTAACTAAGTTACTTTTGGTCAAAAAGATGTCCTCTTCTTGCACCAAAACATTCATATAATGATATGCACAGTTTTCAAATGGTTTCATATGCTCGTGGTGACTGTCTTTACAGAGTTGAGTGTACTCTGTGTATAGCCCAGCATAGTAGTATAGCTATAGTAAGGCCCACCTTAGTAAATCAATTTTGGACCAAAATGTCTATATTTGTAAAAAAAATAAATCATTGGGTGTTTTTTAAACGGGAGGGCCCTCCCATCAGCTGTTTAGTGGCCAGGGTGAGCTTGCTTCTCTGGGCCCGATCCTTGGACCACATCTTGCTGCAGGGTTGTGCGGGGCCTACAGACAGGAGGGTGCACCGTAGCCCAGGTTAGCCTGGCTGGGTGAGACTTAGGCCATGCTGCATAGCCGACCTTCTTTGGACAACATGTCTGATAGCAACCTACTACTCCAAGGTAGAATTGGCGAACATCTAGTGGCCACTGAACTGATTGAATAGGTGACTTGTGGCCTACTATCTCTTTTGTCTTTGCCCTTTGTAACACCAGGACCAGTAAGATACCTCAAAACACAGGTACAGTTGGCAGAAATAGTATCTTAGCTGATAGAATCTTCTTTTGTTTTTACTATTAGAATCAACAACTGTGTGGTCTTGAGTGTACTACACTGATGCTAATACATTTTGGATCAATCCATTGGTACTTACCCCATGCATCTGTAATTGTCTTAATTTGGAAGCTAGCTCTCTACTGTTTTGTGTATATTAGTTTCCTGTTTCTAACAGAGCTTTCATCTCCTAGTTGGATGCCATTGTCGTTATTAATCCAGTAATGATGCTCTAGTTTCTTTTTATTTTATGGGATTTATCATCTTACAGTTACAGTTAACTTACGCTATTAAACCAGTTGGAGGTTTTTCAGATATTTCAGCTGTACAACTAAGTGCTGACAGTGAAAAAGTATTTGGCAAATACAGCTCACTGAAACTTGGATTTGCTCTGTGTATCATACCTAAGAGCATACACTAATTGTTTAAAACTAGAATAACTTGTGAGGCACTTGCTAAACTGTTGCTGCTAAGTAAAAAGATAAAATTCGGTTAGTGACCATTTAAAAGCTAACTTTAGGTAATAATTCAGTTTTTCAAACTTTCATTAGATAGGGTGATTTCAGATGTTACAGACTCCTGATTCACCACAGTGGATTCCCAGCGGTGGCGAGCTGGTTAACAACCCCCCCGGTGGACAAGAAAGGCCCCAAACAGACGTGACGGGAGCAGGACCACGGCAGGGAATTGGACCGGCAGACTACAGCCCAGGGCAGCCTGTCCCAGCTGCTGCTGCCGCTGTCCCCCCACCGTCTCCATGTTCAGCACGACCGCCGCCGCCACCACCACCTCCTCCTTCTCCCTTGCTCGCTTGCCCTCTGCTCTCCTCTCCCTTCCGCCTCGCTCCATCCTGCCACATCCCCCTGCTGCCAGGTGCCCTTTAAATCTCCCTCCCCGGCCCGTGCTGTTGCTCATTGCCTAGCAGCGACGCTACGTGCTTTGTCCCCGGCTGGGAATCGTTATGCTTGATTCCGGACGGTGGTTGCTGTTCAGACGTTACTCTTTTTTTTGTTTCCCAGTGGGAATTGCTTTGACCACACTTTCGGAGATGGTCCTGGCCGGAACTCCGGAAGCATGGTTAATTTTGACTCCTCGTGGGTATTTACTGTGGTGAACATCTGGCGCCCGCGAAACAGACGTTCAGGGCGCTTTGGCCCTGCCGCGGGATTGACCGTGGTTCACTGTGGTTGACTGTGACGTCGTAACGTCTGAAAATACCCATACTTCAATCCTGCCCCTTATCTCCTTCCAATTAGAAGCTAAACATGCATTTGATGAATAACCTAATTTATGAAAACCATAGTTTTAATGTTATACCTCTAATTGAAACTAAACTTTTTCCTTTCTCTCCACCAATAAAAATAAAACTTAATCTTATTATTTTTATGTAGATACAATTAATTCTGATGATGATGACGACGACGATGACGGTGATGGTAACTACCTGCATCCTAGCCTATTTGCCTCTAAAAAGTGCAGTCGACTTGAAGAGCTTATGAAGGTATCTGTTCACATTTTTTCAAACTTACACTTTAACTGAAAAGCTGAATGTCCTAGACTGTAATGCCTCTGCTTACAAGCTGTAATGTTTGTGTGCAGCCTAAAATCATTGTGCTTTTCTGGGTATTATGGCACACCTTAAAAATGGGCCTTATGTTGGTGAGAACTTTGGAAGCACAAAACTTTTGTGCCTTCAGCTAACCTGGTACACTTCCTCAGTCTTCCTTGCCATGTTTGCCAGTTGCCAAGGGTAACTGGTTAATGGTGATTAGTTTCCTCTGAAACAAGTCTTGTGCCTCTCTATAAAAAGTAATAATGCTGAAGTTGACATATTTTAATGTCTTGGATCTCATGTCATAAGCACAAGATCAAGCAGCATGAGAACCTGTGATGTGACTAAAACTTTTTATGTAATCACATCTGTATCGGTATGACATTTGATCTAGAAAACTGACTGGAAATATAGATTGCTGTTTGTATTTAAAGTTATGATTCTGTTCGGAAAATAGTTGGAAACATGACGCTTTGTTGTTTTTTTTAATTTTTATTATTTTAAAAAGCACAGTGCTGGAATGTAAACCTGTATTTGGAGTAAACCTATTTCTAATAGTTGAAACCCAGCTTTACTTTTGTATCTGGGTTCCTGGAGTGCAAAGATCCCTGTTGAATGTCAGAAAAGGACATTCCACCCCCCCATTACTGTATTTCAGGAATATAATTTATTATTATTGCACCCACAATAATAATATTGTGGGTGCAATAATAGCACTGTACAGTCATTAGACTTTAGAGACTGGTCTCTACCCAAGGGGTTTACAGTCTTGAAGAGACAGGAACACATTTATGGAGTTGCAGGTCCATGTTCTTAGCTTAGTTTCAGGGGAGAAGGAGAGCCTGGATGGAAGAAGGAGCTGTGACCCTCTTTGTGGGGAAGAGGAGTTAGGAAGAGAGAGAGTTTCAGGAGGGATTTGAAGGTTGGGAGGCAGGGAGCAGAGCAAATGTGCTCAGGGAGAGAAAAACACAGGTGATTAGTATCTAGTCAGCTAGAGTCCTTTTCAAAAGTATCTCAAGTGCATAAATACTACCATTTTTACAAAGTCATATGAAGTCATCTTTGGAAAGAGAAAACTAAATTGATGAGTGTCATCCTCCAATTACAGGGCTATAAATAAAGTTCCACTTAAGCCAAAGGTTTTGGAGTGATAAAGTAGCAAAATGGTGTTGCTTAAAATTTCTGCAGCCTTTGAAGGTGGTGGATCCGGATCACCCACTTGCAGTGCTCGTTCGCAAAGCTCAGTCTGACAATGCAGCAGCCTCTCAAGCAGCAGATGGAGCAGCCATACAGACATCGCAGGTGGAATATTCTACAGACTGTAAGTACATGGGAGAATGTTGTTGTGTACTTTCTTAGATGAATAAAAGTAGCAAGAGGTGATATTATTAATCATCATTTTTATGTTTGTTATCTAGAACCAAGACATTTCCAACTCAAGCTTAAATTTAAAAAAAGTGTCATTTATTTTTCAGTTGTGAAAATAGAATTCCTTTTATTTTTATGCTGCTAATTGGTAAATGAAAGTTTTTCCGCTATCATTGGGAGTGTAGCACCTCCTATGATCAATCTTCAAACTTTTTTGCATAGACTTGTAGGTCCTAAAAATTAACCATAGGAATCTTTTTGTGAAAGAAATTATTTAGATACTTTTATCTGTATTGAAATTCAGACTCTGGTAGAAATTGAACACGTCTTCATTAATGATTTGATCTATGAAATTAAACACTGAGGCCACTTTCCCACATAACCGGGGAGGCAGGGAAACTTCTATCAGAGCAGTTGCAACTGTTTTCACAGCAATTAATGCACGTGGGAACACGCTATTCCGCTTTATGCCACAAGAACCCCTGTCTTTGTAAATGCAACTTTTGGTGACCCGGTCATGCTGTATAATACGTTCCCATGTGCGCTAACTGCTGAAAGAACGGAGCTGCAATTGCTCCCCGGAAGTTTCCCTACCTCCCTGGTAATGTGTGAAAGTGGCCTGAATGTACCATTGATGGAAAACATATATATTATAGACTCGTTGTGGGCTCTGTGCTCTAACTGATGGGCGGAGGAAACAGGACTTCTGCCCCAGCCTGCAGTGCAAGCTCTGAGTGGGCTGTTTGCACTGTGGGCAGGGGCAAAATTCCCCTTCAGCTTGCTGCATTGGCTGCTACTACTCCATCTGCCAGAAGCTGTTCAGAGGAGAGTGAAGATGAGTAGTGTAATTTACTAGAGACCAAAACCGTTCCTCCTAGGAAATTGGCTAGAAACAGAGTGGTGAAATTGACTAGAATTTTTAGTACTGCTTTGGCTTCTAGACAGTTTTACTGCTCCATTTCACACCTGCCAACACTGGACTGTAGGTGGGGGAGCACTCTTGCTTTTCTCCTACTAGGGTGACAAACTATTGCCTTTTTAAAATTTGCTGCCTTAGACTGCTGTCTACCTCTACGTAAAGCTGGGCCTATAGCTGGGTGCTCTATAAAAAGCATATTTTTATTCTGTCTCATTTAAGGAATGTTACTTACCCTTTCCCCCTTGAAAGAGCTTCTGGACTGTAGTATTAATAGGTTTTTGGTGGTTTCTCTAAACAGTGAAGATGCTGGTGTTCTAACAAGATGACTTTCAAATAAGCGATATCTGTGCTGATGCTTTCCTCTATGTATAGTTTTAGTGGATTTTTTCTTTCTAGCCATGTTGCCCTAAGAAAAATTCAGACTTAATGTCTCCGCTCATTGTACAGTATAATTTTGGCAGGGACCACAGAAGCTTAAATGCTGTAATTATTCATTGGATATGCTACCAACTTTATAGTCATACAAAGCCATAGAAATGAGTGTTTGGTAAATTTATGATGAAACAAATAGCATACCTAAGACAGTAATTTCCCTCTCAATTTAAGGACCAATTTTGGAAAGATCTGAAGACACTCGACACCTCACAAAGTGCTTATAGGTCGTGTGGTGAGGCTCATTGTTTCGTTTCGTTTCGTTCCAGCAACCTGGGAACTACGTGATCTCTGCATTTTTTGCTAGGCAATAACCCCCCGGACCTTGGGCTAAAGGTTCTCCACAAACTTCCCTGCAGTTTTTTTGACAAAACACATTTAAAGGTATAGGCGCACAATTAATTTTTGCACCCTGACAGTTGAAGGATTTGGGGCTGTAACTTAAACAGGTTTCATCTAATCTTGGGCCAAGAGGACTCAAAATGATTGAAACAGATCCAACATGCAATGAACCAAATTTTGAAAATATGCTGCAGATTATGCGTGGCGCACAGCGCAAAATGTGTCCAACATGCACCAAAAAAACCTTGTTTTTCACTTAGCAGTTATGGATTAAATTGTTTATGGAGGCCAGAGATTTGATCCATTTTCTGCATATTACACACCAAATATTTCCCCAGTTAGCCTGCTGTCAGAAACTATGCAACAATCAGGCAAAGCACCATTGGGGCTGAATTGCCAGGCAAAAACATTACCTGCCCCCCCCCCGCCCGTATGAGCTGTAACATTCAGAGCACATTGGTGCAAAATGTGTTGTCCATTTTTACTCCCTGTAAAGTACTTGGACTGTCAATGCATGGACGTCTAAGAATAATTACTTTAAGAATGACAACTGCATGTACTTTGATGGGAAAAACAGCATATTTCTTTAATTTGGAGCATTACAGACACTTGGCGCATACACACAATATCAAAATATGAAACGTTTTATTCTGTATCAAACATCAACATTTCAAAAAATTGGCATGCCCAACTGTCTAACAGAGTAGGTTTCAATGCTTTCAGTGAAGAAAAATCCCCAAGGGTCATCACCAAGGTTGGGTTTTGTGTTTGTTTTTTTGTATGAAGGTTTTTTTTAAAAAAAATTGTACCTTAATTGTTACTTTAACTTATTGTTGTTTCTGTGCTGTAAGCCGCCCCGAGATGCTGTGGGAATGAGGGGGTGACTAAGAAATGCAATAAATATATAAATCACTAATCTATCATCTCAATGTATATAACTATTTGCTTTTTAGTAAATATTTCCCAAAAGAAAATCCATGTTAGTTTCTCAATTTCAAAATCACATCATCCTATTCAAAGTCACTCTCATCAGATATAGCCTCCCTGTCAGTTCCAGGATTAGAGGTCGGCTTCTCATTGTTCTCATACTTCTGACATGTACACCAGTCGGTGCAAGGTAGCCCAGAAGAATGACAGGAACACCTTCCCGCTTGACATTTCATGCACTTGCAACTACAGTGCACTGCCTTTAGTATATTATCTGGTGCAGGGCTTTTTGTCATCCAGGTGATGGCAAGCACTTTCTCTTCTAAATGCCAACCATGTCCAACAGGTGAAGGAACATTCTCCCTCTCCGGCTAATCCTCCGCATGGGTAGCTCTGCGGATGGCCGCTGGGAGGCAGAAGAAAAAACGCTTTTCAATGCGCCTGCGTGTAGAGCTAGCCCCAATTCTCCTCAGTCCATCTTCTGCCTTCGGGTCGTTGGGTTCGCATTTCTTCTCCCCTGGACTTAAAGGAAAAGAAGGGTTTAAGTGAGCTCGCAAAACTGAGGAAATCTAGCGAGTGGGCGAGGCCTCAAAGGCAGCGAAACCCCCGAAGTCTCTCAGGTGGCCGCAAGAAAGCCCAGCCAGTTCCCTCGCAAAGCGCCTGGGAACGTTGTCGCAGGGGACAACACAGACACACTCCCTCCCCCCCCGAACCTGCATGGAGCAAGACCAGCAATAAGACTTTCCCTGCTGGGGAATTAGCGCAGTGGGAGCCGATTCCAGCCGCAGCGCGTCCCCCTTGTAGCATCGGGAAACCGCGCGGACAGAGATAGAGGGGACACAAGGGAGCGGAACGCAACAGGCGGCAACAGACCAGGAGAGCAGGCAAGTAGATATGCTCTTCCTGGCTGCAACAATAGGAAAGATCCTGCAGTCACTTGATAGACTGTGTGATTTACAGAGTAAAGGGAATCACAAAATTCCCTCCCCCACTCCTAAGGCGCCCAAAGGAAGCGCAGGAAAAGCCCCTTGCTCAGCGGGAAGCAAAAGAGCAAGGTCCCCACAGGGGGTGCCATGGCGAGGCTACTAGAATCTTCTCATTCCTCCGAGGAGAGTGCCTCTGAGGCCCTGCCCAGAAAGCGCAGAGAGCAAGCACACAGAGTGTTAGCCTCAGGCTTGGATCAAGAGTCAGGGCAGGAGTGGTGTGAGGGGGAGGGTACAAGCTTCCAGGATTCCTTACCACACCCTAGGGAAAAGGATAGGCAATTCCCTATCACCTATAGGGATGAGTTCCTAGAACAGGTGGCTAAGACCCTCCAGTTAAAAGAAAAGCCAGTAAAGGCAGACTCCTCTGATTCCCAGGAGGAAGAGGAGAGGGACTACATACCATCTCTCCATGGGAAAGAGTCAGGGCTACCCTTGGATAAGGTTTTTTTGAAAAACTAGTCCTAGCGGAATGGAAACACCCTGACAAAGCCCGTAGAATGAACAGGACGCAGGCCTCCTTGTACTCCTTCTCGAGGAAGAAGGAACCAATCTTTAAAAATCTGAAGATGGACGCAGCGGCAATATCACTGGCCAGGCAAACCGTCTTCCCCACAGTGGGGGATTGTTATCCCAAAGACCCCACAGATAGGGCTCTTGATGCAGTCCTTCGCAGGGGATTAGATTTCTCGGCCTCCTCACTTAAGCTTAACATCACATCCTCGTACATAGCACAGGCCCTACTATCATGGATGCTGGAAGCTCAGGACCCAGAAATCTCGGATAGGAGGGCACAGATCATCTCATCCCACATTACACTAACATCAGGGTTTTTTGGCGGATTCTACTATGGATGCCATGGATTGGTCGGCACGAGCACTAGCAAGCTCAGTCTCAGCAAGAAGGAGGCTCTGGCTAAGGGCCTGGCAGGGGGATGTCACTGCCAAAAACCTGTTAGTATCAACATCCTATAAAGGGCTGAAACTGTTTGGCTTATGTCTGGATAAGGTGTTAGCGGATACTAGCGATAAAGACAAACATGAGTTTGTCCCTACAGCAAGTGGGGACAAAAAAGAGATTTTTTTCAGGGTCACACATACAAAGGTAGGGGGGGATACAGGACATTTAGGAGATTTCAAGGGCAGCCAAGAGAGGCAGCAGGGGATTTCTCTTTTTGCAATAGAGGCAACAGACACGCTTCCCAATTCGACAAACAGAAGCCAAGGGGCGCTACCCCAGCCCAACATAAACAGGATGCATGACTATCCGGAGATCCAGGAGGTATGGAGCAGGCTGCAACTCTTCTAAGATATCTGGGAGGGGTCAGTCTCAGACGCATGGGTATTGGGGTGCATGACCCAGGAATATCGCATAGAGCTAGCGTCTTACCCCAAACAAAGATTCCTTGTCTCCCCCTCGTCGGGAAACCCCGAAAAACAACGGGCTATGATGGAAGAGATTCAGAGACTCTTACACATCAGAGCCAGTTCCACCAGAACAAGTAGGTCAGGGTCTATATTCAGTTATATTCTTGGTCCGCCCAAACGGGGGAACCTGGAGAGCGGTGCTAGATCTGAAGCTGTTAAACAAAAGTGAGGGCACAAATTTTCAAAATGGAAACTGTGTCGTCCATCTGTCAGAGCCTGAGGGAAGGGGACTGGATGGCTTCCTTCGACCTCAGGGAGGCATACTTCCATATCCCAATCTGGCACAAACACAGGAAGCGGCTCCGTTTTTGTTATCAACGTGAGCACTACCAGTTCAGAGCCCTTCCATTTGGTCTATCATCGGCACTGAGAACCTTTACCAAAATCCTCGTTCCCCTGGTAGCGAATCTCAGGAAGGAAGGGATACAACTATACTCCTACCTGGATGATCTATTGATCAGAGCCCAATCCTACCACAAGATCCTAGCGGACTTGGACAGGACTATACACTACCTGAGCTCACATGGGTTTCTAGTCAACAAGGAGAAGAGTCATCTCACCCCCACACAGACTAGAACACCTCGGCGTAATCCTCAATACCAACTTAGGAGTCGCCTTCATACCACCGCCCAGACAAAACAAGATATGCACATTAATGTGCCTTCTGCACCATCAGAGGAGAAGGAGAGTCAAAACCCTGGCTCAGCTCCTAAGACTCCTGATATCGTGCACCAGACAAGTGCAGTGGGGCCGGTTCCACCTCAGGCCCTTATAGCTGCTGCTTCGTCCTATGCAGGCAGATCTCACGCTAGGACTCAACCCATGGGTAGCCATTCCCCGAGGGTTCGCACAATCAATGTCCTGGTGGTTAAGGTCAGAAAGCTTTGCCACAGGAACTCCATTGGCGGAACCAAGTCGAGAGGTGGTCACAACAGATGCCAGCCTATCAGGATGGGGAGCACACCCTGCGTCCAGGTCAGTCCAGGGCCTCTGGACCGAGAGGGATTGAGTTTGCAGCATAAACTTCCTGGAACTAAAAGCAATCAGTCTGGCATTACAACAACTGTCTCAACACTTCACCAAACGTCACATCCTAATTTATACAGACAACATGACAGCCAAGACTTATGTAAACCGCCAAGGCTTATGTAAACCACCAGGGCGGCTCCAGAGCACCCTACCTGCACAGGGAGGCGGTGAGACTGTTCTCCTGGGCTCAGAAGAACCTACAATCCTTGAAGGCCGTGCACATCAAGGGGCAGGACAACAGACAAGCAGACTGGCTCAGCCACAGGACGATAGACCCACACGAGTGGGGCCTGCACAAGGAGGTCTTCAAGGATCTGGTGATGAGATTTGGGCTTCCGGTGATGGACCTATTCACCAACCAGGAAAACACGCAGCTACAGCGCTTCATGTCAAAAGGTTCAGGCCGGGCAGCAGTCGCAGTGGACGCTCTGAATTGACCATGGCCAAGAGATCTACTCTACGCATTCCCAACCATCCCTCTGATAGCGAGAATGTTGGCAAAACTCACCGAGGAACAAGCCCAGATGATTCTGATAATCCCATGGTGGCCCAGGAGACCATGGATTTCGGACTTGATAGAGCTCAGCCACACGAAATACTTCTGTTGAGACCGGACCTACTCAATCAGGGTCTTCTAATCTGTGAGAACCTACACAACTTAAGACTGACAGCGTGGCTCTTGAGCGCTCGGCCTTGAAGAAAAAGGTCTACTCAGAAGCAGTCCTTTCAACTCTGCAACAATCCAGATGCCCAGCCACCAGAAGGTCATATGGGGCAACTTGGAAAACTTTTGCTCTATGGGCAACACAGAGGGGATATGATCCCTGTAGGGCAGAGACTGCAATCATTCTTCAGTTCTTCCAAGAGGGTTTGGACAAAGGTCTGAAGCCTAACACCTTGCGAGACAGACAGCAGCAATTGATTCAGTTCTGAGGGCGGTAGCAAATAAACAGGTCTCATCACATAGACATGTGAAGCAGTTTTTGACGGCAGCTATGTCGATCTCCCCTCCAGTAGTGCATAGATGTCCTTCATGGAGCTTAAGCCTTGTTCTAGATGCTCTAACCAGACTGCCTTTTCGAACCATTAAAGCACGTTTTGTTATACATGTTCTCCCTTAAGGTGGTATTCCTAGTGGCGGTTACATCAACCAGAAGGGTGTCAGAGATAAGGGGCTCTTGTCTATGGAGGAGAATTTTTGTACTTTTCAGGAACAATCAGTAACACTCAGGGTGGACCAGGCTTTTATTCCTAAGGTAAACTCGGTATTCCACCAGGGTCAGAAAATCGTCTTGCCTTCCTTTTTGCCCTAAGCCTTCTCTCCCAAAGGAGAAGATCTGGCACAAGTTAGATGTCCGAACGGCATTAAAAACTTACCTGGCTAGAACTCAGGGTCTTAGATCCACTACGGCCCTGTTTGTTAATATCAGACCGGGTCGTGGAGGATCGAAAGCTTCAAAAACCCTCTTGTCGAAGTGGGTAAAGCAATGCATTGTAGAAGCATATAAAGCAAAAAATAGGGTACCACCCATCCAGATATGGGCACACTCGGTAAGGAGTGCGGCTACTTCTTACGCTTTTAAAGCAAGGGCTTATTTGAGGAGATATGCAGGGCAGCTACATGATCGTCCCTGCATACCTTTGTCAAGAATTACAAGCTGAACGTGTTCAGGTCCGCAGAAGCAGCGTTTGGCAGAAGGGTGTTGCAGGCAGTGCTGGATTCCCCTGGCGCTGTTTACTCCCACCCTTAGGGACTGTTATAGCTCGGGTATATCCCGTGCGGAGGATTAGCCGGCGACAGACGGAGAAAGGAGAATTGGTCACCTACCTCGGTGAATTCCTTTCTCCTCTAAGGATAATCCTTCGACCCTCCCTGCCAAATAGCGCCAGATATCAGGGCAGGGCAGTCATAATTATTAGAACACATACCGTGTTCAGGGAGAATTCTAGGGGTCCCTAGAGTTTAGAGTTCAATCGGGGGAGTAGCGAGTTGTAAAAAAAAAAAGAGAGAGAGCGTGTCCAGGTTGTGGGTATCAGTTAACCTGTTAACAGGTTTGGAAGTTTTTTAGAGAATATAGAGGCCGGCCCTCGGCTTGGATATGGACTGAGGAGAGTCGGGGCTAGCTCTACACACAGTAGCTTGCAAAAGTTCATCCCTCCACACAGAATATAAGGATTTCTGAAGGGCTTCCTTGTTCTTGCCATTGCAAAGAATTTTTTCCCACTGAGTAAGTGTTTTTTTTGCTCCTTTCCAAAAATTTGTATGACTTGTGTACCACCTGCTGCTCGGCAGAACTGTTCAACATTCTTTATGCTTTCATCAGGATACTGATCTGAGACAAAATCCAAATGGGCACAGTGGTACTTTGTTGCAAGCTTAACCATGTGCAGTAAAATGGTGGTTGCAAATTTACCAAATGTTGAAGGAACATCATGCAATTCTTGGATTACAGTCATTCCATTAAGACTATTGCACAATTTCCTTGAACTTTGTCAATAAAGCAGTCTATTTTGGATAGAAGAACATCAAGAAGAGCAGACTTGTTGGTTTTTGCAAGACTTCCATCAATACTAGCAGGAGGGTCTGAAACTGTTCCCAAAGAGTATGATAAGATCTCTTTCAGATCAGTCTTTCTACTTTGGCCTATTACTAAAAGTCTTGCAAAGAGTTTCTTGTCATTTTTAAGAATTAAATCTTTGTTAGTTAGTTTTACTTTTTCACATGATCACTGAATGTTTTCAGGTTTTGCCTTTTAATGGGTGAGAAAATGTCCTGAGCATCTGCAAGCAGTCCATCGTTCATGAATTTCACCAGTGCAGTTTCACCTTTCTCTTGAGCTGATAGCAAATCACTTGTGATTTCACTTTCACAAATAGCACTTGAACTTAGCCATACCAGTCTATCTGGTGTAGCTTCAAAAGCATTGATCATGTGTTCTATGGCTGCCTTATCTTTTTGGATTCTTGTACTGTCAAGATCCTTCCATTTTGGTACATCTTGTTGTTGCAGCTCTTTCATGTTGTGACAGGAACCATCGATAAACCGTGGGGTGGTTTTGTGTCAGTCCGATCAATCCACTCTTCTTTGAGTCTTTATTGCAAGTTTGTTCAATTGCTTGATCACATGCAACTGAAGAGAATCCATATCTACTCAGATGTTGGACTGTCCATTGTGAACGTGTTACTGGCAAGTTCACCATTTCCAGCCAATATGTCGGAAAATATCTGGCATAGTTAACCCGATCATAAGAAAAGAACCAAGGCATCATGCGGCGGATAACTGAAAGATGCAAATCCCAGTTAGATTCACGTGTTGCTCTTACAATCAGGAGGTTTTGAACCATGTTAGTGTAAGAGCTCCAGAAAGCAAAAGTTATTCTCCATGCTCTTCTTCTTAATGAACTCGTATTTCATGACCAAAATGGTGAATTCATCTGAAGTACACAAAAAAGCAAAGGTGTCACAAGGGTAAGCTGCTTTAATTTTTGTTATGACCTGAAGATACTCATCTACTTTGGCTAATGGTAAAGAGTTAAGGAAACTTTGGAATCTCAGGTACTGCCTGCTCTCATATAAAAGTTTGTGTGCTCTGATACTGCAGTTATAATGGTGACCACTCAAAACGCAATTGATTGATCCTTGGGCAACAACTTCTGACTCTATCAGGATATCACTTAATCCTGCATCTCCAAATCTTTTGCCAAGGACACCTAAAAAAGAGACGCATGTATGGAATTCACCAAGACGTATTACCAGACGTTTTGTGACATACTCATCTTTCCAACGAATTTGTTGTGCTTTAGCAAATATTGCTGATGAAAGACCAAGACAACCTGCTCAAGTTCAAGCTTATCTGCTATGTCAATACTTCTGTTTAGAATAGTAAGGTCAGTAGACATTTCTGTTGGTGATGCCTCAATCACTGGAAGGATTGCTGGCTTTGGAAGACTACAGTTTCTTTGAAGATGTGTATGAAAACCTGTCCATCCAGGAAGTGTAGATGATTCCTCACTGATAGCTTTCATGAGAATGTATGCAAGTTCGGTTCTGAGCTTGTACAAGGTGCATTCTGTATGCTTCAATATCTAGCATAGCATCATGACTCAGGTTTTTTGGTCCGTGCCTTTTGCTTAGGTGGTACTTCTCTAAAACCCAAAAAGGAGGTATTTCCAAAGACCGAACCCTTTTAGGCAGTGACGATCGACTGCTTCTTGGAGCTGATTCCGTGACACAACTTTGCAGCATTATTCCATTTGTATGATGGGTGGTGCCTTTTCTAGATAGGGTTTCTTCTCCAAAATCAATGTTGTCCCATACTAAAACTGTTGGTGTCTGCTTTGCAAAGCCTGAAGGAATCTTATCAGTCTGCAATAAGCTGTAATTGAGCAAGAGCTGTGTTATGGGAAACCACAGTATCTCTGATACACCATGACCAAGATGGTTTAATAAAGAAATGGTTTGAGATGAACCTGTCAAGTGTCACATTGTTAATCCAAGACGTGGGGATATGGGTGCCTGTTTTTGATCTTTTGATGCAAGATAAACAATATCTTGAAAAGGAGAGAGTACTGTAAGATTCACCTCTTTTGGAAGATCAACATAACTATCCAATGTAGGTGCTTCTGATGCTCCAGTAGCCCAAGCTATACAATTGTATAGTTCAACTGGCACAACTGTCTTTGCAGTGTCAACAGTCAAATCATTTGATGATGGTGGCCATTGACACCTCATTCCAGGATTATTACTAAATGTGCTTTTGATAATCAATGTAGCTTTGTACAGAATTCCAGCTGATTGATCATCAGATGATGGTACAGTTGCTGTTGACAACGTGTATGAGTGTAGATCACCTTGGCGTTGAGAAGTATTTACCTCTTCCTTGCTCAGAATTTCATCTGTACTTGATGTTTCTGCACCTGACTGACAAGGAAGTTTGTTTAGAAGCATATTTCTTAATGTTTCAGCATAAATTATCACACTAGCATTCCTTTTGGTGTGGTGAATGAAATATGAGCTGAGGGAAGTTCCGCTGTAGGCGATATTTTAGTTGGTCGGTTCTGTAACACAAGAGCAAATATGAGTTCAGAATACAGGACGTGAGTGGTTAACGGCTTGAGACTTGCCTGACTTTAGTTTACACTTAATAAAGTAAAAACAGCACGATCTCTGTAGTTGCTACAAATTATACAGCTGTCAATACATAACTATTCAAATGTACAATATCTGCTTATTATATCACTTACCTATAATGTGAAGCATCCTGATCTTCATGCTCTCTTACAAGGTTGATAAAAATCCGTGTAAGTCTTTTCATATGCAGCACCTCCTTGTCCATAATGATCCTCTGATGGATGACAGTGGTGCAGAAAATCTTGTAGGCGTTATGGTACATCTGCTCAGTGCAGGAAGGCTTATCCTTATCTATTGACTGTCAAAAATCTTGTGTACTCCTTGTAACATGTTCTGTGGTAACGGACTTCTAATGCCACACAGTCCTGTTCTATGTGGATTGCAATGCTTTAGTCTTCCTTTAGCTTAGCAGCTCTTTTCAATTGACCTGCATCAACAGTTTGTGCAAGAACTAGGTGATCCTTCTGTAGTTTGAGCCACAGTGATGTATCTGCACCTCTTCTTGCATACGATGCAGATGACAGGAAGGACCAGTCTAGAGGTATGAACAGGGAGGCCAGTTCTTGACCTAAGTGTCTTTGTCTTGCATGGGGAAGGAGAGGAGCTACTACTGGAAGATGTGGATTCTTTAGCATATTCTGCATGTATTATTGACTGTTCAGTACAGCATTTTCATATGCTCTCAATGCACTTTTCGTCTATAAAACGCCTGTAGCAGGTGGGGTGGAATCCTGCATCAATGGGAATATCATCAAATTCTGTTGACAAGTACTGTTGAAATGACTCTACAATGCACCGATTCAGTCCATCCAAATGCAAGCATGCTTTAGCACATTAATGGTATGCCACCGGATATTTGTAAATAGTTGAATAGGCTCTTTTGTAACTGAACATAGATGCGTAAAACAGCTTAAGCCTGATGCTAAAATTGTTCTCTTGCAAGTATTACCAGACTGGCCATTGTCACCATTCCTGAGTGTGTCCATACAGATTTTTCTTAATAGAAGTATTTGTGTTGGCTATCAGATGGTACAGGTGGCTAGGTAACTACGGGCGTGACTGTTCAGTAGATGTATGCTGGAAGCTGAAAAGTAATATAAACGGGGTGTGAATTCTTTTTTCATAGACCATGTTATGAACTGCCTCTAAGACTAGAAGACTGTCTAAGCACAAGCACTTACCTCCTCTCCACTGTTCTGAGCTCCTTAAGATACACAAATGAGTTCTTCCTGTCATATAGACAGATGTTTACTTCCTGAGAGTCTAGAAAACAGGAGCAGTGTGGCTTGCCTGAAGATTTCATCGCTGCCCTTCGTGGCAAGAGTAACATTCTAAGGAAAAGCAGCAGGAAGGATTACAGTTCCTACTGCTATTATAACAGCTACTATTACTCCTTTCGGAGGCCTCAAAATATTACCTATTGCAGTCAAGAAAATAGTATTTTTAATGTTATGCCCATGAGAATAGCAATGACAACAATGTCCTTCTATACTTATGAAGTGTTGCGGCCATGTAATATATGATGATCACCTTTCTTTCCATGTCTCTATCTGTCATTTTCATATTGTTTAAAAAAATTTCTTCACTGAAAGCATTGAAACCTACTCTGTTGAACAGCTGGGCATGCCCATTTTTTCCCATTAGCTGTGTGTATGACAATTGTCTGTAATGCTACAAAATAAGGAAATATGCTGTTTCTCCCATCAAAGTACATGCAGTTGTCATTATTCTTAAAGTAATTATTCTTAGATGTCCATGCATTGACAGTCCAAGTACATTACAGGGAGTAAAAATGGATTACACACTTTGCACCAATGTGCTGTGAATGTTACANACCCCCAAGCCTGGGGGGGGGCGGGGGGGCTTGTCCAGCCTCACTGCCTCGTAAGTATGTGTGCGCAGGAGAGAGAGAGAGAGAGAGAGAGAGAGAAAGTGTGTCATATAAGAGAAAATACCAACGGCAAGTAGGCCAACGAAAGTAGCGGGAATGTTACAGCTAATCCAAAGGGGGGGGGGGCGGGGGGGCTTTTGCCTGGCTTTTACCTGGCAATTCAGCCCCAATGGTGTGTTGCCTGATAGTTGCATAGTTCCCGATAGCAGGCTAACGGGGGAAACTTTTGGTGTGTAATATGCAGAAAATGGATCAAATCTCTGAGCTCCATAAACAATTTAATCCGTAACTGCTAAGTGAAAAACAAGAGTTTTTTGGTGCATGTTGGACACATTTTGCGCTGCGTGCCGTTACATGTTGGATCTGTTTCAGTCATTTTGAGCCCTCTTGGCCAAGATTAGATGAAACCTGTTGAAGCTACAGCCCTAAATCCTTCAACTGTCAGGGTGTGAAAATTAATTATGTGCCTATACCTTTTAAATGTGTTTTGCCAAAAAACTGAAGGGAAGTTTGCGAAGAACTTTTAGCCCAAGGTCCGGGGGTTATTGCCTAGCAAAAAATGCATAGATTACGTAGTCCCCAGGTTGCTGGAGCGAAAATCATTTTCTAAGCCCTTTTTTCCAGTTCACCACACAGCCTATTAGTATGTTTTGGTCCTTGTGCTGCCTAATAATTCATGTCTCTGGATACAATGATAGTCTCTCCTTGGGCCTGGTTCCAGTTAAGCCAACAGCTAATTGTGTGGCAACAAAGCACTGTACTTAGTGTTAGAGGATATACAAAAACAACAACGACTTCTAGATTTTTGTCATGCGGTGTTTCCAGTTTAGTCACCTTTTTCTTCATTTGGTGAAACATGCAATTAAAAATGTGGAGAAGGTGACTTCCAGGCAGCTTTTCCTGCTTATATAAATCCAGAGAGATTGCCTGGTTGCTACGTTGGTCACAAGTTACAGAGAGGGAAGCAAAGTGGTTCAGATAACTTTTATTGAACCAACTGCTGTTGGTTGAAATAAACAGGCTTTTCTTGCTCAGGCATGTAGCATAGCCAGTCAAAAGTATATAAACTGAGCCAATACAGTTTGGTGTGTGAGTGTGATATTTTAAGAAAGCTAGAGCCTTTCTTTCATTGTTCTCTTGCTAGAATGTCCAATTGACTGCATGACTCTTAGAAATGCTGGCATTGTTAGCAGAGAGCTCATAATCTTGTAGAGAGGCTCTAGTGATAAATGCTGTAGTGATTTGGATAGGGGTTGAGAGACTGATGAGATATGAATGCTTGTACTGAGTTTCTGAAAAAAAAATATTTTTTGTCATGAGTAGTTTATCAAGATTGATAGTGTGTTGGATATTGATTCTCTTTCAGTTCAAGATAGCAGTCTTGGCTTATTTTCATAACTGTGTCCAAGTACAGCAGTATACAGAAATTAATCAATTCTACAAAGATGATCTTTCCAAAATGATTTACTCCTCCATACCGGCAGTTTTGATTTTATATCTTGCTTTTAACTGTTAATGCTAGAGTATAAATTGGCTTCTTTATAATACATTTTTAGAGATGAAATTCTTCCCACCTTTCTCCAGTTACCATCAAAGAATATCCAACACATGTTTGCATCTAGTTTGAAAGAATGTCTCCATCAGTTCATTCATTTTCAACTTGTACATAGTTGATACTATGCTACCTTCCTGAACTACAGAAGTCAGCTTACACGTCTGTGTGGTCTTTTTTTTTAAATGCACTAGCTACCATTGTGTGTAGGCTTCAAAGTCTTGCTATACATTCCATCATAAACGTTAATTTCACCAAAGAATTTAAATATCCATAATCTGTAAATAGTGAACCCCAGATTTATAGATTAAAACATAAAATGTTTGCTGAATCTAGCGTCTTTGTCTCTTAACACAGTTCTTTGAAAAAATCTTTACTGATAAAAGGAAAACCACTGGATTTAAGCTAATTCACCACAGATTTTTTTTACATGTGTGTTACTCTCTAAGGAACCAGTGTGGTAAATGTCATTTAGGTCCTTAAAGTACCAAATGGAAATTATAAAGTTCTCTGGACATGCATAGTTTTTAAAATATTGAATAGATGGTCAGAGGCCAAATGCATGTCATTTGTAATGCAAATTATCAAACGTTCTAAAACTTCGATTCCCCCCCCCCTTAAATAGCTTTGCATATAGCTTTACAAGACTTACTACTACTTGGAGAAAATCCCTAAAGACACAACGAACGTAGTTAAAAACGTGGGTGGATGAGGTGCCTGTAGCTGTGTCAAAGCCTAGGTCTTAACGTATTCATCTATGGCACACAACAATCGAGGCAGTTTTGACTTAGTGACCTTTCTACATTTTAAAGATATTCACAGTTTCTCTCTCCATAATCCATCTATATGGAAATGTTTGGCTATATTATTTCTTGCTGTTCTTACACTGCGCACTTCGATGTACCACTCAACGTAGGTCAAATTCAGGGGAAAGTAATTTCTGAGCATCTAAGATTTCATCTGAATATCAACTTCCTTAGCTGTGCCTGAAACAGCTCAGTAGTCAAGGGAAATGGACTCTTCCAGTCATTCAGACAATGGGCCGTCTTTTGCCCGCCTAACACAGTAAGATACCTAGATGTAATTGTACATTTTAGAAATTGGGGAGGACATCACTTCTGTGAGAATTCCATCAAAGCACACATCACTTATTACCATTCTACCCTGTCAGATGCTCTTAACAATAATAAATCAGGAGCTGAATTATTTCTAGTGTGACTAATAGTCAAAATCTTTTCCATTTTAATTTATTTGATAGTAATCTGGTGCCATGAATCCCACCTGGCCTTGCTACATAATTGATTCCACATCTCATTCTGTTAACTAAAGCTTCAGATGTAATCTTCTAGGCTGATTCAGTTAGTGGTAGATGGGTTCCTTTTCTCTCTTTAACTATGTAGTACCATCGCATATGGAGTTGGATACTTTATACACAAACTAGGTTTGTATTGAACTGCTCCAGTATGTAATCTTGTTTTCCAGATGCTTTGTCTGGGTTTAACTGTTGAAAAATTATTTTTTTGTAATTGTGCTTTCCAGACAGTGTTGCAGACTTAGAATAGGTGATGTTGAAAGTTTATGCAGCTAATCCACTTGAATCATGGGTTATCCTATAGGGGAAGAGTTTGTATTTAGTCGCAAGTATCTCTAATGATGGTGATTCTTTAGTCTGTTATGATTACTTCCGTTGTCTTTTGCTAGACAATGGTCTTGTCTGCTTTGCTTACTGTTGCTGTTTTAAATATTGGCTACTACTGGTTCTTCACTTACTTGGCTAGTGAGATACTTTTGGCGTATCAAGGCCATATGAAAAGGTTTCAATACCATTGAAAATTATTGTGATTACAGATTTTGTTCTAGCTTTGCAATAGTATTCATGTACCAGTTCATTGTTGCTTACCTTATGCCTACTCCTACATGGACTTGTTAGCATATCAAAGTGTTTCTTCAGCTACCTTGCAAATAAATTTTAAAGTATTTGTTTTTCTTATCAGAATTATCATAGTAAGGCTTGTAACATTGCTTATTTTGTACCTGAGGACTGGATGGTGGCTATTAAAACGCCAATATTTAAAAAGGGCTCCCGAGATGATTCTGGAAACTGCAGGCGGGTACGCCAGATGTCTGTGCTGGGCAAAATGGTGGATACAATTAAGAACAGAATTACTGGGCATATTGATAAACATGGCTTAATAGGGAAGAGTCAGTATGGATTTAGCAAAGGGAAGTTGTGCGTCACTAATCTATTGGTGTTTTGATGATGTAAATAAGCATGTGGATATGGGTAAGCTGGTTGATGTGTATCTATTTTCAGAAAGTGCTTGATAAGGTCCCTCATGATAAACACTTGAAGAAATTGAAAAGTCATGTGACATGAGGCAGTGTCCTATTGTGGATTGGTAACTGGTTAAATGATAGAAAACACAGAGTAGGACTAAATGGTCAGTTCTCACAATGGAGAGAGGTAAATAGTGGAGTGTCCCAGGGATCTATACTGGGACCAGTGTTGCTTAATTTATTAATTAATAATCTGGAAAAGGGAATAACGGGTGAGGTGATCAAATTTGTAGATGTCATAAGGTTAAAACACGAGCGGACTGTGAAGAATTGCATAAGGATCTTGCGAGACTGGGTGACTGGTCATCTAAATGACAGATGAAATGCAATGTGGACTTGTGCAAAGTGATGCACATACGGAAAAATATTCCAAACTATATGTACACAATGCTGGGTTCTAAATTAGGAGTTTCCACTCAGAAAAAGGACCTTGGAGTCATTGTGGATACTACATTGAAATCCTCTGCTCAGTGTGTGGCAGTGTTCAAAAAAGCAAACTCAGATGTTGGGAATTAGTCATAAGTGGATATAGAATAAAAGTGAAAATATCATAATGCCTCTCTTTAAATCTGTGGTCTCACCGACCGCACCTTGAGTGTTGTGTGCAGTTCTGGTTGCCACATCTAAAAAAAGATATAATAGAAGCCGAGAAGGGCAACAAAAATTATAAGGGGTATGGAACAGTTCCTCTACGAAGAGATAGGGCTCTTCAGCTTGGAGAAGAGATGACAGAGGGGATACGATAGCAGTTCATAAGATCATGAGTGGTGTGGATCCAGTAAATAGGGAACAGTTACTTACCCCCTCAAATACTATTAGTATTAGAGGACCCCCTATGAAACTATAATTTAGCAGACTTAAATAAAACAAAGTGGTGGTGGCTTTTCACTCAATACACACGTTGTGGCATTTTTTGCCAGAAGATGTAGTCAACATCAGTAGTACAGCTGGGTTTTTAAAAAAAGGATTAGACAGAAGTCCACTAGCAGCTATTAACCAGTTAGCCTTTGGGGAACATAGTCTGCTTGCCTGTGTTCTCTGTTTTTTTGTGAGATTCAGTCTCGTGAAGACGGCAATTACGTGAGATCAAGTTGGACTGCATCCCCATGTTGCTCTATCATGTTTGTTGTACAGTGGCTGGATCCATTGTGAGAAACAACAGATCCATGCCCATGTTCAGCCCCCTTGTCTCCTAAGGCCACGATTCTCCCATGGAATTTTTTTTCACCCTAATGCGCTGGCTAAGGTCAAGAGACTCATAGACCTCTCTGATCTGATCTTGGCGATCAATCGTCCCTTTGATCTTTTTCTTCCTTTCTTCTGAAAGAAAAAGCCTGTCCTTGCTGGTGTTGAGCCAGCCTCCAAGGTGAACAATGGTCTGTTTGGGCTCCAAGGAGTTCTTCTCCCAACTGCTGTTGAACCCATGCACCTGGAGGTATTCCACTATTTCAGTCACTGCTCATCTGCACTTGTCCTGAGAGTCAGCCCTCGTGAGAATGTTTTCCGGGTACGGGAAGACATGGACTCCATTCCAGCGAAGCGCCGCCACTAGGATCTTGTGAAGACTCTTGGGGATGCTGCCACCCCCAAGGGGAGTGCCTTGTACTGGTCTCCATAGGCAAACAGTAAGAAACTTCAGTGAGGTTCCCTGATTGGCACATACAGGTACGCTTCCCTTAGGTCTATTGAAACTAGAAAGTCGTTTCACTGTAGCGCCTGAAGGATAGAATTGAGAGTTCCATCCAGAACTACTTGGGGAAGAGATATTTGTTGAGGGCTTTCAAGTCCAGGATGACCTTGGTGTATCTGTTCTTCTTGGGGACGGTGAAGCAGACTGAGTATACGCACAAGAACCATTCCACTATTGGTACACTTTTGATCACCCCGATATCCCTCAAGAATGGGGCTGAGAATCTGATTGTGTTTCTTCAGGTCCCTGGAAACCAGCACTTTGACAAAAGAGCTTCTGGACTAGGACTCAAATTCTATTAAGTAGCCCCGTAGGATATTCTCTCACCTAGCGATTTGAGTTTGTCGCCATCCATCAATAACTAAAGCCTTGTAGGCACCCTCCTAGCTGGTTCATTGTGGTTGAGAGCGTGCTGGAGGCAGGAGCTGGTGGTGTTGGACTTACCCAACTTAGCCGGTTGCCTGGGGGTGTTACCAGGCCAGCTCGCCCTATGCCATCACTCTGCTCCTTTTACTCCCCTTCCCTCCTCCCCATGCACGAAAAGAGGGTCGAAAACGAAACCTCTGCTTGTCCGGGATTTCTGCCAAAAATCCTTCTTGGTTGGAGTGACCAGGAGGAACCTCTTCGTCTTGGGCTCATCAGTGATCACTTTCTCTAAAGGAGTGACTGTTTCAGCCTGTAGGTCTACCCTTCCATGGTCTCAGCCATATGGCCCTTTTGCCGGCCTATTGATTACTGAGGGAGCTGCAAACTGCCAAGTCGAGGGAAGCATCTGCGATGAAGGCTGCCGCCGAGAGCTTCTTTAAACCATCCTTTAACTCCTTGGACGGTGCCATGGCAATCTGGTCTTTGATCCATAGGACCGTAGCTCGAGCAAAGGTGGCACCAGAAGCCGTTGCTCTGCAAACAGTGGCTGCTGAATCAAAATCCCTCCAAAGGAAAGTTTTAATCTTTCGATCTTGTGGGTCTTAGGCGACCCTTCTCCGTCAGTTGGGAAGACTGTGGCTTTGGCCAAATCCGAGGCACCTGTGTCCACTTTGGGTAGGACAAAAGTCATTGCTTGAGACTCTGATAATGGGTAGAAGCGCCGTGCCCGTGAATGGATGACCTTAGCCTTCGCTGGTTGTGCCCATTCTACCTGTAGCAATTTAAGGTACAAGGATGGAAGAGGAAGCGCGGAGCTATCAGGGATTGCCTTTGGCAAAACCATTGGCATTTTCCGACAGTTTTTCTCCCACTTGTGGAGGAGGCGGAGGGAGAGTCCAACACCGGGTCCTAACCTTCCCCTTCCTGTGTGTCTTTGGAGGCTGTTTCCTCCATTCCCGCCCCTCCCTTACTGCTAGCGGGTCAGGGGAAGATTGATTTATGAGACCAGGGAGATTAAGGTCTTGTAATAGCCAAGTCCTCCTGCTCCCTGAGGGAGTATTGAAGCTGGGGATGGAATGGAACGCCCCGGGAGGCGAGAGATCCTGTCTACCCCTTTTGTGACAAACTGAAGAACTACTAGGGGCACATCTTCCTCCTTCCCTGCTCAGGAAGATTTAGATTTATGGGGCGGGGGGGGTGTTCCCTGGGGGCCCCTGATTCAGGGGCAACCTGAGAGGTGTGAAAGGGTCCTTGCCTCGGTTTAACCTGTGGCTGGCCGGCAGGTGTCTTCCTAGCACTGTGGCCCCTACTACACCGACTGGAACTGGAGGACAACACAACTCCTGAGTTGGAGTGCCTCCAAGGCCAGGCCCTTGAGCAGCTTCTATGACTCCTGGAAGAGGAGCAGCTACCCTGCAGTAGCTGACTGCTGCGGCTTCTAGACCGGGAGCGTTCACTGTGCTGACCTCTGTTCCTGTGGGGTCTGCTCGAGTGGCGAGAGCCAGTAGAATGGGATCTGCTGTGCTCGTGGGAACCGCTTGGCTGGTGGGGCCTGCTGGAGTGGCAGGATCAGCTCTCTGACCTCCTTCCCTCCCTGCCCCCTTCTCTGAAGGGAGATTGGTGCCGTAGAGGTGGGCCCCCTGGTGAAAATCTGACCACCCCCTGGGGAGCGCTCACAATGAGTTGATCCCGGGTCACAGTGGGCTGGTGGTTTGATCCCTGTGATGCGGGAGGCTGCCGCAGTGCCGGTTGCCCAGCACACACCTCTGATGTGTCACAGGCAGGAACCTGGCCCTGGGGGAGTGAGGAGGTAAGCCCCTTCTACCGCCCCTCCTTTGGTGGTGGCGGTCTGGTTCCCTGTGGGGGTGGGGGAGATTCTCCACACTCTTTCTTTTGGCCTCCATTATGACTGAGCGCCTAGCACCTAAAGGGCTCTACCCCAAGCCTCATACTGCCCTCCCTGAGCAGGAGGGAGTTCTGTGTTGGGGGACTCTGCTTCTCAGGCCTGAAGAAGGAGAAAAACCCCTATGGGTAAGGAGGCTAGGCGACCCCCACCCCACCAGTACCAGAAAACCTGCCCTTCCACCAAAGTGGGAAAGCACTCTTGCTTCTCTGCTGTGGGGAGGCAAGAACAAATCCGACTAGGGTTAGCTCCTGCCCTAGGCGGCGGCGACCAGTCAAAACCCTGATCCTGCTTCTGAATGATGTGGAGGAGCTAAACCCAGCAAGTACTGCCTGGTTGAGTTGAGGATCAGGGGAACTCACCTGGATGGCAGTGGAGAGGCTCTGGCAGTGCAACTGTCTCATGAGGCTTCATGCATGGACACCCTAGGGTGGGCTCACTTCCACGTAAGACCACTACAAGCCCTACTGTTTCCCTGGCAAGATCAAATCACAACACAGCAGAACCCAACCATCCTTGTTCCTCTGCACCTGATGGAATCGCTGAACTGGTGAGGAACGGTACACCAAAGGTCTACCTATCCAGGAGACAGCCAAGATCTCAGTCATGACTGACACCAGCCTGTGGGGTAGGGAGCCCACTGCCCACGCACCCCGGCTCAGGACATATGGAGCAAACAGGATTCAGAGCTCCATATACATTGCGTGGAGCTGAAAGCCAGCAGTCTAGCCTTGATACAATTCCAGCACCTGATCCGCAACAAACCTGTCCTGGTTCTTACAGATAACACAGCCGCTATGACCTATGTGAATTGCCAAGGGGGGGACGAGATTGCAGAGCTTGATGAATGAGCCATCCTCCTACTGTGGCCTGGGCCGATTGTAACGTCCTGTCCCTCACAGCAATTAATATTCAAGGCGTGCACAGTGTCCAAGCTGACTGGCTCAGCCAGGGGACCCTAGATCTAAATGCATGGTCCCTCAACAAGGAGGTGTTCGACCAGCTGGTACACAGATGGGGTACCGTACCTAGGCCTCTTCGTGTTGGAAGCCAGTCACAAGGGGGACAGATACCTGACCAGACGTAGAGACCCTCGAGCTGTGGGAATTCACTGTGCCATCGCACCCATGGCCTCACAAGCTGCTGTATTTCTTCCTGCTGATCCCACTCAGCCAGGGTTCTGAGGATCAAGCTCCAGCCAGCAGAAATGATCCTGATCAAGCCAGAATGGCCAAGGAGGCTGTGGTTCTCCATACTCAGGGAGCTGCAAACTGCCCCTGGCGTCCGCCTACCCATAAAGAGTGACCTCATGCAGGGCCTTGTTGGGTACTAGGTCTCGACCGATTAAACCTCACAGCCTGGAGGTTGAGCTGGAACAACTAAGATCTTACAGCTACCAATCAACAGAATATACAGTTGTACCTGGCAGGCCTTTCAGACATGGGCAACAACCAATGGCTTGTGGCAATCGAGGCGGTCATCCTTCAGGTCCTTCAGACAGGCTTTGATAAAAGGCCTGGGAGTGAACACCCTCCACAGACAGATCAGCTTTGTCGACAATCCTACCATCCTGTAATACGGAGAAGCTGGGGAGTCACCCACATGTCAGATAGTATCTCAAGGCAGCCGCAGCCATATTGCCCATAAGACACTGCTTCCCATCCTGTGGAGGCTGAACGTGATTCTAGAAGCTCTTCAGGGTCCTCACTTTGAACCAATACAACAGGTCCCATTCCGGATCCTCGCTTTCAAGGTGACCTCCTTGATCGCCATTGTCTGGTGCAAAAAGAGTATCCGAATTAGGCGCACTGTCGGTGGATCCAGAATTTTGATGATTTGACAATAACCAGGTGTCTATGCCGACATCCATTTTTTTTTATTTTTTTTTATTTTTTTTTTAAACGAAGGTGGATACACGGACCGTTCCACAGAAGCCAAGGTATCAAGTTGCCATCCTTCTGCACCAAACCACAGCATTAACGGGAGATCCTCTGGCACAAATTAGATGTCTGCAGGGCGCTAAGATATATTTAGATAGAACAAAGTTATTTAGAACAGATTCAGCCCTCTACATAGCCTTTAGACGGGACAGAGAGGGAAGAAAGTTTCTACGGCTACTTTAGCCCACTAGCTGAGAAGTTATATAGCCTTTGCTTACAAATCAAAAGGGCTTACAGGTTCCTCAGGGTATCACCACTCACTCCCTGAGGAGTGCAGCAGTGAATGTGGCACTCTTACGGGGGCCCTCTCTAGAGGACATTTGTAAAGCAGCGTGTTGGACCTCAGTTCACATGTTCATCTGTCATTATTGTATTCATACTTGATCCTCAGCCAGGGTGGCTTTTGGAAGGAGGGTGCTGCAGAGAGGGCTAACTTGATTTGTACTCTTGGTTCATGGGATGTTTTGGCTATTTGAATTTCTGATTCCTATCCCCTTTTGGGGGTTATTGCTTGGGCAGATTGCAGCAAGGAGAGAGAGAAGAGAAAATAGTGCACTTACCTGGTTAATTTTCCTCCTCCTCTCCTTGGGCAGCAGGTGGTCAGGCACACCCATATGAACCTCTAGTAGTAACCTCGGCATTAGCACCCCCGTCGCGAAGCACACAGGTCCTCTTCAAGAGGAGAGAGGATAATAACTCTGCTAGGGGGATGACATGGAGTTCTGTTTAAAGAATAGGACAGTTTCTGTAGTTTGAGAGCCCGTTAGGGGTGGTCCCATGTGGGCCTTTGTTCCTTCTCCCTCTTTATGGGGTTTTAGGGAATACATACTACCTTTTACCGGTTGATCTTAGTGATTGGGAGACAGTGGGTGGTTGTGTTTTTTCTGGCTTAGTGTTTAGTTTGGTTATTTAGAGAGAGAGTTTTAATGTTAGGTTTGATTAGTCACTGTATCTGGGAGCCCGACTAGGGCTGGCTAGCTCCTCTAGGTTGCGGCGACCAGTCAGAACCCAGATCCTGCCTCAGAATGATGTGGAAGAGCTAAAGCCAGCAAGGACTGCCTGCCTCCCCAGGAGAGAAGAAGAAGAAAAATTCACCAGGTAAGCAGGGTATGAAATTTGCAGGTGCCCGTTGCTGTCCCTGCTTCCCCGTTATTGAGGGACTGGAGCCTGCCCTGAGCCTGCCTTCCTCAGCTGAAGCCCACCTACCACCATGGCTGTCCTGGCACTAGGCTTTATGCCCGCCCAGGCCTCTTGCAGCCTTGCCATCATTTTTGCCCGTGCTGGGGGAGTTGAGTCTGACGTGAGCCTGCTGGAACCCACCTGGGAATGCCACCACTGATCTCGCTGTGCAGGGCTGGGGCCTCCTTCCACACTGAGAGTCCTCCAGTCATATAAGCCATTGCTGTAAGTGGCGTGAGTGAACTAAACTGAATTGAAGAAGGGTCAAATTAATTAGTCGAATTGCAGAGGGGAGACTTAATCTAAGCATGTTTATACAAAAGATTGAGAAACCCTGATTAGTAGTAATTCAACATATTCTTGACATTTTGCATTTATATAGAGGTACGGGTTTGACGCCATGTACACAAACATGGAGAGACAGTAGGGCTCATGGTTAGATAATTGTCACCTTTTCAAATCCATATACTGCCTTTAACAAGGATGTTATCTCTGGAGATACCCAAATCCACAACTTGAGAACTGAAAATAAAATCATCAGAGATGCTTAATGGGATGTTCCAGACTGAGCGTTGGGTCCCAAGGACTTTCTTTTGTCCTTGCTAATCTATAGGGGAGACTCTGGGAACCCTATAAAATTGGACACCTAATATAGTCTATGGCCTATTGTGACCGATTTATAAAACTTTTCTAAAAAGGCTACATGACTATTCTCTCAAAGAGTATGTAATTAGAAGTTATAATCCCTATTCCATTGAGATTTGAGCTTTAACATCTTAAGTTAAAATTTATCTTTATGTAGGTTTATTTTATTTTTTTAAAAGCATTTTAACAAAAAAATCCAGTTTAAATGTTAAAAATCTGATTTAAACTTTAAAAATCAGATTTTAATTTTTGTTTAAAACCATCGATTTTTATCAACCCTGCCTTCAACCTAGAATCAGACTGACCATCAGCTGCGAGACAGATGACATTTCCCTCGCCTCCCCCCAATGTAATGTGTCCCGTTTGCCACAATTCTTACCTATTTAAAAGATGACACACTTTTCCCATAGAAGAAGGCTGCTTTGGGGAGAAGCAAACTGGTTTGCTGGTTTCCTAGAGAGCTCCGATTTTATAGGGCCACTGCCTGGGACGACTACAGCTGTTATGAACAGTTAACTCTTTTATGCTTTATTTACAACAATGGGAAACAGGGTCTCATATTTGCTACAGTACTGTGAAAAACAAATGACATTTGAGAGAGGTGGCTTTGTAGAAAGAATCACTATATATTGCTTGAGGTTCCCGCCCAGGGAAGGGAAACACGAAGGGAGCTGCAGCGCAAGCAGCACTCGCAAACAGCGGCCGCACGGAAGGCGCGTGCACTTCAAAACGAGAAGCGCCCACGCCCACACGAAGCAGCATACCCACACAACACAGGGGAGCCGAGCAGGGGGACAGAGGGAGGCACACACCAGGGGGGGGCAGGGAACCCCACGGCCGGTCAGA
>QEPC01000493.1:4010916-4025942 GCA_003113815.1 Sphenodon punctatus | reverse complement strand
AAAAAAAGAATCTTTACAAAACCAACAATGAAGACACCAGTAAATATAAAGGTGTTTATCTGCTTAATATTTTGGTTGTGGGTCAGGATCAGGGCGTCAAATTTGCAGGCGCTTGGGATCCATTGGTTCCCAGAAAACGAAGGCTGGCGACTGGTTCGAGGGTGTAGGGGGATATATTCAAAACTTGTGTAATCCTCATTTTCCAGGTATGTAGGAGTGCTGCACATGTAGACACTGTATGCTGTAGTGAGTCATCGTTCACCCACTCTCATGTGTGTAGTTGCCCTGCCCACCCTCATTCTCTACAGTCTAGCGCAGCTTGTTCATGTGGTCACCGCTTAAATATGATCTGACCATCCATAAGCAAGGTACAGAAGTGCATTCTGTACTCCCACATTAAACAGTAGTCTGCTATCCATAATCAAGGCATGAAATTTCAGATCAAACTTCGGGAGAAAAAAAATAAATAAATTCAGTCACCAGACTTTATCCTGATCTTAAACTGTTCTTGCCTCACTACACCCCCGATCCAGTCGCCAGCCTCAGTTTTCTGGGTGCCAGTGATTCCCAAGCACCTGCAAATTTTGCGCCCTGCCATAATTGTATTGCACACCAATACCTCTTGCTATGAATGAGAGTTTGTCACCCACTCAAGACTAACATTTCACTTTAGTGCACACTTTATGCGTAATTCCCTTGCACACCTGAATGAATGAGGATATAAAGTAGTGTATATAAAGTAGTTGGGAGTAATTGTGTTAAAATGTTGTCCTTTGAAACCATGAGCATATGAACATGGGCCTGTTTTGTACATGCCTCTGTAAAAGTACAGGAAAGAGTCCTATCCTGTTTACCAGTGATTTGGCTTAGTAAATTGCAGTGCAATACAATTTTTGTTTTTCTTGAAGACCTATTCATGAGTTTGACAAATTGTAGAACCGTTTCTCTTTTTCCTCTGGATTGTTGTCTGGTAACTTATCTCAAAAGCTTCTCAGCATGATGGCTTGATGGTGACCTTTTTCTCATCTATAGAAATGAAGTTTCTGGATGATGATTCAATGCATTTAAGATGCTAAGCATGACTTCTTTTTCTCATGCTGTAACATTATATTCCTTACTGTAAGTAAATATAATGGAGAAGTGATTATCTCTGATTTAGCAAAAAGCCTTTTGCTTAAGCAGAGATGGGGACACTTTAGGCAGTTTCTGATACAAAAATCAGAATCTTGTATATGTAGAATAATGGCTATTGAAATGCATGAATTCTAAAGTTTAGAGTAAATGATATAAAAACTACCCAACCTTTTGGTCCATATTGTCATGTTTGCATTTCATAATGCTGTATTTGAAGTTTGATTCTGTCTTGCAGAGTTTTCTGTTTCTATTCCAGGCAGCTTAAATTGTACAAAAACCCTCGATTAAATGCATGTTTGAAGTAACAGACAGCTAGCCCACCATTGTAAGCCTCAGGAGCGTGTGAAATCATTCTAGGTTTCTAAATATATTGACCAACCACAATTATTCATGGTTTATCCAGCTGGTCACTAGCTAGAAGATCTTTTGTAAGATGAAGAGTTGAAACGTAAAATTAAGCATGACCTATTAGAGATTAGAGTTAACGTTAAAGCAAATGACAATTAGTTCTTCTGTGGTGTGCTTTCTCCTGGCCCTTTTTTACATGGGCGCTACCCATGCATGAACACCCAGAAATCGGGATGTTGATGGTGAGTCTAGTGTAAAGTCCACGGTGGGTGGATGTGGGTTGGGTGTGCATGCGTGCTCCCACAAACACGCATGCACACCCACCTCCGCTCACAGCAGAGGCACAGAGCAACCAGCGAGAAAGGCGATTGCTCCATGCGAGTGTGATGGATGGAGGTCAGTGCGTGCTGGTGTAGGCCCGTCTACACCCTCGCCCCACCCTCTGTGCACAGACCGGCATGAACACTGACATGCCCCCTGCCCCACGCCACAGTCCATGTAAAAATAGCCTTTGTAACAAACATTGTAGTTCTTCAGTGTTACAGTAACATTGCAAGACTCCACGTCAGTGTTTAAAATATTTGAGGAGTTTGTTATGCATACCCTGAACAGAAGTGGGCCCAAATGCAAGGGTTTCTGCTTAGCAAGAATTAGATTTGGGAGCAGGCTGTTATACAGATTAAAAATTCCTTGGATCAGGTTATATGCACTTACTGCAGGCAATTGTAGAAGAGCTCCCAACACCCCTTTTCTGCTGAGGGCTCCTTCCATCGCTTCACTTCTTTGTTATAGAAGTTGCCTTGATTGTACCAAACTTATTTTCCGGACTAATGGGCTTCCATAAGAAGCCAGTCTTTCACAGTACCTGTTTGTGGGTGAAATCTAGTGCCCATGTAAATGAGAGAGAAGCATTGGCTTTTTAGTCAAGTATACAGTGTTCAAACTTCCCATGATGTTCTGTTAGTATGTTAGGGGTGAGCAAAGTTCCCAAACCACCACCCCCAAGAGCCACGTACCAAAATTTTCATATGGCCAAGAGCCACAAGACACGCACACGTGCCCACACAAACCATTCCTATTTTATGATGGGCTGTCAGCGCCAGCAATCTGCGGTCCTGGCTTCTGAGATTCTGCTGCTGAGCCAGCATGGGACTCCAGACCAGCGCTGCTAAGGGCCACCCGTGGTTCCCAAGCCATAGTTTGCCCAGCCCCCCTAACGTATATGCCCTAATCTCTAATATCATTGCTGTTGCATCTTTGGGTCTTACCCCTACACAACCTAAGGTGAAATCAACACCCCAAATTTGAGTATTCTTGGATTTGAGAAAAGTCTGAACTTCATAGCATGGTTCTGCTTTGTGAGAAATAGCCCCTGAGAGCAACCAACTTTTTTCATAGGCAAAAACTGCACAGTTCATAATGGCTTACCAGTGGCATATTCAGCTGGTGTTTCATAAATGAGGAATTCATGCATGTATAATTAATAGAATAACACATTAACAGCTGTGAATTTGGGTATTTTTTGTCTCTTGAGAGTAGAAGTTTTCATAATTCCATGGTGCCTGTAGCAGACATGAATTATGCAGACTTTCCAGCTCATGACAGTGAGGCTATATTTCCAGCTACTGCTGAGGTGTTCTAAATTGACATTCATCTGGAGCACATTCCAGTAATAGCCAAAATCCCTTGAAAATGGGAAGATTTCTGATGCTTTTCTCATTTATAGCTTTAAAGCTAATTAAACAGGCAACTAATTTCACATACTGCTTTGACTAGAAGATTACAATTTAATCTTGTTTAGACCAGAGGTTTGCAATACAAGTCTTTCCTTAAAATCTAAAAGGGGAGAGCGAGAAAAAAGTATACTCAAGCAAACTGGATTTTTGCCAGTTTACATCAAGTAATATTTTACTTGCCCTGGGTCACATGAAAAAATTAATTGATCCTTGTTCTAAAAGGAATAGGAATTAAATATTTTCCATTCACTCCAGCCATTGCCTTGTGTGGAGTATATCCACAAATACTGCTGATGACTCAATATCAGGGAACATGTGCCCAGATAATGGGTGATTTTAGACGTTATGAAAACGCCTTTCACCACAGTGGATCATAGTGGATCCACTGTGCTGCCGGCGTTCCCGTAAACATCTCTTTGACCCCTGCCAGATGTTCACCACAGTGAATCTCTGGCGGGGGTCAAACCTAACCACGGTTCTGGACCTCCAGCCGGCCGGAGGTCGAGAACCGTGGTTAGCTTGGCAATGATTCGGAAAGGGGCAAAAGTAACGTCAGTTATCATGCCCCAAACCACAGTATGGGATCGGGCACAGCGGCCTCATTGGCCGCTGCGCCCGCCCGTCTCACCAGGGTGGGGCGGCTGAGGTAACGCAGGGGGGCAGGGCTGTGCGGTCGTGCAGAACAGTCCTGCCCTCTCCCCGATTCCCCACAGTGATGGAGCCGGCATATCTGAAGGACGGCCGACTTCATCACGGACCGGTATCTGAGAGCAATCCTGGTCTGGGGTTCAGCGTGGCGGGCCTCTGAAATTACCTAATATTAGCTGCACTGAGTATAATCATCAGAGTCTGGAAGGAGTGTAGAACTCCAAAAATGGAAGAATGGGCAGTATGAATGAAGACTTGCAACATTATGGAAAAAAATTCTGGCCAGACTCAAGGGTAGTGAAAAGAAATTTTGAAGCTATTTAGATGCCTTGTATTAGAGTAATGGAAAGACTTCATGGGGAAGTGAGTGATAAAGTGTACATGTTTGAGTGGAATTGCCCCAACCTGTCTGAACGTTACATTGCATTGTGCTTCTGTATACAAGCTATTTGTAATGCTGTGTGTGTTGATTGAGTTTGTAAAAGTTGAAAATGTTGAATAAAATACATTTTTAAAAAAATAAAAAATGCTAATATACATTTTTTAGTTAATTAAAACAACTGAAATACTATAGTACTGCTCAGTACAGAACTAACTCTGGATTTCCTCAAAATGCTCCTTTTATTTTAAAAAGCTTATTTTTTTTAGTATAAAACTTAGGCTTGTTTCTCTTAATAATAATAAAGTAGATTTAATTTAGCCAAAATGCCTAACGTACATTAACTTTTATGAGTAAGAGTTGCATGTTTGAATGCTTTTCATGTGTCTTCAGTGGTTCGCTTCCCCGATCATGGCCGTTCCATTTGGCCTTGGCTGTGCTCTGCTACCGTAGTATGTCTGCCTCATTTAACCTAAATGTGTTGACGTGAGTTCTGTTCCTTTTTCTCATACACCAGAAAAATAGATAAAGCATTACTTGGTTAGAAATTTAAATTAAAATGACATTTCAGTCATGATTGTGGCAGTGAGGGGGGGAAAACTCTGATTTATTTTTTTTTGGTACCATGTGCTTTTTCTTTAAAATGCTGCCATCCTGACTGTCAGTGTCGTTCTTAAAACAAATTATTTCGTTTTTTTTCTAGCAACAGTGGCAGCCATGTATTACAGTTACTATATGCTTCCTGATGGAACCTACTGTCTTGCACCTCCACCCCCTGGAATAGATATAGCCACTTACTACAGCGCACTGCCTGCAGGTGTAACTGTCTCAAGCACAGGAGTAACATCAGCGCCTCCCCCTCCTGGCACTACCCCACCACCAACCACAGACACCACCGATGCCAGTACTGGGGTAACATCTGCCACGCCTGCTACAAGGTATTACGTTAATGTTTTATGTATAGCTTTCCTGTATTCAGCTAAACAAATCACCGCATAAGTTACTCCTTTGGATCTCTTCTGTCTTTGCATCATAGTTTTGAACTCTACTGTAGCCATGACGAGTGGCTCCCACAAAACCTCAAACCCATAAAATACATCCAGTTTGATTTTGGAACGCATCCTCTTCCACAAATAGTGCAACCTTACTTTGGGTGCCAGTTCACAGTTTGGGAACCTTCAGCATTACAGTTACATCATATGAAAATTATGATTGTCTTAGACATTTTCAAAAGCGGCAATTTAAAGCTACTAGTTTTTATACCAGCACTTAAAGCTGTGGTTAAGATTTTGTAGATTCCCTGTGTGTCCTTCACTTCTGTGGCATATGTTAAATGAATGAAGCTTCACAAATAATCGATTGTGTGCATGGTTAACTATAATTTGATAGCTTAGTAACCTTGAGCCATTTCCCCATGAATTTGGATTACTGATCTCTAAAAATACATAGTAGTCCATAGGGTGCTCTTAACACAAACTACTCATCTGATTGAAATTTTTGTCCTCTGAATAATGTCTGAGTAACAAACTTCTAATGTGTTTTTCAGCACAATTGCTCCAGTGGTTGCCATTATTCCTCCACCCCCAGACATCCAACCAGTGATTGACAAACTGGCTGAATATGTTGCTAGGAATGGGATTAAATTTGAAACCAGTGTTCGTGCCAAGAATGATCTGAGGTGAGTGTTGTGTTTCTCTTAATTATTCCACTTTATATTCTTAGAAAAATCAACGGGTCTTTTTTTCTTTTTTTTTTGACATTGTGTTTCAGGTAATGCATTCTGTAATTCTTTATATTTATATTGAAGGCGATACTTAGAAAAGTTAATAATAAAGCTTTAGTGCCTAAACATCACAATCTAAAAGGTGTGTTTCTGAAGGTGTATGTCTCCACGGAATGTAGGCATAAGCTATTATTTTTCAGAACATCGAATAGTGTTCCTCTGCCTGAGGTAGCGAGATGGTAAATGATTGTTGGCATTTGCTGTGTTCTTGTGCGTTTTTCATAAATTACTTTCTTTTCTTCTTAACAGGTTTGAGTTTTTGCAGACGTGGCACCAGTATAATGCCTATTACGAATTTAAGAAGCAATTCTTTCTTCAAAAAGAGAGCAGTGACAGTTCACAGGTAGGTGTATAAGAACAGGTTGGGGCGGGATTCGGGAGAGAGATTCTGTCTGTTTTCAATAGTGTGTTAAGACTGCAAAACTGAAGTCTCCATTGTCTTCATTTAAGAAGTTACTAAAGAGCATTTCTTATCAAATGACACTTGGATGATTCTGGCTTCATTTAAGTCTATAGGGGGTGTTTGTTTTAGATGGGACTTTGATCCTTTTTTCATCTAAGAAAAATCCAAGAAGTGTTGATCAGATTTGTAGCTCTTTAATGCATCACAAGCAATTAAAGCTTGTGATTGATTGCTCAGTTTAAAAAGTGTAACCTACTGAGCATCTTTTGATGTCCACATGAAGGGATATTTCCAAAGCTATACGCACAGAAAGACTGCTTCCATGTGGCGCTCCAAAGTCCTGTGCTCCTAATGAGGCTGAAGATAGTGCCAACCACTTTATCCTGCTCTCTTAGACAGTGTTTTAGTCTTCTGACCCCACTGCCTTTTAAAAATAATTTTGTTATTTAAAGCGCTTTGACTTGGCAGGCCAATTTCTTGCTGTAGGCATTGGAAGACTTTTCCTCTCATTGCTCCCCTTTTTAGGTAAACGCAGCAACCCACATTCACCTAAACTAAGTAAGGAACATAGTATTTTATTGGTTTTCTGTGGCACCTTAAAAAAGTAAGTTCATTTATTTGGTCAACGGCAGTGATACAGAGAAAGATGTGCCCAGATTTCAGGGGGCATAAGCCCCTCCACAGGAGGCAGTGAGTTGCAGGGAGCCAGGAGAAAGCCATGGCCTCTGCAGGGGAGGCTTGCTTTGGGTTCTGCCACAGGCATAAGTGGCCTTCTAGGGGCAAGAACAGGGCTAAGCTGGGATCTTTGAAACAGCGTCACAACGAGAGACTGAGGGGATGTCATTGTCTGGACAGTGTTTCAGAGAAAGGGGGCATGGCTTATGTGTTGTGTTAAATGTATGCACATTTCTCTGGATCGCATTTTATAAGCCCTTTATAAAAAAAATTAAAAAGCCAGGAAAAGAAATAAATGAAAATTCTTGTAATAAAATATCAAGTGTCAAATTAGTCGTGTCAAATTAGAAGAAAGCTTTTTATTCCTTGGACTTCTTTTGTGTGGTAAATCTCCAAATATGAACTTTGCTTGGAAACCATCAGAGACTTCTCTGTTCACCTGGCCGTTTTCAAATTAGTATTACCAACCTTGCTGTGGCAGCTTATCCTTACCTTCAGGCATCTACAGTAAATAGCTGGGATGTTAAATTATGCGTAAAAGATAACCTTCACCCTGAACCACCACCTGTACTTCTATATGCCCTAGTGGCAAAACGTTGATTTCAGTGCTGGTCATTTAGAATGTTCCTTTGTAACAGTATACTGATACCACCATTGTAATTACAGTTACTAGTGTAACCAGTATACTTGTTTGTTTTCATTTACCTGCATCTATTCTAGATTTTGTTGTCTGAAATGCTTTTAAAAAATGTTTGTGTTTATTAAGAATTCCCCACCCAGTGTACTAAGGAACTATTTATTTAATTATATTATATTTATATGCCACCCCCCATGCCCACGGCATCTTGGGGCGGCCTCCAGCACAGTATAAAACAATTATTAAAACATAAAAGATCCACAGTATCATTAAAACAGTTTTGAAACGCCCACCCACAAAAATTCAACCCACCCTCCCCTCCCCACCTCCGAAGGTCTGGGAGAACAGCCATGTCATACAGGCCCAACGGAAGGCCATTAGACACGGGGCCAGCTGTGCTTCCTCTGGGAGGGAGTTCCACAATCGGGGCCCAACCACCGAGAACGCCCTCTCCATTGTAGCCCCCCGCTTTACATGAGGGCCCTCCAAGAGGGCACCCTCGGCAGACCGAAGGGTCCATCCTGAGTCACGAGGGTGAGGCGGTCCCTGAGGTATCCTTGTCCAAGACCGTATAGGGCCTTATAGATCAAAGTCAAAACCTTGAATCTCGCTCGGCATGTTACCGGCAGCCAGTACAGTGCACGGAGCACCGGTGTTATGTGCTCTCGTTGGCCTGTCCCTGTTAGGAGACGGGCCGCCGCATTCTGCACTAGCTGCAACCTCTGGGCCAGTGTCAAGGGAAGCCCCATGTAGAGCGCGTTACAGTAGTCCAGCCTTGAGGTGATGAAGGCATGGATCAAAGTGGCCATGTCGGGTCTGGAGATGTACGGGTACAGCCTCCGCACCAGATACAGCTGGCGGAACGCTGCCTTCGCCACCATATCCACCTGCTGATCTAGACGGAGACCCGCGTCATTTGCACAGTTTGGCAGTATTCGCTTCAGTCGTCATGTACAAAAAAGCTTTTAGTATAATCGAGTTAAGCACGTACAACTTGTTCAGCAATCTCTAGTCTCGTGACTGCAGAATAGAAAAAATGATAAAGTTCAGGTTAATATTTTCCACTGTGAACAACCAGGGATCTCTAAGATGGATGACCATATGCTGAGAGGCTATATGAGTCAGTTCTTCTTCGAGGATTTCCGCGATTCTCACACTTGGGATTCACTTCCTGCTTTGCAGGCACCGGAAAACCTCTCATCAGCAGTATCCAGGCAGAATATGCCTGGAAAAGACTAGAACATGGTGAGGGCTCCGCTCCCTCAATCCCCCTCCCATTCTGAGAAAAACGCGGGCCCTCATCACGAGGGATGGTTAGGATAAATGGCGGAGGAGCCCTCACCGCCTCAGTTCCTTCCAACCGCGTGGTGTTGGAAGACCTCTCAGTGCTATTCAGCGTTAATCAGTAAAAAAGAAGAAGATAACGAAGACTTCTGTGAGTACAGAGTGCTGCCCTAGCCCGCGGGGACATTCCCTGGGCTTATTCACCCCTCGGGGCGAGCGGGAATGCCCAAACAGCCAGGCTTCAAACAATGTAGCTCGTGTCCCGCCACTTTATCAGTCAGCGACCAACACGATCGCTGCTTAGCCTGCCTGGGAGAGGGCCATAATACTCGGACTTGTGAAGCCTGCTCTGTGCTCTCTAACAGGGCCAAACGAGCCAGGGCTCTCCGGCTTCAGGACATGTTGACTAAAAGGGCATTAGAGGGCGGAGAAAAGGGGCCTCGGGCTCCCCGCTCGGCACTCTACAGCACCGGCGATGGCGACTCCGGCGAAACAGGCACCGACGGTACAGTCTCATCAGCAGTATCCAGGCAGTCTCATCAGCAGTATCCAGGCAGAATATGCCTGGAAAAGACTAGAACATGGTGAGGGCTCCGCTCCCTCAATCCCCCTCCCATTCTGAGAAAAACGCGGGCCCTCATCACGAGGGATGGTTAGGATAAATGGCGGAGGAGCCCTCACCGCCTCAGTTCCTTCCAACCGCGTGGTGTTGGAAGACCTCTCAGTGCTATTCAGCGTTAATCAGTAAAAAAGAAGAAGATAACGAAGACTTCTGTGAGTACAGAGTGCTGCCCTAGCCCGCGGGGACATTCCCTGGGCTTATTCACCCCTCGGGGCGAGCGGGAATGCCCAAACAGCCAGGCTTCAAACAATGTAGCTCGTGTCCCGCCACTTTATCAGTCAGCGACCAACACGATCGCTGCTTAGCCTGCCTGGGAGAGGGCCATAATACTCGGACTTGTGAAGCCTGCTCTGTGCTCTCTAACAGGGCCAAACGAGCCAGGGCTCTCCGGCTTCAGGACATGTTGACTAAAAGGGCATTAGAGGGCGGAGAAAAGGGGCCTCGGGCTCCCCGCTCGGCACTCTACAGCACCGGCGATGGCGACTCCGGCTAAACAGGCACCGACGGTACAGTCTCCTCCTAGGGACAGTTCCCATATAACTGGTACCGCCCGCTCTGTGGAAGGTGGTACAGATGCGCTCTGCATGCATAGCTCGACCCGCTACGTGGAAGGTGGTACCGATGCGCTGCAACCGTACAACCCCTGCAATTGACAACACCATCATCGGGACCGACAAAGGCAATGCCACATATACAGTCCCTGCAACCGATGACTCTGCTGGCATGACCGGTACCGCCCTTGCTGATCACGCTACCAGCGGTGCAGGGAGATTCTCACTCCCAATCATTGCGCTACCGCTCACGATCCCGATCCCCACGGTACCGGGATGAACGCGGAACCCCGCTCAGGTACCACAGGGAGTGCAGATTCTGCTCCCCATGCTCCTGCTGCTCTTCAAGGGACAGGCATCGGGACTATGCCTACACCCAAGACTACCGATACCACTCACGCAGCCCATCACCGTACAGGACGAGACCAGGCTTTGACTACATGGCACGATCGGGACGGGAGCAGCCCTACGTACCTCCGGCTCTGCCGAGGGTGGCACCAACAGTGACGGTGTCTTGCCCGCCACCATCGGAGACAGGCTCGGCGCAGGCGCCCCTGGACGTCGGTACCGTCGACACCGGGATGCATGTCTCAGGACCAGGAATAGCGGTGACAGGAAGTGAATCCCAAGTGTGAGAATCGCGGAAATCCTCGAAGAAGAACTGACTCATATAGCCTCTCAGCATTATGGCAAGAGAGGTTAGCAGCCTCGGGGGCCACACAACTCCTAACCTCTCTACTGGGGAGTCCGAGAGGGGAGGCGGTACCACCAGTACCGGCACCTGTTGGGATAGCCTCCCCAGGGAGATCGGCATCTGTCTTCTTCATCACCATCTCTTGAGGAGGATGAGACCATATCTTCCTCCCCCCCCCCCCCAAAAACACTATCTCGGACCCCAATATATCACTGGCTACAGAGGACTCTAAGGCCTTTCAGGCAATGCTTAGGAGGATGGCATCTTCCCTCCCTAAACTCCCCACGAGGGTAGTTAAGTCACAGACGGGATCCATTTTTGGTATTTTAGGGGCAGGGGAATCTGGGCATGTAATGTTCCCACTTCTAGAGCAGCTGCTTGAACTGGCCTCTGCCATATGGGGGGAAACCTGCCTCTGTATCACCTACCAATAAGCTGGCGGACTCGCTTTATGCGGTACCCAAAGAAGGGGCCCAGATTTTCCACCAACTCACTAGTTATTGCCGCTGCTTCGGTAAGGTCCAGAGCGGGAGGAGTACAAACATCCCCAGCTGATAGGGAGGGAAGGAGATAAGACGTCCTGGGCAGAAAGATGTTCTTCTCGGACTCTATCATTTAGAATTGCAAATTATGCATCAGCCATGTGCGGCTACCAGCATTGGCTGTGGTCAAGGCGTAGCAGCACTTCAAACCCCAACCAGATGGCAGCACTTCAGAAAGAGGGCATGTAGATGGCCCAATTCCAACTAACTGCAAACATGCACATGGCTGATGCCAATGCCAGAGGGATGGCATCTGCGACTGCTATCGCTCTTTGAAGGCATGCTTGGCTCTGTTCCACAGCCCTAATGTAGGAGAATAAAACTAGAATAGAGGACCTGCCTTTTGATTGTGAAGGACTTTTTTCCGCATCCACCGATGACACCCTAAAAAAGATTAAAGAAATGAACCAAACAACAAGATCTACAGGGATCATACGGGCTATACAAAAGAAGCCCTTCCCTGCCCCTGGTGCCTATGCCTTTTCTCCAAGAAGGCCCGCTTACCAACCATACAATTATCAGGCTGGGAAACGTTTTCAGGAACAAGCACCTTTTCATTACCATCAGCCACAGGGCTTCCAGCAACGTAAGACGTTTGGCAGACAGAGGGACAGAGGCAAGGCATCCTCTAATTCGTCTTCTGGACAGCAGACGAAGTCCCATTTTTAACGATACCTTGATCAAGGGAAATTGTGAGGATAACCCCTCGTTCCAGGACCGCCTCTTGCCCTTCCTACCCCGATGGGAGACCATTTCTGCCGACCACTAGGTCAGAGAGATCATCCAATTCAGCTATGCCATACAGTTTCATAGCCTCCCTCCCCTCTCTTTCTGCCCCCCAAGGGGCTCCCCCCCCCCAACTCAAATACTAGTTGAAATTCAGAAACTCCTCCAAAATGGTGCTATTGAACCGGTCTCCAAGAACGAACTTAACGCTGGCTTTTACTCTAGGTTCTTTGTGGTCCCAAAAAAGGACAAAGGCTCCCGCCTGATTCTAGACCTTAGACAACTCAATAAGTTTGTCTGTAAATTTAAGTTTCGTATGACCTCCTTACCCGTTATCTTTATGGGGCTACGGCAAGATGACTGGTTAGCTTCCCTTGATCTAAAGGATGCCTATTTTCATATCTCATATTCTGCCTGGATACTGCTGACGAGAGGTTTTCCGGTGCCTGTAAAGCAGGAAGTGAATCCCAAGAGTGAGAATACGCAGAGCTCTCTCGAAGAACAGAGTTACTGGTGGTTAACCTCTATTTATTGCATCTTCTGGCAGGAACATCCTCACTTGCATCTTTTACCAGTCAGGTTTCTCCTAAACGCGTTTGATGGCAGCAGCAGTACCCTTTCGTTGCCTAGAGGAACAGTGGTGGCATTGATGTCAGTTTAAGGACAACATTTATTGCAGCCTTTTTCGTTGAGCTTCTGGCTGTGCTTCCTGGCCTCGTGACTCCTAAATGCCTCACTTGAATGTCTCAGTAGCAGCCTCCAATTGTTTAGAACCTTCCCAAACTTCTCCATTAAGGCTCTTCTAACAAGAAGCTTCTCTTAAAGTAACAATAATTGAACACACAAACCATTTAGTAAAACATGTGCACGGGTTACATCTTCATTTCAATTTTAACTGTTTTCACACATTTATAATACAAGTTCAAGTTTGTTACTTGGGCTACAATGTGGCAATATTGCAGCTAGGAAATAATTTCACTAACAAATGTTCCATTACATAGCTCAGCAAATATTCCATTACATAGTTCATGCTCTTTTGAAATTCTCAGTTTTTGCAATAATGAATGAGAGGTTGTCTGGTCTGCAGAGTAACTGTGATTTAAACGATTAATTTTGTGACATGATCAGTGATACTTATTAAATAATTCATAGTTTGGATATCTGCAGAGTAGCTAAAGACATCCATGGTGGATGGGCAAGAGTTTCTTATTACTCCCTCCCTTTTATTGATATGCCTTATTGATAATGTGGTTCGGAACTGGCCCTCATGTATTAGCTAGTAACGACAACTGTTTATCTGGCAGATTTTCAGCATTCTGAAAAATCTTTGAGACTAAATTAGTTTGCTAGTAAATTGTCCTAGAGAAGCTTTTATCTTTTGCAGTATTTTATATTGGAATGCATGCTTTTTAATGAATGGAAATTTTGAGAGCAATTTGTTTTTAAATTATTGCAAGAGTATTAAAATATGGGATTTTAGCATAAACTGGCACGGTTTATGCAAAGGTTTCCTGCATTCAATATACAAATATTTTGCATGAAATATTTACTAGTAAATATTTGGGCATACTTCTATAATAGGTGCAGAAATTTATAAGCATTTATTAAAATGATTCACTTCCTTTCTAAATAAATTATGTATGAAACCAAAAAGTTATAGATTTTCATTTTAAGGTCAAACTGTTGCATCTATCAAATTCAGTAGAGTGTAGCTACCAACAGAATATAATACTCTTAAGGTCCCTGTAGGTGTAATTAGCTCTACCTTGGTCCATCTAGTTAATATTTACATAATTGGCCTGATCCTGTAACACTGAAATCAAGTGGGAGCTTTGCAGCTGACTTCAGTGGGTGCACAGTCAAGCCCTTGATTCCTTCTGTTTTGTTGTTCTAAGCTGTTTATCCAATTAGTTCTTAGTTAGTGAATGGTTGCCTAGAGAGTAATTGGTTTAATCACTAGTAGATGAAATGTGGCTCTGTTTTTAACATGGAAATCCTTTAACCCCAGTAAGTAGCAGCTACTGGGAAGCACTCAAAAATAACTTATTCAGAAAAGCCGATTGAATTAAAAATGTCTTGAGTTTTCATTTATAAGAAAGAACCCCCTCTATCCTTGCCCTTCCGGAGTCTTTTTCTGAAGAGCACTTCACAGTAATTAAATATTTGAAATTTGTATTTCTTACCTACCCACTTGGTATCCATACCAGAATAATTGAAGTGACTTTAAAAATGCCAGGACTTGGAATAGGATTTATCTTTCTTTTCTCGCTGTCCCTTCAGTGGTTAGTCTTGGGAGGGACCCCTGCCCCATCCGTGTAGGGGCATAGTTCCTTGGCCCGAGGAGCAGGCACACTCACCCTAGATCTCCCCCATCTTTAGGGAGGGCAGCACAGGGCTGGCAGCATGTCTCGAGAGCACAGGGGCCATACCGCAGCCAGCCAAGAAGCGGCGTTGAGATGTGGGTTAGCACCTTGCGCCCCTTCGGCCAACCCCTTCTGACGTGTCCCTTGTGAAGCACAACAGGCCCATGACATGCTGGCCTGTTGCTGCATTTTTCAAGGACGGATATCATTTTGAATCCTTCACAACCATGAGTAGGCCCAGAGAGAGGGCCCCTCCCTCACCACGCCTGGTCCCCAATAGTACAGTGTAGGCCCCATTGCCACTCCCCTGTCTTCTCCGAGGTCAGCAGCCACAAGGGAAGCTCTAGCTCGAAGCCCTGCCGGCGCTCCTCCTGCAGCCGCAAATGCCACCCCAGAAGTGGCAGCAGCCAGAGTCACTGGCCTTGAGGGCACCGACATAAGCATGCCTCCTTGTCCTCCAGCTCTACCTCTCTTCCCCCCCTTTCTCTCTCCTTCTGTCCA
>QEPC01000493.1:3993752-4010894 GCA_003113815.1 Sphenodon punctatus | reverse complement strand
CCCCCCCCCCCCCCCCCGAACCTGCTCAGGCCCCAGTAGCCACAGGAGGAAGTGCTGGGGTCGCAGTTTTAGCTCACCCAGGCTGCAGCACAGGCAGCGGGAAGTCAGCTGCAGCCTGTGGAGGTGGGTCCCTACTCAGGACCTAGGCCAGGAGTGGGGAACCTCAGGCCTGGGGGCCAGATGTGGCTCTGGGCAAATTTTTATGTGGTCCCTTTCCAGTGCCTGGATCCAGCCCCTGGATCCGTTCTGTACCCCCAAGCACTGAAAAATTGAGTGCATGATAATGGAGCAGAGACAAGGGCGTGCACAGAAAGGATGGGGACAGATCCATGGCATAGATCCATAATCTTGACCCTCCTTTTCTTGAATAAAGCTGTTAAGCACCCCGAAACCCAACCTCTGTGGGTGTCTTTAGACATAATGCTGTTCAGTGTTCTGTAACAGTGTCCTACCGTTACAGCGTTGAGACATACCGTCAACACAGTGTTCACCCCAAACACTGGAAGTGAACAACTGCCAGGTCTTGACATTTTAATCTGTGTTTGGGGTGAACACTGTGATGACAGTATGTCTAAACACTGTAATGGTAGGACACTGTGTTTCAGAACACTGAACAGCATTATGTCTAAAGACTAGGGATGTGTGAACAGAACGGGGTTTGGCCTGAAAATTAAGTTCGGGTTTGTGGGTTCGGTCCGGTAGAGTTTGGTCCTGCCGAAGGTTCAGCCGCGGCGGAGGCTTGGGGTGCTCCAGGGGGCCCGTGGGGACATGGCAGACCATCAGGGAGACAGCAGCAGCAGAGACGGGAAGGCATGGTGCCGGGGGTGCCCGTGGCGCCATGGCTGGCCATCTTGAGACCCAGCTGCAGCAGAGGCCAGGAAGGCTTGGGGCTTGGTTTGGTGGCTGGCCTGGCACCCCTACTTGGCCGGGCATTGCAGGCTGCCAGGCATCGGTGGAGCAGCGGCAGACATTGGATTGCCCAGTAGCAGAACCCATGGCAGCAGCAGCAGCAGAAAGACACCTTTATGAAAAGCAACTGCTCCACCAACTTGACCCCCAGTCTCAGGTGGTGCAGTGAGAACACCTGCTCGCTGGGAACACTCGTTGGTGGGCAGGTCAACAGACCCTTGGCCACTTTGGACAAGGCTGGTCACACGTCCCTCTGAGAGCTGTGTTGCCACCATGTTCTGCCCTTCCCATCAGCGCTGTTAGTGGTGCAACAGCAACCAGTTGAGGTCCAAAAGTGCAAGTGCGCCATGGAGGAGCTGGGGTGGGGGCAGCTGCAGGCCATGGAGGACAACATGACTTTCAACTGACAGCCACACGCTTGTTGGGAAATGATTGTGCTCGATGGGCAGCCCTTCTCGGCGGTCGAGGACATGGGGTTTAGGCGCCTGATTGGCTTCCTGTTCCCCCAGTTTAAGCTGCCCTCGCACACACTTTCTACTCTTTCCCAGAATCGCAGTTAGCCACCTTTGACCTTTCCAAGGTAGACGCAGGGGTTTCCAAACTGGCAAAGGCCTCTTTACTTCTGGCTGATGGAGAGGGCACCCCTTGGATCCATAGGGTTGAGTCGTTCCTAAACAGAGATTTTGAGGTGTCCTCCATACTTTGCAGGGCCACAGCCTCTACTTTCTTCCGCACCATGGTGCTATGGGTTAAGGATCTTTCGGTCCTCGCCCTCTCCAAGGAGCTGAAGGATGGCTTAAAAAAGATCTAGGATGCTGCCTCGTTTGCCGCCAACACCCCAATAGATGGGGCACAGTTTTCCGCTCTCTCCATGGCATGAGCTGCATGGCTCAGGCCTTGGAAGGCAGACCTACAGGCCAAAATGGTTCTGACCTATTCTCCTTTCTCAAGTGGAAAGCTTTTCGGCGATCCAATGGAGAATGTTATGACCTCTGACCCTTTGAAAAAAGGGCTTCCTATTAACCCAACCAGAAAGGAGGAAAGGCACCGCTTCTGGCTTTGCCAGTCCTGCTTTCATTTCTCCTTTCAGAGGAGGGGGCGGGCTATGGCAAACTGACAGATGGCAGAGGGGGTGTAGGCCCTCAAGCTTAAGGCAACAAATGGCCACCCAGGGCTAACAATCCTGCTCCTTCCACCTCCTGATTTACTCCCGCCTAGGGCCCCAGTCCCTCCATAGGGGGGTGCCTCCCAGCCTTCCAGCATCAGTGGCACCTAAAGACAGCAGATAGATGGGTAAGGGACACCATAGTTAGGGGATATTCGATCAAATTCGAGACCCACCCTCGTGACTTATTCATCGAGGTGCCAACACCCAGAGACCTCGAAAAGCACCACTGCACACTCGGTGCCCTAAGGTACCTAGAAAGTATCGGGCCCATCGAACCAGTTCTAACTGCTCAGCAGCACTACAGCGTGTACTCTCCACTTTCTTCATACTGTGCCCAAAAAGAACAGGGATTCGAGGGGTATCCTCAGTCTGAAGAGGGCAAACAAACATCTGAAAGTGATGATAATCAAAATGGAGACCCTTCAATCTATTCTCTAGGCTCTGCAGGGCAAGGAATTCCTAGCGTCCATAGATATAAAGGAGTGTCTATTTATTTATTTCAATTATTTCTATTCTGCCCTTCTCGCACAAGGTGACTCGAGGTTGCTCACAGAATATAAAAATACAAAAAATGAACAATAATAATATGAATACTAAAATAACCAATAAGACCAAAAAATCATAATCACAAAATTCATAAAATTTCCAGTGGTTTCGTAAAAAGTGTAACTGATCCCCTAACCCATCCCACATGCTCCCCATCCCCTGCCAAATGCCTCGTGGAAGAGCCAGGTCATACAACTTTGCTGGAAGGCAGGGTGATTCGGGCTGGGGCGGATTTCCACTGGAAGGGCATACCAAAGTGACAGTGCGGCCACCAAGAACGTCGTCCTGCCTGTACGGACCTGCTAGAAACGTGGGACCTCCATGAGGACACTCCCAGACAATCGCAGAGGCTGCCCAAGGGCCCAGGGGGGTGAGGCAATCTTTCAGATAACAGGATTTAACCATTTAGGGGTTTATAGGTTAAGATCAGCACCTTGAATTGGGCCTGGCAAACAATAGGCAGCCAGCGCAAAGCTCTGAGCACTGATGTAATGTGTTCCCTACTGCACGGCCCCGTCGAGATGGACCCAGTATTTTATATTAGCTACAGCTTCCAGCCATCACCAAGGGCAGGCCCATGTAGAGCACATTACAATTTCGAGGTGATGAATGTATGGATGAGGGTGGTGAGGTCTGAGTCCGAGACACATTAGTGAAGCCATCTCGCCAGATGTATTTGGCAAAAGGCACTCCTTACCACAGCTGACACCTGGGAATCCAAGCACAGCTGTGAATCCAGGAGCATCCACAGACTTCATACAGATGGAACCAATGGAGAGCGAACACCCCCAATAATAGGAGTAGTCCCCTCTCCCAGACCACCAACCTGCCCCCCAAAATCATCTCCGTCTTATCAGGATTAAGCTTCAGTCAGCGGATGAAAAAGATATATACAGCTGGATGTCATCTGCGTATTGAGGACAACTAACTCCCCAGCTGCATAAGAACCTCCCCCAGGGGCTTCATATGCACGTTAAACACGAGAGGGGACAAAATAGAGTCATGAGAGAGCCCAAGGGGACGAAGTGCATTTCCCTAGGACCACCCTGTATGATCTACTGGCAAGGTAAGAACGAAACCATTGTAAAATGTTTCCTTTCACTCCGGCCAGGTCCCGCAGGCAAGTCACCTGCATCTCATGGTTCACGATATCAAAAGCCGTGAATAAATCTGGTAGAACCAAAAGGGTCATACAACCCCTATCTAGTTCCACTAGGAGGCTGTCGACCAAAGCCATCAATGCCGTCTCCGTGCCATGCCCCAGGCGAAAGCCTGATTGTGTGGGGCCAAGAAAACAGTTGCTGTCCAAATGCAGCTGCTGGGCCACCACCCATTCAATAACCTTCCCTAAAAAGGAAAGGTTAGACACAGGTCAGTAACTCGCCGGATCATCCACATCGAGAGAGAGGGTTTTTTAGGAGAGGCCAGACCACAGCCTCCTTGAGGCAGTCCGGAACCCTCCCTTCCCGAAGGGAGGTGTTAATTACCCCAGTCAGCACCGGCCCTTATGTCTCCCTGGTGGTCTTGACAAACCAGGACAAGCATGGGTCTAATTCACAAGTTGTGGCCCAAACAGACTCCAGGACATCAGCCACCTCAGCAGGCATCACTGATTGAAATTCATCCCACAACACATGATCAGACAGGGCATTCCTAGCCTCTGACTCAGAGCATGATTTCGACTCCACCATTTTAGAAACAGTGGCAATGTGAGCGATTTTTGTCCACAAAGTATGTCAAAAAACATGTCTTATCTGACCTTAAATGGATCTGGTTCCAGATGGAGACAGGGTGGACCAACCAACCCCTTCACCACTCAGAACAGCTCCGCTGGACGGGACTGAGTGGATGCTATGAGGGAGACAAAAAACCATATCTACACATCCCAATTCTGGAAGCCCACAAGTGCTTCCTGGAATTTACCTACAACGGTCTCCGTTCGGCCTGGTGGCAGCACCCCACGTTTTTACTTGCTGGTATGCCTTGTGCCTTCCCTTCAATAGAGAGGGATCTTCATCTTCCCCTAGCTCAACGATCTCCTGTTGAGGATGGACTCTTGACAGTGTTGCAAGAAAGGCAGTCCAGTCCATGATCTCCTGTCTCCAAGGCCATGAGTTCATGTTAAACTGGGACAAATCCTTGCTGTTGCCATCCCAGCGCATGTCTCAACTGGGCATGCTCATCGACACAACCCTGGACAGAGTTTTCCTCATCCCAGAGAGGGCAGAGAACGAATGAGCTCTCGTCACCCGGGTGAAGAGGGTAGGGTCGGGAGATCTACTGACCCTGGCAAGTTGCGTGCATCTCATGGTGTTCTGTATGGAGACAATGAGTTGGGCCTGGTTCCATAACATAAGCACATAAGTGCCATACTGAGTCAGATTGATGGTGGTTCAAGCCTAGCATCCTGTATCTAAGTGGCCAATTTTGGAGTAGCTAACAGCAGTCACAATAGGCAGCCCATTCCCTGTTGTTCATTCCCTGCTCCTGACCATAAGAAGTTCCCTTCTCTTAATCTACTTGACTAATAGCTGTTAATGGACCTATTCTCCAAGAATTTATCCAGTCCTTTTTTAAACGCAACTATACTAACTTTCCCTGACAACCTCCTCTGGCAACAAATGCCACACTTTAACTGTGCGTTGAGTGAAAAAATACTTCCTTTTATTTGTTTTAAATCTGCCACCAGTTAGTTTCATGGAGTGTCCCCTGGTTCTAGTACTACTTGAGAGGGTGAATAAATGTTCCTTATCTACTCATCCCACTCCACTCAAGATTTTATAAGCCTCTATCATATCCCCTCTGTCTTCTCCAAGCTGAAGAGCCCCAGCCTATCAAGTCTCTCTTCATACGGAAGTGGTTCCAAAACTTTGATCATTTTTGTTGCCCTTTTCTGCACCTTTTCAAGCCCTACTATATCTTTTTTTGAGATGGGGTGACCAGAATTGCACACAGTACTCAAGGTGCAGTCGGACCGTCAATTTTTATAGAAGGGCATTATGATATTTTCTGTTTTTATTCTCTCTCCCTTTCTGAATAATTCCTAACACTGTTAGCCACTTCAAAACCTGTGGTCCCTTAAGAACCTTTCTGCTCCCCTGCAAGACCTGGATTGCGGCGCAACTCAACGCCACAACACGTCAACATTCCCCCCCGCGCATGGTTTCAGCATCCCTGGACTTGTGGATATCCCTGGACCTGTACTCCCAGGGTCTTCCCATCCTGGAACCACACAAGGACACACTAACCACAGACCCAAGTCCCTCGGATTGGGGACCCCATTACATTAAGGTCCCAGCACAAGGCACATGTTCGGAGACAGAGACTACCTTCCACATAAACCTAGAGCGGAGGACCATCCAGCTAGTTCTGCTGCACTTTTCCAGGCTTTTACTGAGCCAGCATGTCCTAGTGTATACAGATAGTACTAACGCCATGGCTTGTGTCAAGCGGCAGGGCGGGACTAGGTCCTCGCCCTTGATGAAGGAAAGTGGCACTCCTGTTCAGTTGGGTGGAACACAACCATATTTCCCTGTCTCCTCCCCATGTCGGGGGGGACTCAACACACGGGCGAACTGACTGAGTTGCCAGGACATCCAACCAGGAGAGTGGGCTCTCAACCAGAAGGTTTTCTAGCAAATCACCACAAAGTGGGGGCAACCAGTCCTGGATCTGTTCACCTTGGCAGCCAGCTACAAGACCCTCAGGTATTTCTCACGTCACAAGGACCCTCGTATCACGGGTATGGACGTCCTCAACACCCCATGGCCACATGGTCTCCTATACACGTTTTCCCCAACAGTTCTGATACAGAAGGTGCTTCGTCGGGTCATGTCAAAAGGGACGAAGGTCATACTCACCACACTGGAATGGCCGTGGTTCTCTTTACAATCGGGAACCTCCAGTCAGCCCCTGCCTATCCTTTCGCAGGAATCTCCTCCCTCAAGCTCCCCTCTTATACCAGGGACTTGACAAACTAAAGCTCACTGCCTGGTTTCTGAACACGAAAAGCTAAAAAAAATTGGTTACATGGATAGAGTCCTACAGACCCTTCTGGCTTCCTGCAGGACTTCCACTAATAGGGTTTACAACTCTACCTGGCAGGCATTCCCGCATTTTTATAAATGTTTAATAATAATAATAAGCAGACCGTCGGGATCACAGCCATCGGTGCGGAGATCTCTGATACCTTAGCTTTTCTCCAGGATGGCCTGGAAAAGAATTTTGGTGCCAACACGCTACACAGACAAGTTTCAGCCCTTTCCTCAGTCCTGTCTAGTCGGGGAATCCCATTAACCACACATCCTCACGTAAGACACTTCCTGAAAGCAGCAACTGCCATCTCCCCACCAGTGAGCCACCACTTTTCCTCCTGGAGGCTAAATGTAGTACTAGAGGCCCTACAGGGACACCCCTTCGAACCTCTCCAGCACATTTCGATGAGGATATTGTCCTTCAAAGTGGCCTTCCTTGTGATGATTACATCTGCCAAGAGAGTCTTGTAGCTGGGAGCTCTTTCTGTTGACCCTGAGCTATGCAGATTTGGTAAAGACAAGGTCTTGCTCCCAATCCTCAACACAGCTCAGAGGTAAGCTGTACCAGAGGGAGAGCCCTAAAGATCTACCTGGAAAGGACAATGGGTTTCAGGATAGACTCGGCCCTTTTTATCGCCTTTAGACAGGGGAAGAGGGAAAGGAAGGTCTCCAACGGTACTCTGGCTAGGTGGCCGAGGGCTGTATTTTTCTGGCCTACTCATCTAAGGGACCACAGGCCCAATCGGGGATCGCGGCACACTTCCTACACAGTGCAGCTACTAACGCAGCCCTCCTTCAGGGAGCTCCCTGGAGGAGATCTGCAAAGCAGCATGTTGGTTGTCAGTTCACACCTTTACATGCAATTATATAACCTTCACACATGGACCTCCACCAGAGTTGCCTTTGGGCACAGGGTGCTGCAAAGAGTGCTTTCTTTCATTTTCCAGCCGGTGACCAGCTGTAGGGTCAGGAGGTTGCGTTTTTTGTCCTCCCTCTTATTTACTTGGAACTACTGCTTGGGTATTTTCCATCTAGGACCTCCTGCCTCCCCAGAGTGGGGAGAGGAAAATTTGGTTCACTTACCTGGTGAATTTTCCTTCTTCCTCCAGGGGAGGCAGGTGATCTGGCCAACCGGTGGTGGTACTTTCTCCTGGCACCTTCTTTAGCACCTTTGCATCTCACTGGCGTTCCAATATTACTAGGTCCTGGGAGGGTGTGGGGGTCAGCAGATCTCTAAACTCCTAGCTGTCCCAGTCTGTTCTTCCCTGTGCTCATTTTCTCGAAAGCCAGGATTGTCTCAGGGACCATACATACACACGCACATGCACACTTTCAATGTACATAGTTTTTCATACATAGCTAGAATAGTCTTGTTCATGTTGCTTGGGTATCCTCAGTTTTCTGGGGCCAGGTTGGGGTTAGCTCCTCCCTCGTACCTCAGCTGTCAGTCAGATCCCTGATCCTGCGTCTGATTGGAGAGAAGGAGCTAAACGCATCTAGAACCACCTGCCTTCTTGGGAGAAAGAAGGAAAATTAACGAGTTAAGTGAACCAAACTTTCCTTTCTCTCCAGAACTAGAATATTTAATGAGTTTCATTCTGTAGCGTGTAGTTCAGAAATCTAACTGGTACATCATTGGATTGGGTGGGAGTGGGTAGAGGGAGTTGGGGAGGGGTATTGGTGGGAGGGGTGGGCTGGGGTGGATTTTAATGTATATGAATTGTATTTTATATTTTTAATGTTAGCCGCCCTGAGTTTGCCAAGAAGGGCGGGATAAAAATGTGCTAAATAAATAAATAAATCTGAGGAAATACCTAATAGGGAGGGGTTCCAATTTCTTCCTTGCATTGAAGTCCCGTGGGTGATTTTGCACATGTATAGTTAACTTAGTGTGACTACAGCCCAAACAACTGAGCTATCTGGAAAGCCTGTAAATAACTAACCCCCAGCCTGTGTGTCTTTTCTTTTTGATCTGTCCTGAATTGTTGTCTCCAACAAGGATCTGGTTCCCTTGCCTGTTGCTGATAATAATGGCCTTGCATCAGAAGTCTTCAAGCAGTGGTAGTGACACTAGTACTGCTGTTGGCCAAGAAAGAAATGTTTTTCCCCAGAGCTGTAGTAGTTTGGGGCAGATCAGGACCACCAACCAGGCATGTTTTCTTTAGCTAATAATTACTCATTCATATTTATAGAGAGCTCACCAGGTATTCTTCATTATCAAAAATGTCATGAACTTCAAATTCTTTCTGACCAGAGTGAAACACAGACACACACTCTCTCTCTCTCTCTCTCTCTCAAACTGTTAAGGTAACTAATTGCAAAAAATATTTAAAGACAATCGCATTACTTCTCTCTCTTAACCAATTCTGTTTGTTTCTTCATTGCAAGGATCTTTTTATGTGCAATTTCATTAACGTATGTAGAATTAATCAGGGACAGCAGACTGAGTTGCGAATTGTAGCAACTTGCCTCTGATTTCCCTGGCTTTTTCCAGAGTACTTCAGTCTTAATAAACTCGTAATGCGTTCTTAGTGGCTATAGTCAAGTTGCTTAGATTTTCTTGGAATTCATAAAAAGCAGAGGAAAATTAGGACTGGTCATCATCAACAGGGTTATTAATGTTGATGAGGAGCTGCAGCAAGATATCACAAGACTGGGTGCATGGGCATCTAAATGGCAGATGAGATTTAATGTGGACAAGTGCAAAGTGATGCACATTGGGAAAAATTATCCAAATAATGAGTACACAATGCTGGGTACTAAGCTAGGAGTTACCACTCAGGAAAAGGATCTGGGAGTGATTGTGGATAATACACTGAAATCCTCAGCCTAGTGTGCTGCAGCGGTCAAAAAGCAAATAGAAGGTTAGGAATTATTCGCAAGGGAATAGAGAATAAAACTGAGGATGTCATAATGCCTCTATACAAATCAATGGTGTGACCGCACTTCGACTATTGTGTGCAGTTCTGGTCGCCCCATCTCAAAAAAGATATAGCGGAACTAGAAAAGGTACAGAGAAGGGCAACAGAAATGATCCAGGGTACGGAACAACACCCGTATGAAGAGAGGCTTGATAGGTTGGGGCTCTTCAGCTTGGAAAAGGGATGGCTGAGAGGAGATACGATAGAGGTCTATAAAATCATGAGTGGTGTGGAACTTGTAAACAGGGAATGGTTATTTACCCTCTCAACGAGTACTGAAACTAGGGGATGCTCCATGAAACTCACAGGTGGCAGAGTAAAAACAAACAAAAGAAAGTATTTTTTCACTCAGCGTACAATTAAGCTGTGGAATTTACTGCCAGGGGAGGTGGTCAAGGCCAGCAGTAGAGCTTAGTTTAAAAGAGTTTTGGACAAGTTTCTGGAAGATAGTTCCATTAGCCAGATAGGATTGGGGAACAAAACCCTTTACTGTCGGGAGTCTGGGGATGATCTACAGGGAATGGATAGCATGGTGACCCGATGGGTGCTTCTCCCAGGCCCCCATGACTGGACACTGTCGGAGACAGGATGCTGGGCTCAATGGACCATTGGTCTGACCCAATATGGCACTTCTTAGGTATAAACATCTCACATAATTGTTGTGTGTGATGGCTGGCAGAATTCCAGCTCCACAAACACCAGAGCAGCTTTGACCAAAGCATTTCTTACAGAAATAAAAGGGAGGGGCGGCTATAAGATCAGGATTAAAGGTCTAAAATGTGACTGCAATTTGGACTTTTTAGATTTATAAAATTACTGGTGGTGAATATTCTACAGCAGCGATATAAGTTTATTGAAAAGAAATGAGAACTGTGACTTCTTTGGCTAATAAGATTTTGCAATTAAGATGCAGTTAATGGCATACGGGCTGCGGTGGGAGGAGAATGGGTGAGCGCCACGGTGTGTGCGCGGTGCTTGGACGACAGTCACATGGACACACACACCTATCTCCACGCATGGAGTCATCCCCGTTTTGGCCGATGGCTCCGTGCGTGGGAGATGGGTGGAGCGTGGGAGCGTGCACGCACCCCCCCCACCCTCCCACGGCAGTCACACGAGATGAGACATGCACACGCAGGCACCCACATATGTGTTGCATGGGTGCGTCTTGTGTGAAAAGGGCCTAAGTCTTGTGTGATACCTGCACCGATAACAAATAAAATATTAACCTGCAGTTCTCCTAGCTTCCGGATGCTATGCATCATACAGGTGCCCTCTCTTTTAAATAAATAAATAAAATAAATAAATAATTAAAATAATAATGCTTTCCTGACAAGTCATTCATCTTATCAGTGACAATATTGGTTGTCACGAATGCCTCTTCAGAATGATGTGGTGACTTTACATATGTGTGTTGTGTTAGATTGCATGATTACCTAATTTCTCATATTGGTCTGTAGTCAAGCAAGAAATGAATGTCAGACCCTTATTTCTCTCATCATGTTGGCAAACGCAAATAAACTTTAAATAAGGTTTATATTTACATTGTCTTTCCAAACTGCTATGTTCTGAAGATCACCATACCTACACATTCTTTTCTATGAAAGAGAGAGACTTGGATGATGTGTGGTTTAATTAAAAAATACTTGTAAAGCACTTTGATGTTGCTGTATGAGCACTGAGATAATTCACTCTTTTGACAAGTGTATTGCCAGACTTCAAAACATTTTGTTTATAGTTATTAGGCTTTCTTTTCTGACCTTGTGCATCCGTTTTGTCAAGTTTAGTCTCTTGGAGTCCAAAGAGGGATTACTGCAATGGCATTTATTTGGGGAAAGGTCACATGGCATGCTGTTGGATAACCGTATTTGTTCTTTCAGTGCCCCTAACTCAGATAGGATTACCTTTAGAGTGCAAAGGATGATTTAAATTTTAGTACTTTAGTTTGGGGGAAATAATAGCACAGATAATTTTATAATGGCACAAATAATAACTTGGACCCAGCTAGTTTTCAGACTTGACTTCACATAAAGAAACTTGGGCTATGTTTTAAATAATGCAGCTTATGCCGAAACACAGTGTACCTCCTGACCCTGCTTCTCTGCACTCCAGGGTCTTGGCATTTAAAGGTCCTGTCATTTCAGATGACACATTCGGCTCTGAACCCCTTTCACAGATGGGCACACTGAACAGCTACTACGTTTCACAAGGTTAATTTTTTGCCAGCATTTGCCGAACAGATGGATAATTAACCCTTATCAAAACGTTCTTTAAAAATCCTTGGTTGCTGGTTCCAGACCTGTCTCCTACAAGGAATGTAGCTTCTTCAGTCCTGCAACCAACTAGTCCTGCCAAATGCAGTTCAGCTCACTTTAATGGGACACCTATTTGTTAAAATGAACTACATGAATGAATGTCTGCAGGATTTGGTATCAGTGACTATCTAACTACATTTTCTCATTATTTGGTGATGCTATCCTAACAATTCTTTTTTTGCAATGGTGAAATAGTGATGGACAAGTGGACACTAGAGGCAGTATCCTTGGGCTGTGTATTAAATCCATACTGAATGAGAAGTCCTCTCAGGTAAACATGATGAAATGATCTCCCCTTGGAGTTGAGGCTTGGAAACTTTGCCCAGTGCCTATTAGCGTCAGCATTTAAGATTACCCTTCCCATGTCTTCTGAAGGCATGTCTACTTAATTTCCATGGAGACATCTTCCTTCCGCCAACAAATCAAGTTGAGCTCAGATCTGTTGTCCTCTCTGAATAAATTAATCTTCCAAATTCAACCAGTTAATTCCAGCTTCCCTACTCCATGAAGGTGGGCTGTTAATACAGAATCTAAAATTGCAGCACTTTGCAAGGTGTTCTTTTTTCCCAGTAACCGAAGTTATGCCTGAGTTGAATGCATGAAATGCATGCTTAAATGGTTTAAACTTTGATGTCAATAATTGCAACAGATAAGTAAAGGGAAACGATCTTTAATTTCTGAAAGTAAATATCAAATATAGAACATTTCTCCTCAGCCATTTTTTATATTTAGAATTACACTGGACATTCTTATCATGAAGCAGTTAAACATTTGGCAGGGCCATTAAATTGCTTTTTTTTTCTTCTGGAAATAGTGCTTAATTTTACTTCAGCAGAAAATCTCCAAGCTCATAATTAATACAGGTAGATAAACTGAAGTTGCAAGAAAAATAAATGGATCAGCCAATATAAATTCTACGGTTTTACACAGCATGGACAAGATTTGTTACTGCATAATTTATTTGTATTAAATGATTATAGTTAATCATATAAATAAATTATGGAGTATTATGACTGTAGCCAGCCCCCATCTGTGATTGCCGATATTTTTGCAGAATTGAGCTTTTGGACGGGGGGGGGGCAAAAAATGTGTATTCCCATAGAACTGCAGCAGTGGCAGGCACTAGGACCCAGTGGATACTCCAAGACGGCCAGGTGGCAGGACCTTACAGATGCCGTCTCTTTGGAGCCAAGCTGGAAACTGGAGAAACTTCATGTACATTTCTCCTGCAATAGCAATCCTCTACCCCCTGCCCTGTCCCAGGCCCCAGCTGCCCTAGGCAGCAGCAAACAGTAGATGCTGTTCAGCCCCCAGCAGCATACCTAATCCTCCATGCCTTACCAGCCCCAGCATCATGCTGCTCATCCCTGTGCCCTCCTGCTGTTCCATTTTGTTCCAGCACCCCCTTGCCTTCTCAATTCCTTCACTGAAAATTAGCAACCCAAGTATCATTTTTGCTTATAAAAATGTACTCTCGAGGAGCTAGCACTCGTAACTAAAGCTGATTTGCATTGGAAAATGAATAATCTGCACCACCTATGCTGACTTTAGAGTTTGGGTTTCCTGGTTGCAGAATTTGGAAAATGTGTTTGCAGAATACGTAGAGTTCCAATTGTAACTTAATAAGGAAGAGAGAATGGTCAGACGAGAGAGTGGCATATATGCATCCGGGAAAGATTGGTGACCATGTATTGTGCTACAAATAGAAAGGCGTGGGCTTAGGAATATTTCAGAAGAGCCATGGTTCCAGCCAGTAGATGCTATGATGTATCAAAGCAGAGACGGAGGAAATAGCTGCCGGCATACTGCACTTAAGTGATCTATAGACTTTCAGTAGAGCGAATGGAATTCATCCTCAAGACAAATTAAAACTTCTTTAATATGTTGGCTTGGACATATAAAATCCTACGTTTTGAGAGGCCCTTTGTGGTCTTTCCCAGGTGAAACTATGAGGATTGTGATCTGCTCAGTTGCTTGAACCAACAACCCTTCTCTTCCTTCATTTGAACTGAATGATCAGCTTGTAGCAAAGAGTGTGATCAGGAACGGGAACGGCCTTTGCTGGAAGTTACCTTTTTCTTAGTTTAAAAGAGCCCATATTTGCTTTAACCCTTCAGCCGGTAGTTTGTTTCCTAAGGTTTTCATAGAAGGGGGACTGACGTTGACTTGGCTGTGAGTGGACTGAGGAGAAAGGTTGCTAACATTTGTGCCTATGTAGTATCTGGATTTCTAAAGAAATAGAAATGCTCAGTTAGGTCTTTTATTAAATCGAAAATGAAGCATCTAGAAGTAGCTTTGTGTATCCTTTCTAGCCATTTAGCAGAAATACTGTCACCATGAAGCTGCAGAGATGAAAGTCTATTTTGCTCATCTTGTCTTTTTTTCTTTCTTTCAGAGAACTGTGAACTTGTTGAAAAGGGTTACGCCAAAGTATTATTTAACTGCTAAATATTGTGCATGCATTGAACGTTGTATATTTCAGTAGACAATGGAGGTCAATATGTGAATTTTTCTACAGCAGGGAGTATCTTCAACAGAAGATGTTCCAGCAGACATTACTAGCAACACACCAGGAGAATCAGAGTTTCCTGCTGATCCTGCATCTGAAGATATGTCTGATTTGAGTGGTACTGGAGTTTCAGAAGTAAAAATGGATGATCCTGCCATTAAACCGGTCAACGATGGCAAATTGGTGAAAGGTATGTTGGCACAGCTATTGGAAGTGGGAGCTTTTGCAAGAGTACATTTAAACAATTCTATACTTAACAAAAAGAGACTTCAAATACTTTAAAACTCACTGTTCATAGGAAGATTAGGGAACTTGGTTTTTCAACTGAGTTTTTCTTCATGCACCCTTACGCAGAATCTTAAGTTGATCCAAGAGAGGATTAAGGATACTGACCTTCAACAGCTTAGGAGAAATATTAGATTATAAATATTGGGCCCCAGGTCCGAAAAGACCAGATTATATGAAGGATCTATATCAGCCTAAATTTAGGATTGCTTTTATCTCCCTGAGATGCCAGACTTTGGCATCGGAAGTTCTTACTGGGAGATATGCGGGTTGCAAATATTTGGAACGTCTCTGCACGTGTGAAATGGCTGTGGTTGAAGATCTTAGCCATTATGTATTATTTTGCCCATACTATAATGAGGCCAGGAAAGCAATGTGGCTTTCAGTCGGGAATCTTCAGGGAATTAAAGGGCAGTTGCCATCTTTGCATATAGGGCAAAGAAAACATGGGCTAGGAATCTCAATCTATTAAAGTTATGAACCCTATTTGCTAAGGCAGGGGGAGACTGTTAAATACTAAGCCTTTCTGTGTATCTGATCAAACAGCACGTAACATTGTACTGCTTGTTTTGCATATGTATATTTGATATCTGTATATTTGATCAAACAGCACTCAACAGTGTATTGATCTGCATATGTATTTTATGTAAATGTTACTTTTTTATGTTTCCACTTTATACTACATTATATTATTTTACATTTATTTTTATTTATATTTGTCAAGGACGGAAGGCCAGTACAATAAATGTTTTTTAAAAAAATTAAAAATTAAAATTAAGTTAAAACTCACTGAGATTGAGACATCAAAGTACTGAACAGGGTAATTCAATTGCCATCATACTTTGAGTTACTATCCTCTTGAGTTTCAAACTCAAAGTAATAGGTTAGTTTCCTGTGGCATACAAGCCCATATTCTTCTAACACACAAAATGATATTCAAGCAGGTGCGTGCACTGGACACTTAATATCTCTGTAGATATCTATAGGTATACATTTGTCTATACCCCACATGCACCAGGTATAATTTCTGAAGGCCGCCAAAATGGTGTGTTCTGCTTCATGCACAGTCACAGTAAAACCAGACGTATGTGACACATGGCTTCTCTCTGACGCATGGGAGCCACTCAACCTATAGGCACTTCACCTCTGTTCTTTTCTTTGAGTTAGTTCTGACAGGTTTTCTAAACTACGGATTCTCTGACTTTTTTCATAGCATTGGGCATATCCCAACTGTCTCCCTGAGTTTGGTCAGTGTTTGACTGTGTTGTTCAGGGCTGTTTCTGCCATTGTTAAATTTAGTGCATGTCCTAGCCTAGTCCAGCCTGGCAAGTAGTGTTTTTTTTGTCTGGCTAGTAATAACTTTATTTTTACTGCCCTGAATAAGATGTGGCCAGCAGTATGAAAATATTGCAGAATCATTGCAGTCTACATGTTGCTTGTAATTCTAGGGTCATCATTTCTGCTTTTGATCCTACTCTCCTTTAATCTTTCTGTATAAGCTTAAACTTTCAGTTCAGCTTTGTAAATAAATAGCGTTAGAGTATGCATACAGAAAGTTTGGAGAGTGAACACATTGCAACCGAATGTCATTGAGAGCACCGCATTTGTGGCCGCTTGGAGATTTAGAGAAGTGATTAGCATGGCAACCCCTCCATTTCGAAAGCCTATTCCAATAAGTAGAAGAACAATTACCTGAGATAATGTCTATTTCAAAAACTATGAATCTTACAATTCTCCACTGCAGTAAATTCTGAAGGTAAAAGATTAGTTCAGACAGGCAGACATTCGCCTATTGGCTGGTCATGCATATTTTTAATTTAGGAAAGTGCTGTAAAATTATACCTGCTGACTTGGGGAAGGGGTGTTTTTGTTTTATCTATACTTTCCTTTGGCAGAGAGTTTTAAAAAGAGCCTGCAGAGTAAACCAAGTGCAATGTAATTGGTCCCTTCAGGATCAATTTAGGAAACTCCCTTGGCCATACCTGACTCCCTACGGTTAAGACGTTCCTTTGTGTCTTCCCTGACATGGTCCCACCCTTGAGCGCTGTGACATCCTGCTGCTTTGGCCCGGGGGCGAGGGTGTGTGTCCCAGGGGCGGCTGGTGGCTTTTTAGTTTGGAGGGGCAGTAAGGCCGTCCGGCCCGCCGGCTTTGGGCCAGCGAGCCAGTGGGCGGAGCCAGGGCAATGGTGGTCGGAGCCAGGGCAAAACCCAGCAGCAAGGAGTTCCCAGTAGCGTTGGGACCCCGGGGTAAATACCGGATACCGGATTTACCGGTTTCCGGTTCTCAAAGAACCGGATTAAATCCGGTATACCGGTACCGGTTTTATTTCATTGAGTTCAATGGGGCACTGTGTCCCCATTGAAATCAATGAAATAAATACAATTAATTCCTCCCCCCCCCAGGCTGCGTGGGTGGAAGGGGGGACACCCCCCTGCCCAGCCTGGATTTTTGTTT